>NQVE01000098.1:1845000-2362500 GCA_003260385.1 Cuscuta australis | reverse complement strand
GCTGGACACAAATTGAATAAAGAACACCCGCAAAAGCAACAATCTTCATTTTCTGTATACTTTTATATTTTCCAGTAAAGTAACAAATATAAGGATAAAGTGTATTGAAGAACAAGGATAAATTCTCACTTCTTTCCAATGAGTGAAGCTCCAGAGATCTTGTCCAAGATCTCATAGGTGTCAAAATTCTTTGCTTTACCACTGGAAGGCTTGGACTTGGAATTTGAGTTCCGGGTATCATCAACAGCACCATTGGAAGTTCCTTTTTTTGCTTTTTCTAAGGGAAGCTCAGATAACCTTGATTCTGCAACCACATAGATCCTCCCATCGAACTTGTTACGAACCTGTCATTTAAAGCCTCAGATTAGATGCAAATGGGCATCACAAACATAGAATATACAAGGAAAACAAGAAATGTCCTTAGCAAATAAAGGAGAACATGTTTATCATGTTGAAATGAAATAATTACTTCCACTCAAAATATATTCATATTCTCATACGGACAAATAATAATGAATAGAGCATGCAGATGAAGAACAATGTAGTAAGCATGAACAAATTGAGGGATATGAAAAAGAACGGAGAAATGAAGCACTCGCTACTCAGTATGTAATGAGCACTGCATGTCAAAAAGTTTAGACTGAGAGGGCAACATGTTCAAAATTTCTCCAAAACTATGTTGTAAACATGTAGTATAAACAAAAGGGAGAAGGAAAGAGAAAGAAAACACAAATAACGGAAATACAGAGTAACAAGGAAAAAACTTAGTAAAGTATACCACCAATCAAAATTTTAATATTGTTTTCCCATTTGAGTTGTCCAGCAATTTTTCATGTTTCCTAATAAGAAACTATTTGTGTGGTTGTATTGTTTCTTTCCCTTCAAAATAAACACAATTTTATATTGTCAAACAAGCATGCCAAGTAAAAATGAGGGAAATTTTTTGGGATGACGGGGGAATAAGTTATTGGGTATAATTATCTCGTATGCATCAGTCCCAAACCCTATTATGTATCTCATAGCATGGTTTTAAAAAGCAAATAAGGCGGACTGCCTCGAGGCAACAAGGGTGAAGGTTTTTGGATCAGAAACGTAAGACAAGTAGGCTTATGTGATGCATAGACCTTAATATGTTGGTGGTCAAGGCAGTTTGAGGCGAAAAACTTGTTGGCCTTAATGGAAGTCCAGCACTTCAGTCTTTGCTACCGTTTTTGAAAGAGTTGTGGAAGCTGGTGTTTATAAACCAGAGGAAAAGCGAAAGAAGCTCGATCGAAGAGAGGTTCGCAGAGTCTAAGACAAGGTCTGAAGATAAAATGAAAAGGGTACGATTAGACCTGGCAAAACGGTCGGTCAGGTCGGGTTCGGGTTCGGTCACATCGGGTTCGGGTCACTTCGGGTTCGGGTCTAAGGATGCTTGTTCATGACCCAGAGCTATCGGGTTCGGGTTGACCCAACGGGTTAAGAGGCGTATTTAAAAATTGTAAATTTTGCATTCAGAGATGAAGTGATCAATGCATTTTTTCAAAACATAGAAAAAAAATCATTCAAAACAACAACAAAAAAGTAAACATAGCAAAAAATTTTAAACATCATCATGTCCCAAATGAACCATTCAAGCACACTAATCAAAATACCAAATAATTTAGAGTTCAAACAAAATGATTAGAAGTTCATTCTCAAGTGAAGTCATTCCCCATATCAATTTGATGCTTATCACGAGTAGCTTATCATGATGAATAAACTGTATTAAACACATCAAAAGTTGGGGAAGAATCAAAGCAAACCAAGAGAGCAAAAGCCTTATCTTGAGTTCTAGACATATGCAAAATTGCAGATTATTATATTTTTTAAAAAAATCTATTTTGACTATTAGCATTTAGCAGACAAACAAATTTGAGTACATATGGCTAATGAGGAATGGGCCAAATGGCTTTTATGCTACTCCAGGAGAAAAATAATATCACGTAAATGGAAAACATAGATTAAACAATACTCCCATTACTTCGTAAATAGAAAAAAGTCAAAAAACTGATTTTAAATTCTAAGTTTTTAACTTTTAAGAGAGAGTTAAACATGAGTTACGTCCAACTGAAGATGATGAATTAGGATTAGCAATTCCACTATTGTGCTTGTTTCTTAGGTTCCAAAAATCCAAACTTTTCTTGTGAAGAATAAAGAATTGTAGCTGTCAAAAGCCAGACCCAAAAAATTGTACCTAGACCCAAATATAGACCCAAATACTCTACAAGTCTACAAAGAAAATACTCCGTAATTGTATAATCTAATGGAACCAAACCCAAATAAATGTGGCTGTCAAAAACAAAGGAAAGAAAACAAAAAAAATTGAACCTCAACTAGACAATCGGATCGGGTAATCAGATCGGGTTTGCCTGAAGGTTTGGAGTTCGCCGTCGTTTTGGCCGCATCGTACCAGGAGCGTCCTCAATTGCCGTCCCCGCCGGCGATTCCGCCCCTGCTTCGATTCCGGCGCGCGAGACGGCACAAAATTGCCGGAAGATGGCAACGATCAGCGGAGAAAAGTCGAGATGGAGAGTCGGCCGATGGAGAGAGGGTGCAATTAGGTTTAACGGGTTTGAGTACGGTATTATTTGTCTATTTGATATTTGAGTAATAAATAAAAATATAAAATCTTAGTTCCTAAGTTTAGAGTGCTTAACCCGTCGGGTCAGACCCGACCCGACCCGACCCAAAATTTTAACGGGTCTTCGGGTTCGGGTCATTTCGGGTTCGGGTCACAAAAATCATGTTCAAAACCCGCTAATTTCGGGTCAGGTTTCGGGTAAAAAACGGGTCGGGTCATATTTTGCCAGGTCTAGGTACGATACTAAGTTCCGGAAACTCTCCTTGTTAGGAGAAAGGTCATCTACATAGCACTCAACCTTGTGATTTGAAGATGTTGGTCATTTCTCGCTGGTAAGCATTCTTTAGAGGCCGTAAGCCTTACTCCTAATGAATACTCACTACGTCCCAAATTAAGTTGCATGTTTACTATTCACAATGTCAAACTTCATTCACCTTCTTTCCCTATTTTTGTTACTCATTTGATAAAATAATAGTCATGTCACTTCTTGTTCTCTAGAACTTTTGATGTAGTTTTTAAACAAGTAAAGTTTATTTTTTAATTTCATCCCAAGTTTCAAATAAATGTATTGAAAATGACTTCAGTCAAACATCGTGAATCGAAATAGGCGATTTAAATTGGAACATAGGGAGTATTTAAGATAATTATTGGGTCTTTTTTTAAATATTGGGCTTGGCCACTTTTTTAAAAAACTCCATAAACTTGTTGATAAGTAGGAATTGTCTATCACTTCTACCTCTCTATCTTTAGTCTTCAACCTAGAGCTTCGGTTAATCGGTTTCTCCTTCAACTTTAGTCTTCAATTTTATTGTAATAGAATAAAATCTCATTGGAGTATATTGGGGCGTTTGAATGCTTTGTGTTACTATTTGTAATTTTCATAAGTCTCTTTTTCGTAATTAATAATTAAGATACTATTACTTTTTGAAAAATTCAGGAATTGAAGTTTTATATTTCAACATCATGGTAAATAACTCATCGAACAAGAGATTATTTAAGCTTGGAGTGCTATTCTTGTTTTCAAAGAAACCCTTGTATAACTTTATCACTTATTTGACATAAGGTAATCCTATCTTTCACACTAATTCTATCACTTAAATTAAGAGCTATGTAAATGTGTGTAACGTGACTACGTGAGCTTGTTCTATCTTTCACGCTCGGACGAAACATATAGAAAGACTAGCATTTTGACGATCGCTAAAAACATAGTTGACTGATATATTCACCAAGGCTCTTTTTGGCTTGAGAGCAAGTTACATATAGGTTTCTATTTGACATGTTAACTAGTACTAATGTAGTCTACAAACGACTAGGCATCCCATATGTGTGTACATGATCGGTGACAAGACTTTTCATCTTTTGTACTGTCACCCTCACATAAACCCTAAAATACATCATGAAGTCATGAACCGAGGGGCACAAGACTGACATTCATCAATGCATTAGTGAAGCTACATATGTGATAGCATATCACTAAAAATATGGGTTGTGTCAAGTAATTTACTCAACAAGAAATTAGGAATACATCCATGGTACAAAATTTATGATTAACTATTAATAAACCCCCTCCGTCCCAAAATTTTCTTCCTTCTTCACTAATCCAAAATCACGGGAATTTTTGTTTACTTGTGTGTGTTATTTGATTATTTGATAAAATAAAATTGTCTTGTAACCACTCGTTTTGTAGAGCTTTTGATATAGTTTTAAAATATGTAAGTTTTATTTTTTATTTATATACCAAACTTTAAATAAAATGAATTGAAAAAACTTAAAATCTCACATCATTTTTCATAAAGTGAAGATAATTATGGGACGGAGGGAGAAGTTTATAAATCACATTGATAACTAACCTTAAGATACAAAAAATTAGAATTCACACATAGAGCAAGGTTGCTAGGAAGAGTCCACGGCGTGGTTGTCCAAGCAACAAGAGACGCACCATCTAGATCATCAAGTATGGGGAAAGATACCATGATTTCAGGATCAGGAACTTCCTGCACACAATAAGATGATTTGAAAAACTGTAGCATCTGTATAATGAAACAAAGATGGTAGAATTAAAAGAGTAACACAGTGATTCAAAGATATGCAAACTAACCAAGCAGGAATATCATACATCAGAATAAGCAAGTTTGAATGACAGCCAATTTGATAGTTTAAACATGATAGTTGGCATCCAACTATTATTGAATATTGTTAACCCAAGAAGATTAAGTAAATCTAATGTCTAAGTATTTCCCACTTAGAAGTAGGGTAGCCTCTATCCCCAGAAGTAAAGAAGCAGTTTCCATGAAGACCGCAGATAAGGTAGATTATGGGAAGTTTCAGAAGATGTTAAAATTTTGAGGGTGAAACTTTTGAGGATTCTTTGAAATTGTTTTAAGCAGTAGAAAATAAGGTATCCAAAGATAAAACGTAACATGAATGATAAAAAACCTCTTGGAAAATAGACATGTAATGCATAAAACAACATCAAAAGGACATTAGGACAGTGTACATAAAATTGGGTATGCAAACTATCACCTAAACAACACAACCCTAACTACAGGGACAAGAGAGCCACAATCGCCATATATAAATCAGCAAAAAGGTTATATACAGAAACAGAGCTTCCAGAATCTAGAAGGCTAGGAAATTAATAGCAATCAAAACTAAGGAATGAACCTATACTCCGTAACGAAATAAAAGTACCATTTTCAACTAAATCACTACATTTGGTAAGGCATTCTGTGAAAACTAATGTCAAGCCTAACTTGATCCGATTGAATGTAACATCAAAAGCTCTCGAATATCTCATCTCATATTGTGATAAGTAAGAACATTCTAACAGGCAATCCATGACTAGGGCTTCCCAAGAGTTAAGGGATCAGAACGAATCATAAGCCTATTAGGATTAGAGTGCCAAAAGCCCAAAAGAAGCTCATGAAATATCATCTTTATAATTAACCCTTTATTAGTACAAGGGGAAGTTACGGTAATCAAGAGAATGAAATATTTGGAAGGTTGTTTTAGTTATGGGAATCAGGCCTGATTCCTTGATTTGGTTTGGTGAGATTTTAACACCCACAAATTAAAGTTTTAAAAAGAACCTTCCACTATCCAACTATGACTATCCTGTTACACACTGTTCTTTCATTCCCCCAATCACGTTTTCTCCCTCTAGCTTCCTACAATATGAATTTCCAGGCATGCCTTTTTCATTCGACCACTTCAGAATGCACTCCCTAGCACTTTCGTTCAACTAAATTTTATACACAAATAGTTGATACATATAAAAGGTGCATCTGCAGCAGCACAGCAAACTTTTGAAAATGAAAGCACAGCAGTGACTGAATTATGTACCTTGTAACTTGAATTTGCTTCAAAATTGGATAAAGGAGTTTTGCAACCTGTGCTATATGGCATGACCTGAGAGCCAATGACTGAAATCAGCAAATACAACTAAAGAAATTAAGCACACAACGAATAAAAGTGAATGAAAAACCTTGAAGCCTTTATATATGAGGCCCTTTTCAAACAACTGTGCAAAAACCCACCACACGCTCTCCATAAAGCTCAAGTCCATAGTCTTGTAACCATTTTTGAAATCAATCCAGCGACCCGTCCTGACCACAGTCTCCTCCCACTCCGTAACATACCGTGTTACAATTGCCCGGCATTCCTCATTATACTTGTCAATGCCCATCTTAATCACATCTTCACGGCTCTTAATTCCAAGCTTCTGATCGATCTCATGCTCGACGGGTAGCCCGTGGCAGTCCCATCCAAACCGTCTTGTAACATGGTAACCTGTCATGGATTGGTACCGTGTGACAATGTCCTTGATTGTCCCGGCTAGTATATGGCCGTAATGCGGTAGACCTGTTGCAAAAGGTGGGCCATCATAAAAGATGTACTCTGGCATATCCTTAGTCCGCCCTAGCTGGGTCGCAAATGCCTTAATTTGATCCCACAACTGAAGAATTTTCTCCTCTTGCTTGGGGAAGGAGAAATCTTTACCTTCACATACATCATCCATGCCCAGAATCTTTGACTGTCTGTTTCAAAACAATTTGTGGGAGGGGGATTGAATTGAGTTCTTAATTGAATTGCATAGAACTCATATGTTTTGGGATAAATGGGATAAATGGATAAATTTAAAATTCAATTAGAATGTCAATGAAATGAATTAGATTACTTTTGAGTAATATTTTCACTCCATCAATAAAGTATCATATATTACTAACAAATTAAACCACGATTTGGATACATAATGATGACATCATTCACAAAGCAACACTACCATGCATAATCAACCATGCATTTCTCAAGTGTAAACATTAAATGGGTTCAATATGAGGTATTAAAGATGATGCTTAACAGCAATTGTTAAAACATTGGTACTAGAATATCCTGCATTTAAGCCAGTACGGAACAATAATACATCAAGTCTTGGGACTACTTAAAAATAGAAAGGGGTTTTTATAATTTAAAAAAAAAAAGATTTTAAAGATCTGTTTATTCAGTTGCAACATAGGCAAAAACATATATAAGGAGTATAAAAATATATTTTAAAAATTAAAACATCAAATTTTATGAATGGTTTTCCATACTGGAATGGGCAATTTGCTCTCATTTATAAATAAGCAAAATTGACAAAGGCAAACTCACAACTGGGAGGCAATACGATGTGGACGGTGGCAGCTAAGGCTGGAAACGGATCAGGCTCGGTTCGGATCTGAGTACACCCTAAATCGACCCGAAAAGATTTTAGGATATTTTATTGGCCTGAACGCGAACAGTCGCAACCCGACTTGTAAACCAAAACCCAACCAAAACTCGAGGTAGACGACTAAAGTCCCTCGCTAGAACGGAGGTCGCCGGTTGGCGCGAAGGTTGCCGGACAACAGGCGTCTGCGTGCGATTTTAATTTCAGACGAAGACAGGAGATGTGAGATGCAAACAAGAGAGGCGACGTCTAGCTTCTGCGAGATGTGGGATGATGGCGATTCACAGTCCTGCTCTCAGAGTGTGCGAGTCTGAGAAATGCGAAGACTAGAGGAGCGCGGCTGCGATACCTGCGAAAACCAGAAGAATAAGGTTATGCAGTTAGGTCATCGAATGCAGGAGCTACATTTAAATACTACTTTTCAATATATGACTAAATTTATTTTACAATTATTTTATATGAAAAATAGTGTAAAATTTAAAAATAAAAATTACATATTAAAAACAATATCAAAAAATCTAAAAAACTAGAGGTGACATGACTAATTATTTTATCAAATGGGTGACGAAAATAGACCAACAAAGTAAATAAAGTTTGACCCTATGAATAGTGAACGGGAAGTTTATTAGTAGACGGAGGGAGTATTTTAAATTCTTCTAAAAAACTATTTCAATTATCATAAAATATACTCGTATAAAATAAAAATAATGTATTTCATCAAAATTATTTAAATAAACACACATTGATGGTGTAAATTAATTAGCTAGATTCTTTATATTGGACAAGGTCCAAGATATAGAACTAAATGGTTATTTAAAATGAGATTTCGGAAGGATTAAATGTGGGAACACATGTAGCCCGGATATTATATTTTACGTGAGTATAGAGTCCAATTCCGATTGATGCTCATTTTCTATCTCTAATTCTCGTTTCTTTCTTGAGGGATTACACGAGTATTTATAGGGGACAAAAGGTAAATTATTTTACTTTATTGTAGTCATTCCCCTCTCAAGTCCATTGTAGCCATGATGTCGTCACTTCTACTATAACCATTCGTGTATCATGTCAGGCTTTACACTACAAAGAAGGTCACGTGAGCCCTTTAGTTTTGCCAGTTTATCCCCCACTTGGTGTGTCAGACCCAAGTGAATCAGCAACCGGTCTATTAACTCCTGAGTCGTAATCTCACTACAAGAATTATCTAAATTTGCTAATAATTGCGACAGAATGCATTTCGTCGCTATTTGCGACAAAAATTGCGACGAAATATAAGTTTATTTGAAATGCACACAAATTTGCAATGGAATGGGATTTTCCACACATGCATTTGAGATTCGATTTTTGGAGTAGTTTTGAGAGAGTGACCATATTGCATACACATTATCAACAATCTCTTTTATTGTTAACTTTTTGAGTAGGCAATAACCCAATGATGTTTTTGTTCGTTGGTGTACGGTTGGCTCGTACAACTACCACATACGATAGCAGTTTTATCCTCAAGGAGAGTGCCCACATTTTTACGGCACAGTAGGCGGATACTACTACCTTAAGGACAACTCCGACGACTTCGTTGCCCTTCCATGATGTTTAGTTTTTGCAGGTTTTGTTCACAGTGACTTTATTGCATCTTGGCCCAAGTCATAATGTCCTCACTAGTATTCTAGTTCTAGCCATATTGTCCTTGTTGCTGTTCTAGAGAACTCGCCACTACTCACAGTGTCCTAGTACGAGGCTTACTATTTTAGCGCGGTACATAATGTCTTTGCAGTCCAGTGCATAATATCCTCATGCGGCAATGCCAAGATCCAGAAACTTATTCTCTAGTTTTGTTTATTTTATACTCCATAATATTCTAAATAAATTATAAATTCATAATTGTTTATTACATTTTGGGCCGTTCATCTTTCCTCTCTAATATATCCGTATGAGCATTTGTAACACTCGTAAATGTATATTTTATTTTGCATAATTGTAACAAACGTTATATAGTTCTCAAATGTGTATACATATACTTTTAAATATTTGAGAAAATAAATATTTGACAGATACTCCGTATACAAAAAAATTCAAAATTTGAGAAATGAAATTCTGTTACTATAGATTGAGTATCCGATGGATGTACTTAGAGTACTATACATATATAGTTGTACGACATACCAACTCCCCCTCTTTTTCCTTTTTCACTTTAATTTTTTCCGCATTTTTCTCAATTCACATCACCATTATCACAATTATTATATACTAAAGATGTTCTTAATTAATTTTAAGTTACTATGTATTGCAAATACTATTACCATTAGCAATTTTTTTTGAAGGTACCATTAACAAATTATTCATATAGAACATTGTGAAAATGAATAATTAAACTTTTGCCTCAACGAACCATCGTAATTAATCTTGAAAAACTATCAAAGATATTCCAAAACTATGTATGTGTGAAAATTTGCAATGTTAGAGTAAAAGGAAATAAATAAATAATTTAAATTTAATTAAACCAGCGAAACTAGTTCTCTATTGGCTTGAGTGGTCAGAAGTCAACTCTTCAAAAAATGAGTTAAAAAATGTTGAAAAAATAAAAGGTGTTAAAATAATTTTTTCTTCGAATTTTATGTTTTGTTATGTGCTTAATAAATTATTTCAATATTGCCTATTTTATTTTTTCCCATGTCAATTGCTATTTTTGTGATCCACTGATACGAATATCGTATCGGATAGGGAAGAACTTCGAGCGTTTTCGGGCTCCAAGAAATGGGAGGCAAAGGGAGAAGGAAAACTTCGAGCGTTTCCGGGCTCCAAGAAAAGAGAGACGAGAGATTAAGAAAATTCTTGATTATTGATTGATTTAATGATAATGATACGGGATTACAATATATGAGATGAGACGCCACACCTACATGACCTAATGGGCTCGGGCCCATACAAAAACCCTAATTTATAAAATAGTGATAAATAATAATAACTAACTACTAAATAATATAACTAATTAAAATATTCTAATTAACTATCCGTATCATTCTCACCCCCTTAAAAACCACCTTATCCTCAAGGTGGAGGTTCCCACTCAAGCTTTTGGACATGTGAGAACGTGCTGAACAAGAAAAGACGTTCATTTGTTGATCAATCTTCATGAAGCTTCTCTGGTGAAATATAAAGGCAGAAATAAAAAAGAAGACCAACAATGCATCGAACTATTTTCTTTGAAACCAGGTGTTTAGACTTGACAATACCAACAATGTCAAACAACGCGATGGTGTCCAATGAAATTGAGTTATCGGCGTGGATACAATCTTCATCTCCCACCTTGTCCACACTTTCTAAAAGGGCAAACTCTTTATTTTTCCCACAATGTTGGTTCCCTCGTCATCCGCATTTATGAGTTCAGGCCCGCTGTCCATGTTATCTTCGGAACCCTCATCATCTGCATTTATGAGTTCAGGCCCACTATCCATGTTATCCCCAACATATGATTCTATGCTTGAGTCATCCTTTGACTCCTTTTCATGAGACTCAGTGTTTTGTATGGTGACCATATGAGCCATAGTACATTTGGTGGAGAAAGCGATGCATTGATAAGGTTTCGGATGGCATTCATCATGTTTGTTCTGAAATTTTGTAACTCCAAGAGAATCAAAATCGGCCAAATTGAGGGACCACGAACCAAATCTTGTATCGCGCAAGTGATTTCAATGTCAAATGCATGTAAGTTAGAATCATAATTTGACTTACCTTCAATAGGACGAAATGAGTGAAGATTCGTTATCATTTCATCAATGTAATCGTAAAGTGTGCACACTCCTTCGTCGTGCTCAATTTCTCCATATAGAACATTCTCTTGAAAATTAATAAGCTTGTCCAGTGTACATTTACAGAAAATCAAAGCCTCTAAGCGCGCGAATTGGGCCTCCGTTCGTAATGAAAAATCTTGTTGTATTTGGCAAAAACAACGAATCTGGTCAGAGGCGACCAATCAACACAATCCAAAAAACAATTCGACTCTGGTGATTCTGGTCCCATTTTTTTCCCTGCGATATAATTTTGTGCTGCAGTAGTAGTTGTGATTTTGTCACTTTTTTGTAGTTGTTGGTAAAACACCACAAGTTGCAGCACCCAAATTGAATTTGAATTAGCCCAAAAAAACTTCTCACAAAAAGCTTGGTTGCGGCGACGTTTGGGACAAATCAAATCAAGTGCAGCGGCGGCAGCAACGTTTGGGAAAGATGGAGACTCCGCAGAGATGCCGACAATCAATATTGGTGCGATTAAGATTCCTGACGGTAAATTGGCCACAATGATGATAACCTATGATGGCAAAAAGATCGACACATCCAAAGCTTTCTACTTTTCAGATCGGAGAAAATTTGGGCGGTTGGGACACGGCGGCAACTATTAGATCGTCTCGATTTTTTTTGGTTTCTTTGTTGGTGTTTCTCTCAACAAGAGCACCAATGGATACAAATATCGTATCGGATAGGGAAGAACTTCGAGCGTCTTCGGGCTCTAAGAAATGGGAGGCAAAGGGAGAAGGAAAACTTCGAGCGTTTCCGGGCTCCAAGAAAAGAGAGACGAGATAGTAAGAAAATTTTTGATTATTGATTGATTTAATGATAATGATACGGGATTACAATATATAGATATGAGACGTCACACCTACATGACCTAATGGGCTCGGGCCTATACAAAAACCCTAATCTATAAAATACTTATAAATAATACTCCGTAATAACTAACTACTAAATAATATAACTAATTAAAATATTATAATTAACTATCCGTATCTTCCACACTCAGATTATTATTTTTTCTTCCATTTTTAGTTTTCTTTTTTATTTAAAAAAATTAAGAATATTAGAGGAAATTAATTCAATTATGTATGAAAGGAAACCTACAAAGATAGAATTGCACACATTATGTGACGGTGTGATATTTAAAATAAAAGCATGTAACATACTCCCTCCATCCCAAAACAATGTTATTGTTTAGTTTATGATGTTTAACCGAAGTTGATTTTAAATCAATATAAGTAAAGATTGATGTAGAATTAAAAAATAAAAATTATATATTAAAAAATTACAACAAATGTTTTACAATTAACGATAAGAAGGTTATTTTTTTTCAAATAATTGATGAAAATGTATAAATAAAGTGAGATTAGTTTGACATCTAATAGTAATTAAGACTATTTTTTTGGGACGGAGTGGGTATAAAGTATAATTACATAAGTAGTAAATGTTTTTTCTATAAGTTACTCCACCCGTCCTAAAACCACCTTCCCGGTCTGACTCGAGGTGGTTTTTAAGGGTTTCTAAAATATGCCTTGACTTTCCAAATATGCCCTTAACTTAGAAAGTAAGAAATCATACAATTCTAAAGAATCCATACGGCCCACATAGCAGCAACAACAACAACAACAACCCAGTTAAATCCCACAAGAGTAGGGTCTGGGGAGGGTGTATGTACGCAGACCTTGCCCCTACTCGAAAGTAGAGAGGCTGTTTCCAAAGAGACCCCCGACTCAACGTCGAAAGTTGCATTGCTTGACTAACTGCTACTTCATTAATTAAAGAAGCACAAATAGTTTAGATATCCATTTTGATTTATTCCATCACACCCCAAAGCCAAAAACAGGTGAAATTTTGGCTCCATCGGAGATGATGGAAAAACGGCCCACATAGCACTAAATTCAAAAAGGAAAGAATTTTGTTAGACATATATGGAAAGAAGTCTAGTTATAGTAGAATTGTTATTTATGTTAGTTTACTTATTTGGTGAATCCTAGTCCATGTAGGGATCCTCACCTATATAAACATCCATGTACACAATTATTCCTTAAGAGTGAATTCATAAATCAACATGGTATCGGAGCACGGAGATCCGTCTCGACCTACTCCGTCGCTGCGTTAATCGAAGAAAAAAAAATTCGGCGTTGCCGATCTGCTTCTCCCTCGCACCAGCTTCTGCCGTGACCAGTCATGGCTGTCTTATCACCTGATCCTATGGATCATCTTCCTACGGGTCTCAAATTGTTTGTCCGAAATCTTCAATCCCTAACTCCGGTCAAGCTTGATGACACCAATTATCCCTCTTGGTCTGCTACTGTTCGTGCAAATCTTCTTGCTCATCGCTTACTCAGTTATGTTGATGGATCTGAACCATCACCACCGGCTCTTATTCTTGATGAGAAGGCTACGGCACCAAGCAAGGATGCACCCCCGGTTATGAAACCAAATCCAGCGTATGAATCGTGGCTTATTGTTGATGCTCAGATTCGGGCCTGTCTCCTTGCGATTGTTTCCCCCACTGTTCAGACTCATATTCATGCTCTTCCCACTTCTGCTGCAATCTGGAATCATCTTGAACAACGGTACAATTCTCTTTCACGCACTCATATTTTTCAACTGAAGTAGCGCTTGCACAGTGTTACTAAGGGCACTGATTCAATGCAAACGTACTTGGATACTGTTCTCACCATTGTGTCGTCTCTCAAATTGGCACATGAAGATATCTCTGAACAAGATATTATTTTGTGTGTTCTTCGCGGTCTACCGGCCGACTACGCCTCTCTCAAGCAAAACATTCGCACCAATATTGCCACAGTCACTTTTAATCAAGTCTCTTCGTGGCTTCTCTCTGAAGAATTGAACTTATCCTTTGAGAAGAGATTGTCTCTGGGGGACTCTGGCTCTACCTCGTCTGTTGACATCCATAATGCTCTTTACACCAATTCCGGACGGGGCACTGGGCGAGGCCGTGGCCGTGGGCCGTCACGAGGCCGAGGAGGGCCGTCACGAGGCCGAGGAGGGCCGTATCGCGGCGGTAACCCCAGCAGCAGGGGTGGCCGGCAGCCGCTGAGCCGTGATGATCCGCGCGGCAGAAGTGGTGGACGAGGGGCGTCTGTCATATGCCAACTATGTGGGAAGCCCGGCCATGCGGTCTGGAACTGTTGGCACCGCTACGACGAATCCTATGCTGGTCCCCCGCAGGCGTTTTATGCAAATCAATCTGCTGAATCTAGTTCGAACTGGCATCTGGACACTGGCGCAAACACCCATGTCACGCCTGATTTGTCTCGGCTGCATACTTTGACTCCGTACCATGGCACCAATTCCATCACAACTGCAGGAGGTAACACCTATCCCATTGACCATACAGGCTCAGGTATACTCACCACCCCTCTCCACACTTTTACCTTAACCAACCTTCTCCATTCCCCTCACATTAACTCCCATCTTCTTTCAGTCCATCAATTTACTAAAGATAACAATTGTTCTCTTCTTTTTACCTCTAAGGATTTTACGATTCGGGACAATCTCACCAACCAAGTTCTTTTCAAGGGCCCTTGTGAGCGTGGTCTGTACTCCATACCAGCATCTTCCTCTAATCTGGTGGTCAACTCTGTCAAAGTCACTCCCTTTCAATGGCACTGTCGTCTTGGTCATCCTTCATCTTCAGTCACAAAGTCGTTATTGTCTGAATTAGGTTTTAAATTTCAGCATCTTGATCATTGTAATTCTTGTTCTCTTGCTAAGTCTCATAAACTCCCCTTCCCTGTGTCTGAAACTAAAACTTCTGCTCCTTTTGAGCTTGTTCACTCTGATGTATGGGGACCTACTTCTGTACCCTCCTTTGGAGGTTATCATTTTTATATTAATTTTATTGATGATTATACCAAGTTTTGCTGGTTGTACCCTCTTAAAAATAAATCTGATGCATTTGATGCTTTTCTTAGTTTCCAATCTATGGTCCAAACTCAGTTCAATGCACGTCTTAAGCTGTTTCGCACAGATAATGGGAGGGAATATGTCAATAAAAAGTTTGGTCTGTTTTTACAAAATTTGGGGGTTCTCCATCAAAAATCTTGTCCTTACACTCCCGAACAAAATGGTGTCGCTGAAAGAAAGCACTGTCACTTGGTTGAAACTCTTGTCACACTTCTTTGCACACCCAATCTCCCAGCAAAATTTTGGGTTGAGGCGTTGGCTACTGCAAATTTTCTGATCAACCGCATGCCAAAAAGGTCTCTTAATCATAAATCCCCATATGAGTCTCTGTTTCACAAAGCTCCAGACTACAATCTTCTCCAGGTTTTTGGGTGTTTGGCTTATCCGTGTCTACGTCATGAAATCACAAATAAATTTCAACCACGATCCAAACCCTGTGTCTTCCTTGGGTACGACTCCTTGTCAAAAGGATATCGCTGTTTTGATCTCTCCACGGGTCGTGTATACATCTCTCGTCATGTCCAGTTTCACGAGAGTCAGTTTCCATAGTCCAACGCCTCCACACACAAAGGGTCTTCCGTCCCACCTCCGTCATTTCTTGGTGTTCTTCCCATCTTTCCGGTTGAGTCGCCGTGTACTCCACTCTATGCTCACAAGGATACAACACCCAACCCGCCCAACCCTCTCTCCGTCTTACCCACTGTCCCAAACCCGAAACTTAACCCGAACCCTAACCACCCAGTCCCCAACCCCCTCACTGCCCGTAACCCAACCATCCCGCCCAGCACCCAAAACCAACCCAGCCCGCCCAGTTCCCGCCACCCATCCCCACCCAGCCTCGTCCCTCAACCCACACCGAGGACAACCCCCCACCCCGAAACAGTCAGCCCCACAACCCAACCCCACTCCACTCCCACACCTATCCAATTTGGCAGCCTCTCCCCCACAATGACAAGTCCCGAATCATCACCAATCTCATCTCCCCCACCATTACCTAACCGGCACCCCATGACCACTCGTGCACAAAGTGGTATCTTCAAACCTAAACTCTACTCTACCTCCTCTACCTCTTCCCCACCCACCACAGAGCCTGTTACCTATAAGGATGCCTCCCAAAACAGTTATTGGTGTCAAGCTATGGATGATGAGTATAAAGCCTTGATTGATCAGCAAACATGGTAGCTTGTTCCGGCACCTTCAGATCGGGTTCCTATTGGATGTAAGAGGATTTATAAAATTAAGCATAACTCTGATGGTTCTGTTTCCAGGTACAAGGCTCGTCTTGTGGCCAAGGGCTACACACAGGAATATGGTTTGGACTACTCTGAGACCTTTAGCCCCGTGGTCAAACAGCAGACTATTCGGGTGGTTCTTTCTCTAGCGGTCAATCACAACTAGCCCCTTCATCAATTGGATGTTTCCAATGCTTTCCTTCACGGTGTCATTCCTGATGAGATTTATATGAAGCAGCCTCCAGGATATGTAGATCAGCAGTATCCTCATTATGTGTGCAAACTAAAGAAATCTCTTTATGGGCTGAAACAGGCACCACGAGCTTGGTACCAGCGTTTGTCAGGGTTCCTTGTTGATTATGGCTTTGGGAAAAATGAACATGACACCAGCTTCTTTGTCAAGCACTCTCCCTCTGGCATTCTCATTGTCCTTCTCTATGTTGATGATATTATTGTCACTGGTAGTGCCTCAGCTCTTATCTCTTCTTTCATCGAGGCTATGCAAAAGGAATTTCAAATGAAGAATCTTGGCCCTCTTCACTACTTTCTTGGCCTTGAAGTCACACGCACAAAGGACCATCTCATTCTATCCCAGGAAAAATATGCCCGTGAACTTCTCCATAAAGCAGGAGTCGAGGATTGCAAGCCAGCCCCCACGCCCCTACCCATACGGCAGCCTGAGGAGGGGGTGAGCCGTCCGTTCGACAACCCCACCTTTTTCCGGAGTTTGGTTGGCTCTCTTCAATACTTGACAAACACGCGTCCGGACATTCAGTTTGCTGTGAATTATGTTTGTCAAAGGATGCATGCACCTACGGAGCAAGATTTTCAGTCCTTGACACGCATCCTGCGATATGTCAAAGGAACCATTGATCATGGTTTGGTCTTCCGGCGAGGCCCACAGACCATCTACGCATATTCTGATTCTGACTGGGCCAACGATATGACAGATGGACGGTCCATTACAGGTTACTTGATATATCTTGGCTCTAATTTACTTTCTTGGAGTACGGAGAAACAAAGTCGTGTCTCACGCTCGTCCACCGAGGCCGAGTACAGAGCCCTCTCGGCCGCAGCAGCTGAAGTGATGTGGCTCACCTACTTGTTTGACATTTTACAGATCAAGCTCCCTCCTCCACATCTTCTATGCGACAACCAGTCCACCATTTGTCTGACTAAGAATCCAGTCTTCCATAAGCGCATGAAACATGTCGGAACGGATTGCCACTTTGTTCGAGAACAAGTAATTGCAGAGAAAATGACAATCTCTTATGTTCCTTCTAATGAGCAGTTGGCAGACCTTCTCACAAAAGCTCTTGCCTCGCCACGCTACACTGCATTGGTTGCCAAGCTTCCTCTCGTTTCACGGCGTTCAGCTTGAGGGGGGATGTTAGACATATATGGAAAGAAGTCTAGTTATAGTAGAATTGTTATTTATGTTAGTTTACTTATTTGGTGAATCCTAGTCCATGTAGGGATCCTCACCTATATAAACATCCATGTACACAATTATTCCTTAAGAGTGAATTCATAAATCAACAAATTTCTAGGGTGGAAAGAACAATATTGAAGATTCTTGGTATAATTTAACATATCCAAATAACAACCAATCAACCATTACAAATGTTTGAAAAAAATTGCCAAAGCTCTTCTTTATCTTCAATTAAAATCAGATCGCAAGAGAGGAATCTTCTCTTTCTTTAATCTATTTACACATCAACACAAAGCGAGGTCGAGGGAGGTTGGCGATGCTGGCAATGGCCGCGCTGGCTTAACTCTCAGTGACGATGTTATCATTGCCCTCTTCGTCCTCACCGTCGTGGACGATTAAGGCTTAATTTTAGGAATAGCAGGGGGAACAATCATCCTTCTGAGACCATATGAAGAAATATACAGTAGATCTAGATTTGGAGCAACAATTCAAGAGCAGATGTAATCCAACTGAAACAGACTAATACAAAAATTTACCATGGATCCACAACGAATCGATAGCAGAGGTAGCATGTGTGAGAGAGAGAGAGAGGTGGATTAGAGAATAAAATTCTTGAGAATGGGGGAAGAGAGATATAGGGTTCTTGATGAGTGACAGAATGAACAAAGAAAGGCAGAACTGCAGAAGAAATGAATGGGTTTTCAGGGTTGGGGTGAGTGAATG
Organism: Cuscuta australis; assembly: GCA_003260385.1. Lineage (NCBI taxonomy): Eukaryota > Viridiplantae > Streptophyta > Magnoliopsida > Solanales > Convolvulaceae > Cuscuta > Cuscuta australis. Next base: position 2,344,085 of record NQVE01000098.1, on the reverse strand, counting down.
TGGGCGGAATGGGAGCGAATGTGGATGGGTTAGGAATTAATTTGAGTGGATGGGTGGTTTAGAGTTATTGTGGGTGGATTAAAATAAAAAGGGTAGTAATGTCTTTTAACAAGAGAATGGTTGTTTTTTTGTGAAGTGGGAAAGTAGTTTTAAGACGGAGAAAAATGTGAAATGAGAAGATAGTTTTAAGACGTTATTTGTTGATTATGACAACGATGGTTCTCATCATAATAATTGTAATTTTTCAAGTATAATAAGAATAATATGAAAAATATATCTAATTAGTTTTTTTAAAGTAAATGTTGGAAGAAGCTAAAAAATGTAAAAAATTAAAAATAGTTGGAAAAAATTAGAATGAGTTGGAAAAAAACCGAGGTTAATGGATTAAAATCATACACAATTTCAAATGATTAAATGTAATGGACGGGTGTACCTTCGATTATAAACATACCCATTTCTAATATGTGGCAAAGTTTACTCCTAAAACTAGTTTCATTTACAACAAACTTGATCTTGTGGATGACAGTTGGTGGAATACAACAATTTTGCACCCAATTTTTCCCACAACACCCTTCTAAAATGGTGAAGGAACTTATATAGGGTCGTGATTGAACACTACAGTCTTAAGCATTCGACATTTGGAGAAGTGGCAATGACATTTACTATATATTCATGAGTTGGGGTGGATAGTCTTCTGGTTCACCAAATTGGAGTTGTCATCCCTCATTGTTGTTTAATTGAGTTTTTGTAACTTTAGTTGACATTATATTGTTTTTGGACAAACGATTGTTTTTGACAAAATTGGAATTGTCATCCCTGCTCATTGATGTTTTACATTGAAACCTGATAGCTTCGTGGGTGATATAAACACAACCCGCGTTGTTTATGTTCACAATCCGATCCAAACGTTGAGTACACCGCTGATCTGGAGAAGATCAACGAGCACGTCCTTGGAGAAGGTCTTGAATGAAGAAGGTGTAACATATGTTAAAAAAACAAACTACAAACAATGACCATAGGACTTTGATATGCAGATTTTATACCTACTCAGCGTATATGGTATAACAGAGATCAGAGAAGAATGCTTCTTTAATTTGTATCCCCAAGAATGATAGTTTTGACTTTTGAGATTCACATAAACACTAACACACGTACACTTGGTGAAAGACCAAAGCACTAGTGGATGCTAGCTACATTATGATTGATTAATTCATTTGATACATGTTCATTGGACAAATACATACACTTTGTTTTAAAAAAAAAACTGGGTGAAAATTAAATATTTATACATATAAATATAAGGCCGGCATGCACGTGCAAACAAATTACATATATTTGCACATACATACACCATTTTGAGACCCCCCCAGAATGAATTCATCTTGTGCTAAAATTGTACACTTCTTTGGCATTGGTGTTGTTATTGTTGTTGTTGGTGAAGTCGATCAGGCGGTCGAGTTGTTGTGCTAGCTAGCATGTGCGTCCTCGGCGGCAAGCAAGAGGACCGGCAGAGGCGGTGATAACGCCGACCATAGAAGATGACTTGGCACCAAGGCTCGAAGCTCTTGCGTAGCTGGCTGACGCGCCCGCTCCAGACCGAATGAAATAGGCCCCGTTCAGCATCAGGTCCCCCTCTGATCTCCAATTCCAACCCTCCCAAACACTCTCTGATGATGCCTCTACCCTCTTTGTCACCTATATATATACACATTTTTCAACAAACACGCCATTTCATTTCTTATGAATGTGTGTATCAGTAACTAAACGATTCAACTAAAAACTCCTGGCTTGTGGTTCAAAGACCTATTGGTTTCAACCACTTACTTTTTTCGGTATTTTTTTTCTTAAACTCTCTGAATTATCGACAGTGTCATCATTAATTAATTCGTGACTGTATATATGTATGCATGCATACCTCTTTCGCAAAAGGATTGGCCGGGGCAAGGTAGCGGTTGCCTTGACTGTTGATGGTTGGGTCAGCGCTTCCACCGATGGCATACATTTCCCAGTGAGTGTAGTCATTGTTCACCACATGGAAGTACCCATGCCTACACCTTCATTTTTTTGTTTTGTTTTGTTCATAAAGAGTATTATTAATTGTTAGTTTAGTTCAAGTGTATAATATAGGTAGATGTTTACACCACATAAAACTCAATTCTCTCATGTTTTCAGTTTTAGGGACCATTATTATTAATGTTACCTAGGCATCCTCTGAATGAGACCCTCTCCAAAGTGGTTATATGCAATTGTCACTTGCATTTGCTTGTCTCTTATGTAAGAGTCACTGTGACCCAACAACATAACCTGCACCGCCATTCCTTAAAATGATTATTAGGAGTACTTAGGAAATGAAAGCTAGATTCAAACTAAAATAAATCACGTCTACACGTAGGTTAGAATATAAAAAGGAAAATTTACCTACTAAAACGTAGTGAAGCTCCTAATAATGTAGATGTTTTAAACTTTTAATCTTCCAATGTAATACCACTATTTAGTGTCCACTACTGGACAATGTTCAAGTACTATTTATGAAATAAAAAGTTTTAAGTACTACGTTTGGAAAAACCATATGTTTTAGTACTATCTAGTGCAAGTTTCACTAACATAAAAACTCCTTGTGAGCTGAGCCTACAACAATAAAATTGAACTTGTGATTGAATAAGTAAAAGAGATAGTTAAGATGGACCTCATTGTGGTGGGCAAAATGGTTGTTGGAAATGGTAAGGGAAGTCGAGCCCATGACAGCATCAACCAAACCATCAGCACAGTTAGACAGGGAGTTGTGATCAATCCAAACATGGCTGGACCCAAAGATGGAAATGCCGTCGCCGTCGGCCATTGTCCGCCAGCCGAAATGGGACGGCGAGCTCCTGACCATGGCGTTTCCGGTGGGCTTGCAGTCATGGACGTGCAAGCCATGGATGATCACATTGGTGATGAACTGAATGGTGATGCAAGCTCCATAAGCGATGTGGACGTTGGTCCCGCGGCCGTCGATGGTCTTGAAGCTGTTCATGATCAGCTCCTCCTTCAGAGTGATCACCATGTCCCTCTTGAAGATGATCCACAGCGGTTCGTCCTGGATGACCGCGTGACGGAGTGTGCCCGGTTTCGGGTTCACCGGGTCATCGTCTCGCGGGTCCGTGACGACGTAGAATTTACCGTCACGCCCTCCGATCGCATTCCTCCCAAACCCGATCCCACAGTCTGCCAGACGCCTGCGGTTGTTGTGCCAATTCGGGTCGCAACGCCAGCAGTCGTCTATAGGATTCCCAGACCCACACGAGAAGTATCCCAAATTTCTCCTCTCTATAGAACTATTCCGGATGCTCCTGTTAACAGAAATAGATATCAGAACATTTTCAACAGCAGAGTGAACATTTAATTTTCTTGGAATAGAAAATTTCTTAACTATCTCTCATTTGGTAGTTTTACCGTTTAGTTTTATCTTGTGTGCTTTATTTTATTGTGTTGTATCTCTACTTTCATTACTTTATGTATCTATTGCGAACCTTTTTGTGTGCAGCTTAGAGCAACTCCAACGGATAGTCTATATTGTAAAATATAGACGGCCAAATAGCGCCGGTACCCCTCGTGGTTTGCAAAACAAGTACCAATACCCCCATCTGTTTCAAAGCTCATTTTTAAAGTCCCTGTGGTTTCAAAATGCTGCACCCGTGCCCCCTCCGATCATTTTCCGGCGAGGAGGGGGGTATTGGTGCATGTTTTTTAAACCATAGGGGGTATGCTGATTTTTATTTCTTTCATATTTTTTTTTTCCATTTTTTCCTTTTTTATTTCATTTATTAATAAATATTTTTTTATAATGTTTCTTAAAATTTAAAGTTACTTTTGTTAGAAAAAATTAAGATATAATGCATATGTACGTCTCAAATTAACAATTTTTGTTTTTTCTGAAAAAAAGTAAATTTTTTTTGAGACTTCAAGAAATGAGGAATAAAATAAGAAACAAAATAATACAAAAATAAAAATGAATATCCTTTTTGGACATGTTAATTCTAAGGACTTTTTTAGGCGTGTCTAATTTTTTTGTATAAGACTTCTTTTGCATATTTTAATTTTTTTCATTTCGTTTTTCCATATTTTTATTTTTTTATTTTGGGTTTTTTTTGAACTGTTCAAAAAATTATTCTAAGTAACAGAAGGTGAAAATGTTTAATTTGATATAGATTTAATGTATGTTAATTTTTTTATTTTTATTTTTATTTCAAACAAAAATTTTAAAATTTTTGAAACAGAGATAGAAGATATTTTAAAAAAGGGAAGAATAATAAAAGAAAATAAGAAATGAGCATGAATGCCCCCCGTGATTTAGAAATTATGCGCCAATGCCCCCTCTTCGCCGGAAAATGACCGAAAAATGATCTGAGGGGGTGTGGGTGCAACGTTTTGAAACCACGAGGATTTTAGAAATAAGTTTTGAAAATAGAGGGGGTATTGGTGCCAATTTTCCAAACCACAGGGGGCATGGAAGCTATTTGGCCAAATATACACTATATACAATTTAATGTTGTCTTTTCAATATTCCAATGGATAGGGTAAACAAAATGGTAAAATGCAATGTAGTGTAAAAAGCAATCTCCAAAGTGTATTTTTACAAGTTTACTATAGATAGTGGAAAGAATAAAAAATTAATTTTCTTCATTTTTTTCCTTCCCTCTTCTCCATTTTCATATGTACAAGGTATTTATTAAGTATTTTTTAAAAAATCATTAAAAATAAGTAACTTAAAACAATAAAATATTATAAAAAATGTATTATATAGAAGATATGGTTGGAGTAAGTATAAAAAAATGGAAATGTAAAACACTATTGATAGTGTAAAATGAAGTTTACACTACCGATTTTTACACTACACCTTGGAGATGCTCTTAGTCAGGAATCTCATAAGAACAGCCTCTCTCCCTTTGGGTAAGGATAAAGTCTATGTATACACACTTTTCTAGACCCTACTTTTGAAGGACTCAACTGGATTGTTGTTGTTATTGTTGTTCTCTCATTTGAATCAGATCAAATTATAAACAAATTTAGATATAATTATAATCAGACTACAATTTCATCATACTAGATCAGAATCAATCAGATAAGTTGAAGAGAACAAATCATGAGTAACTAAAGTGTCTAGGGTGAGAGCAGAGAGGGTAGTGCGACATGGGTAAATCTGGGTTCGATTCATACCAACAATCATAAAAAAAGTACAATGTTACACATTAATACTCTCTCCGTCCCTAAATAAACTTTCTCTTTCGTTTTTTCTTTGTCCCCAAATAAACTTCTTTTTTACCTTAAAAAATCCATTTTACTCCTTACTTTTTCATACCCTACCTATCACATCATACCTTTTTACTAATAATCTACATATCACATCTTACTTTTACACATCACATCAATGGTATTTTTGGAAAGTCAACACAAAAGTATTCTCCCCTTAAATTTTCAAAAAATCAAAAAAGAAAGTTTATTTAGGGACGGATGGAATATATCTCAATTTATCTTCTCTAAGCCCAAATGTACGAAGGGTTGGGACTTGGGATTCAACTTTTTTAAGTAACAAAAGAGTGAAAAGTGTGTCGGTGGAAACGATTATATAGCAAATCATACCAAACTCACTTGACTTTGTTGGATCTACAATTTGTTCCCATAATTATGTGCAGGGAAAATTTGGTTAGTTTTACCATTGATAGGGTAGTTGAACCGACTGTTGGCATAGGGTAGTCCTCCGGCCGGTATGTGTGTAGGATACGGTATACTCCCACATTTAAGGCCCTTTTGTCCTAAAAGGTTAGTTGCACATGGGTGACACATCTATCCGACAACGATGCCAATCGACGACACACTGCCATGAGAGAGTCTGGCAACCTTTTTTCTTGAAGTGCTTTTTACGTTAAAAAAGGAACTATTTAGAGTGATTGAGATTGTTTTTTAAAAGCTTTTGTAAAACTTTATAGGAGAGTTTTTTGGTCTCATTAAACTATTACTTCTTGCTTTCCATTTTTCTCCCAATTCATGGCATTCAATTGTTTATATACGGAGTATTCATTTGTGATCTTTCTTTCTTATTCTGTTATTCAACTTTTTTAGTTGACATATTTGATGTATTTTACATAGTACTCGGTATGTTTTTTTTCACTTTCTTTTTCAGCAAACATTTTTTAATAAAGAGCTATTATTAGAACTAATTGGTCAAATTAACTAATCCAATCAATAATTCAATCATGTTGGCATAAAAATCCAACTAAGCAACTCCCAAAGATAAGCCGTAATTTTTCACATGTGTAAATAGTGTGTGCACTGTATAATCGAGATTGTAATTTAGGCTACCATAAAATACTCAAAAATAACATCTCGTCAAAGTGTTTAGCTGGCATAATCGTGGGTAAACAACTCACACCTCTAAGTTTGTCTCAAAAAATAAAGTGGACATTTTTAATTTTTTTGGAGTATAATGCACATATGATGTAACTAATGATTAAAATTTGTAAATTTGACAATGGCCTTGTTTGGATACTAGCAGTTGACAGTTGGCTGTTGGCTGTTTATGTTAGCTGATTTGAATGGCTGATTGAGTTAGCTGTTTTGACCGGCTGTTTCTGTTAGCAGTTAAATTTTAAGTGTTTAGCAACTTTAGCTGTTTATAGTTAGCTATTTGTAAATAAAATTACATAAAAGGGCATCCCTCCATTTATGGTATATTTTATTTTACAATTTTTTTTAATATCATATCATAAATATATTTTTTTTAAATTAAAAAAATTAAATAAAAATTTATATATATATATATATACATGATATTTATTTTTCATTTTTTTACATGTAAAAATTAAATCTTTACTATATGGAATATTAAATTTTAATTTCATTTAATTCATAATAAATTATAAATATAAATTTTTTAATGAATTATAAATATAATTTTTTTTTAATTTCATTTTATTTTTTCGTATTTAATTTTTTTAACTTTTATTTTTATTTTTTACATATATTATAAAATATCTTTCAACAAAAATGATTTTAAAAAAATTATTTTTCCTAACCGCCAAGTCCAAATGCTACTCACCTTGGCATTTCAAATTTTGGTTTTTCGGATCAAAATGCCAAGTGAAAAAGCCATTAGCCAAATAATGGTTTTGGCTGTTCGCTTGGTCAAAAAAGCCAAAGTCAGTCAAAAATGCCAAAAGCTATCCCAAATGCTGTTTTCCAAACACGGCCAATATTATACTTCCTCTCTTTCTAAAAGATTACCACAACTGTAACAGAAATTAAATATAGTTTAAAATCATTAAATATTATAAAAATTTAATATTTTGAAATAAACCCAATTTTATTAAGAATCGTGTGGTACACGGAATTGATAAAATTGAAATTGGATTGAGAGTTAAAATTCTATGAAAATGATTTGGATAGAATTGAGTTCTCCATTTCTAATTCATTTTTATCACTACCAATTCTAAATCCACATACTCCCTCCGTCCTAAAACCATCTTCTCGTTTGTCTTAACGAGGTTTGACCGACTTTATTTTCAATTTCATTTATTTGATTGTAGGTGTAAAATTAAAAAATAAAATTTACATATGTAAAACTACATTAAAAGTTATACAAAACGAGAAGTGACAAGACTTTATTATTTTATCAAATAAGTAGCGAAAAATCGAAAATAGGTAAAGAAAGTGATTTGAGTTTGACCGTGTGAATAGTAATTGAGAAAATAGTTTTAGGACGGTTACTTTGAGCTCCGTGTACCAAACGAAGTCTAAATTCCTATTATTCGCAGTTAATGAATGTTACAGTTTGATAAAAAAAAAGTCAAACCGTGACAATTTAAGACAATGAGTATCAGATAAGAAGATTACTAGCAAGGTAGAAAAAAGGAAGAAAAAGTGGTAAAGATGAGAGGGAACCTACTCCGCAACCATGGATGCAACCGCTTCAGGATCATCAATGTGTTCCCTCGACGGCGCCACTTCAACCTCCGCCGACCTGAACAACCATCCATATATATATCATAATGGACAACCAAAACTCTTGCACATTAATGCCACTTTCAACTAACCCCGCCGGCCCACACCCACATATATTTCTCGATCAAAACACCCCGGCCCAACAATATATTTCACACTATTGGTAAAATAACATTTCAAATGTTCCCCACCCATTCCTTGTCTACAAAAAAAAGCAAGAAAATTCAATAAAAATAAATAAATAAAAATCAAATAAAAATGAGTGGTTATGGAGGGGGTGGGGGACATTTGGGGTATACCGAATTCGGTGTACCCCTAGCATCTCCCTTTTAATTATACAGAGTATATTATAGCAAATGCCAAATGCAAACATGTAAGAAAAGATTATTTAGTTTGATCTTGCGAATAATAGAAGAGACAAAAATAGTGGAACGGTATATGATTTTCTACGGTACGGTAGTCATATTTGAGTGTATAAACTAAAAATGTAAAAAGAGAAAATACAACTGGGTCCTCTAACGCAAAGCTGGTTTTCTTTAAAAAGTTCAATCATTAAGTCATATTTTAGAAGCCTGGAAGGTATTCTACCTAACAAATGTCGTCCTCAATATTTTTCAAAGGACAAATACGGGTTTTGAGTAGGTAATAGAAAAAAATTCAGGCAGCATTTATTTAGGTTAATTAATGTTTAAATTTATTCAGCTAGAATTAATTTATTTTGTATTAGAGAAAAATGTACCATTTAGTCCCGAACTCTTTTGAAATTGCATGGTTTATGTCTGTATATTAAAGACTGCACCGATTACTCTCGAACTCTTCGAAAATTGTACGATTTACCCCTGTACATAAATTTTTTATTTTTTGAGGATAAATCCTCCATAGTTTATTTGCACTCTATAATTTCATTTTCTTTAATTTTTCATGTCAATTCAAAAGTAAAATCCATGATATGACTATATGAGGTGTTAGCAAGAAAGTAAAGAGTACTCAAACTTGGATGAGGGAATATATTTATACGGTGTATGACGTATAAAAGGATTGGTGTCGTGGCCGCAATTATTACGGGGGTACATTCGGAAGAGGGAAAAGTGCATATGAAGTCACTATCTACTTACCAGTGATAAAATCATGTACGGTTAAAACAGATTTGAGGGGTTAATTTCGGAAGTACGGACAATCAACGGACGTATGAGAAGAATGGAAGACGATTTTCCCTACAACAGGGGTGGTTTTTTTAATTATTTTAAAAACAAGAGTTAAGCTACTTGTAAGTTGAAACCAAAAAAGAGTACCTTAAATTATACTGTCATTTCCTTAAAATCAATCCCATTTTGACTTTGGCAAAAATAAAGAAAGTGTAATTTTAATTGACTTTCCAATTTTATCTCTGATGTGATGGATAAAAATAAGATGTGATAGTTTGGTTATTAATAAAAAAGTACTCCCTCCGTCCCATGAAACCTTTCTCTTTTCTTTTTTTATTCGTCCCACAAAACACTTCTCATTTCTATTAAAAAGTCACTTTTACACCTTGATTTTTCATACCTTAACTATCACATCATACCTTTTTACTAATAATCTATCAATCAAATCATACTTTTACCCATCACATCAAAGGACATTTTTGAAAATTCAATACCAAAATACACTCCCCTTAAATCTCTCCTAAAAAGCAAAAGTCCCATGTTTCATGGTACGGAGGGAGTATGATGGGATAGGTTAGGTATGAAAATGTTGGGGTAAAAGTAGTTTTTTAATAGAAAGTAGAATTGTTTTAGAGAAATAGAAAAAACGAAAGGAAAAAATTTTTATGAAACAGAGATAGTACATCATATGTATGTACTTTCATTTTATGTCAGTATGATACTACGGTGATATTTCACACAGACACAAAATATTAGTGTAAATTTTTTTAATCGCACTAGTACATTGTATCAGTGTAAACTATCAAAATTTTAGTCATACTTTGAGGTACATTCAATGAAGTACTTCTAGCATGATTGTAAAAACAACCATGATGCTGGGGTACCCAAGGAGCGTCCCATAAAGTGTACATCAAAATATAAATATGTAGTTTTGTGAACATATTTGTGTATAATTTGTGGTACCACTTTTAATATACAAGTTGCTTAAATCTTAAAAAAAAGAGGTTTTGATTAACAGAATTGCAGTTGAGATCCAGCATTTCAACGGCTCAGATTGCTCCTGGTGTTGGACCAAAGAGCGATTGACTGAGCCGACTCGCTATAACAAAAGCGCACCGAGTTAATTACTGCAGTATCTATCATCTAGATCATCATACCTTGCCGCCATTGATGAGTTGTTGGAGCTCTGCAATCCCTCCTTCTCCTCGGACCTGAAATCAAAAACAAAACCAGAAAAATCTCAGGTAGGCAAAATGCAGCTATTTTCAGGCTCAATCGTAGATCTAATTCCTCCGCCAAATATACAGAGTGAAGCGAAAACGAACTAATAAATGTTCTCGGAATTCCGAGAAGTGCAATTATTAATTAAACAGAAGCGAAAATCAACGGAGTGAAAAATGCGAGCGCATCGGACCTCAAATCGGAGCCTCCATTAATGCGGACTCTGGCAAAAGCTCCGGCGAGGAAGAAGAGAAGCAATAGAACGGTTAATACCAGAGAGGCGGCTCGTTTCTCACGGATCGCCATTGCAGATTCGCAGCTACTCTGCCAAATTACGTGCCCTGCCACTCTATATCTCTCTCGCTAGATCTCGGGGGAGGGAGAGAAGGAGAGATCTTCGGAGAGAGATAATTGGAGAGAGAGAGAGAATGTGGATATGGGAAGAAGCTCTTCTTATACTGGAAAATCAATTAAACTGCCAACTTTAAATAAACTGTGCCGCGTGGCCGGCTATCAGAAAACGTTCCATTAACGGCCGTCCAGTGGAGTAGAGTACTGTATTTATTAACGCCGTATTCCTTGACTGTGGTTAAACTGAGGTTAATTTACCTGCGGAGTAATAACTGCAATAAACGGTCTTCCCTCATGTGCAACTGTGCAGGCTGCAGACAGGAATCCTACGTGAGTATTTCGTTTTTGTATTTATGTTATAGCATAAATACTCCTTCCGTCCTAAATATTTGCCACACTCGTATTCCCGAGACAAAATATCAAGATTTTTCAATTCATTTTATTTACATATTGGTATAGAAATAAAAAAATAAAATTTACATATCAAAAAACGACATGAAAAGCTCTTCGAAATAAGAGGTGTCAAGAATATTTTATTTTATCAAATAACCAATGAAAACGTAGAAATAAAAAAAAATTCCCGCAACGCTGAAAAAACAAACGTTGCAAATATTTAGGGACGGAGGGAGTATTTTAAATACTACCTCCGTCCCAATTTATTTGTTCAGTTTGACCTTTTCAATTTAAATTGGATAAATTTTAAACTTCAATTACTCTTAACGTATATTGAATATTAGCATAATGAAATATAATTTTGAAAATTCTCAATACGATTAATCGAATAAAGGTTGTGTTTAGAAAATAGCTTTTCGGATAGCTTTTGGCATATTTTACTGACTTTGGCTTTTTTTACTTAGCGACCCGCCAAAACCACCGATTGACTAATAGCTTTTTCACTTGGCATTTTGATACGAAAAGTCAAAATCTGAAATGCCAAAGGGAGTAGCATTTGAACTTGGCTGTTACAATTTTTTTTAAAAAAAAAATTATTTTTCTTGAAAGATATTTTATAATATGTGTAAAAAATAAACATAGAAATAAAAGTTAAAAAAATTAAATGCTAAAAAAACAAATTAAAAATTTAAAAATTTCAAAAAAAATGAAATGAGAAAATAAAAAGTAAAAATCATTAAACAGTTGTATATTAATAATTTCTTCTGAATTAAATTGAAGTAAAAAAAATGAAAAATAAATATCGAGTGTGAGTGTGTGTGTGTGTCTATATATATATATATATATATATATATATATATATATATATATATATATATATATATATATATATATATATATATATATATATATATATATATATATATATATATATATATATATATATATATATATATATATATATATATATATATATATATATATATATATATATATATATTATATATATATATATATATATATATATATATATATATATATATATATATATATATATATATATATATATATATATATAGAAAAAGTTATTTTCAAACAATTAATTTTACCAAACATTTTTAATGATCAACCAATTCATCCTGCCGGTCAAACCAACTAAACCAAACAGCCATTCACAACAGCTGGCACGAGCTGACAGCCAACATCCAAACAAGGCCAAATTAAAGTCGTTTTTATGTTAAAATACATTACGATTTTTATTTAATTGAAACTCAAAGTTTGTCTAGTTTGACTCGAAAAAGTCAAACTGGACAAATTCACTGGGACGGAGGGAGTATAAAGTTCGCATTATTTATAAAGGTAAATTTTTCTAATAATTTTAAATATTTAAATTACAAAGTTTTTCTTTATTCTAGCTTAATTTTACAGAGTAATAAAAATAATTTAGCTAAAAACGTGATTTAAATTATGGCAAAAACACTATTCACTTGTTTCGGTTTTTATTTAGTACTCTCCGTTTGCCAAAATCGCTCCTCTTAAAGGGTCTGTTTGGGAATAACGTTAGCGATTAGCGCTAACGTTTTGAAAAAGTTATCTACGGACAGTGTTTAGCGTTAGTGTTTTCAAAGTAATCTGCACCGTTAAAATTTTATCTAAAACGCTAACGTTAATCCTTAACACTATTTCCAAATAGGCTCAAATTCGTTCTCTTTAATCAACTAAAATACTTCTACTTTCTATTAAAAAAACATTTTTATCCTTACAAATGCTTACCTCATCTATCACATCATATTTTTCAGCAATAATTTATTCATCACATTATATTTTTACGGATCATATTAATGACAAGATTTGAATGTCAGGCCCAAATAACTCTTTTTATATTTTGGTCTAAAGTTAAAATATGATGAATTTTGGTGAACGGATTACAATTAATTCTTTATTTTGAAGAGTCCATTCATACAATTAACTCTATAATTTACTTAATTTTTGGAGCTTTTTCAGTAATTAATTAATTATCAATTAATTATTTCCGATAAATTTACTTTCAGGGCGTTACATTTTCTATCAAATTCAGACAATCTATTTTTTACTTTTCAACATTTTTCTTAAATTTCGTAAAACAAAACTAGAACAATTAATTTGGGTTTGATGGAGTAATTTTATTCATCATTATCTTGTAACAAATATTTTAATAGTACTTACTTTGTCTCTAAATATAAAACTCCTGGCCTGGATCGTATCGTATCTAGGACTAGCATGGGGTTATCATTTTGATACCACATGAACTTAATTTGGAGTCTCGTTTATTTGCCCCAACCCACATGGCCCTTACCGCTGATTTTATTTATAATACTGAGTAGTAAAAAATATAGTCCACCGTTGATCAAGCATTGCGGCGGTGGTATTAATTACGGCGTAAAGGGGAGGTTGCAAACTTACAATTAGACAAAGGATTAGGTTGCCACCACATCGGTGTTAGCATGGGTGCACAGACAATTATCGTATGTATTTGCCTGTGCGAAACATGGGTGCACCCATGATAGCACACATGTGTTGGCACCCTAGCATTTTCCCTAGACAAAACCTTACATGTCTCTTTGGCAATAACCTTATTTAATGACTCTCTTAGTTTTAATGTTTCCAAAATTAATTTAAGCCATTAAGAACTTATAAAAAAATGCTAATACTGGCTCCATGATGCAATAGAAATTGGGGGTGGGTAGAAAAAAAATCGAACTAGCATGGTATTATATCAGACCGTAATACCAAACCGTTTATAGTGTTTTCAAATGATACTGGTTTTTTTCATCACGAACCAAAATCAAATCGATATCAAATGTAACAAGACTGTGATACGAATATTTAAAATCGATTATCACGGACCGAACCAGTGGCGGATCAAGAATTTTAAATAGTTGGGGGCACAAAAGGTAGGAGTTTAGGGGAAGTGTGCCTAAGTTTTTTTTAATAGACAATAAAATAATAAAAGAAGTAAAAAAATTTCAAATATTTTTGAATGTGAATTTTTGAATACATAATTTAAAATTTTATTTTATAAAATATTACTCCGTAATTATATACATTGAAACACACTTTAGTTGGAGTCCCTTGAATTTTAATTGGGGTCAAACAATATGTGAATGTAAAAAAGTAAAAAAATTAATATTAATATCCAAAAATTAGTTGGGGGCCATTGCCCCCTACTCCTAAGGCATAGGTCCGCCCTGGACCGAACCGACTAAAACGATAAACTGACTAAAACGTAACAATATTTTGATTCATCTTTTCTTTTTCTTTCGGTGCGGCACTAAGTTGCATTCCCAACAAATCTCGATCCCCTCAAACTATGACCAGATAATTTTTGACCTCCTCTCTAGAGATAATCCATTTTTATCTCCCAACCATCTTGCACTGTCGCTAATTTCTTTACGGGACACGCTGTCCGACCTTTTTATGGTCTGCAAAACTTTAGACACAGTGCACCACACATTACGCATGTGCCGCTCCTGCTCGCACAAACCAAGACTTTGATAATACATGTTGGGACCGCAGGTACCTTTAAACCCCGCACATGTTGGGGCCTCACGTACCTTCATCCTAATCACGCATTAGTATTATATTGTTCGTTGTAGGCCAAGTTCTCACGAATTTGTTTTTGGGGCACCTCCCAAAAGGTCTCATTCTTATGAATTGGGTCAAACCTATATACTTTGGTTCATCTCTTCTTTTTCTTTGACACACTAATATTTTCTCCACTGCATAGTCTGCCATAGTGCCGCTCCTGCTTGCACAAACCTATACTCTAATACCACATATTGGGAGGCATGTGCCTTCACCTCGACCCAGCATATGTTGGGACCTCATGTACCTTCACCCAAATCCCGCATTAGTATGATATTATTCGTTCTAGGCCAAGTCCTCACGAACTCACACCAAGATTTTCTCACATTATGCAGTGTGCTGCTCCTACTCACACAAACCTAGGCTTCGATAGCACATGTTGGAACCGCACGTACCTTTAAACTTGGTACATGTTGGAACCTCACGTACCTTCATCATAAACCCGCATTAGTATGATATTATTCGTTCTTGGCCAAGTGCTCATGAATTTATTTTTGGGGTACCTTAGAAAAGGCCTCATACTAATGAGTTGGTTTAAACCTTTGTACTTTGGTTCATCTCATCTTTTTCTTTGTCACATTGAGATTATCTCACACTCCGTAGTCTGGCGCTCCTGCTCGCACAAATCTAGGCTCTGATACCACATATTGGGGCCTGCATATACCCTCACCCCAATCCCGCATTAGTATGATATTATTCGTTCTAGGCCAAGTCCTCATGAATTTGTTTTTTGAACACCTCCCAAAAGCTTTCATACTAATGAATTGGGTTAAACCTAGAGGAATTTACTTAAATAGCACTAAAACATAATGACTTTCTCTAAATAGCACCACATGTGTTTTTCTTCCCAATGTAGCACTTTTAGTCATTATGCATTAGTCATTATTCAAGCAAATATTCGCCATCACTGGACATTATGGACATTATTAAGTGCTATTTAGGGAATAAAACAATTTAAATGCTATTTAGAAAAATGACTTAAGTTTTAGTGCTATTTAGTGCAAATATTTCTTAAACCTATATGCCTTGGTTCATCTTTTCTTTTTCTTTGTCACACCAAGATTCTCTCACACTGCGCAGTCTGCTGCTACTGCTCGCACAAACCCAGGCTCCGATACCACATGTGACATGTGACCGCACGTATCTTCACCCCAACCCCGCACATGTTGAGACCTCACACACTTTGACCTCAGTCTCGGATTAGTATAATACTGTTCGTTCTAAGTCAAGTCTTAATGAACTTGTTTTTGGGACATAGAGCCTTGAAAAAGTCTCATACATGTGTTGAACCTATATATTATGAATCCCATCTCTTCTTTTTCTTTAGGTGTGGGACTAGGTTGCATTCCCAACACTATATTCACCAAATTAAAAGTATTCCAAAAACATTATTTCTTAGATATGCATGCATTGGTCTTCCCTACCTATACGGCCGCTACATCCAACAGGTGGTATTGATTAATTAATGACATTAACTTAATTCTAAAATATGAAAATACAAATAATTGAGTACGTGATACTCCGTAAACCACAAGCTAATTAATCATGATTTAGAATAGAGTGTTAATTAGTTGTACGAAATAAATCTAGCTATATTAGAAGAGAAAAATTTGGATAAGGACATACCCCTCCGTCCCATATTAGATGACACACTCCAAACAACGTGCAAAATTTCATCAATTTTAAAATGATTTTAATTTCAAATTAATATAAAAATAAAAAGTATAAATTACACCGTTTATAAGTACAAAAATATTACATAAAAAAGACATGAAAATAATATTTTATTTTATCGAATTATCAAAAACAAATATAAACAAATAAAAGTTATCGAGAGCGAAAAGGGGAACGGAGAGTATATATATGTAGAGTCAATAGGGCGCACATGGGGGTGGATCAGCTGAATCGGTGCACAATATATCCATCCATCCATCACCCAAACTCGTACACGTACTTCTTCCCCCCCCCCCCTTTCTTTAAAGTGTAATGCATATATAAAGTGTCCAAATCCTTATAATAATAATAAACCACAACAACAAATAAATAAAAACCAACGAGCATTTGCATGTGTTTACCATGTGACTCTTCTGCATACTATGGCCTCCTAACACATCACATCCTTCCCACCATTTCTATCCCTCCTTGATAAATTAAATCAATGGTGTGTCGTACCTCAACTGATCGAGAGCGTTAGTATAACAAGTTGATTTGGGTTTGAATCCCGACTACGATGAAAAAAGATGATCATGATAAGCATGAGTTTCTTGCACGTATCAAGAACGTATCTCACACGCTCGAAACTAGACTAAGATTATGAGAGCGCGTTCTCTTCTACCTGTTCTTGTTACTTATTATTGCTTATTTTTAAATAAATCAGCTTAATTTAAATCAGACTAGATAAAAAAACAAATTTAAATATAACTACATTTAGATCAGGTAAAGAGTACAAGCGCTAAATCAATTTAAGTATCGCTATCCAAACAAGTAATATGAAATCTTGGGAGTGGGGTATATTTCTTTTTTTAATAAATTAATTGTGCATTACCCACAAAGGTAGGCCACATCCTTATACGGAGGATATAATTACTCAATTCATAACTTCGGATTTTGTATAGATTTTTATTGATCTTTAATTAATAAAAATAAAAGAATTATTACCTCTTTCTACTTTTTAGGAGTTTTCATTAGTTTTTTTAAAATATACATTTGTTGTGGCAAATTAATTCTGCCAAAAAAGTGATCAAGGGAAGGAGAGTTGTAGGGGGTGGGGTACAAGGTGGGGGTTTAAAAGAGAGGCTATGGAGATAAAATCATCAATTTTACGAATGGAATGTCATATATTTTTAGTGTAAATTGAATGATTATTTCACCAATGCAATCATAATAATCATCAAAAAAATTGTGGTATGAAGTTCACGTTTCATTAAGTTTATTAAAGTTTCGTTTTAACGAGGGTTCAAAGGAGCAACACCCCTTGGAAGAGGTTCGGGGGAAGCACCCCCTAGAGCAAAGATTTTAAGGGGCGGCAACCCTTACGGGGTCCAAGGAACAGAGCCCCTGATTTTTATTTTAAACAAATTATTGTGTTAAAAATTTACTTGAATTTTACTTTCAGAATTGGGTGTAAGGGAATTTCGAATGTACATTACTTCTCCTTTTCATACGATTAGGCGTGAACTTTATAATAAATATCACAATGCTATCCCTAGGTCGAAAGTAAGCAATTCGAAAATTCATCACAATTCATATTTCTTCTTGATCAATGATTTCAGTCTTATTCGATTGTTTTTTGGATTGAAAGCCCAAAATAATTAATCTGAAAGTGTTATCGTAACTCTCAGATCAAATCATGTTATATAAATTTTCCAACACGAAGTATCATAGGTGCTGCAATTGAACCATTATCGTGAGTGTTGTCAATTTAATTGCCACAAACTGGTAATCTGAGTGGGGGCCGGGGTTTGGGGTGGGTGGGAAAACATAGAAGAAATGTTTTGGAAAATATTATAAGGGATATACTAAAATCAATTTTATGATTCGAACATCGTAGTGCCCCAATTGAATTGGATAGAAAGAGAGACAAAATTATCTTTTTAGTGAAAAATAGAAAAGTTTTTAGGTAAGGATGAGAAGAGGAGAAAATACTTTATGTGTCGGAAGGAGTATTTGATTTTAATTAATTTGATTGCTTGGTTCCCAATGTCAATGAACCCGGAATTCATACCAGCGTTCAATTTCAAAAATTGACGGTTCCTTTCTCTCCTAGCCCTTCCCCCACCCTAAATCCTCCCACCATTGGGGGTGTGGAGAAAATAAAAAGTTACACAAGATATTGAATACAAATTGGAAGCAGGAGAATAAAAGCATTCATCAAATCAAATATGGGGGAGGATCACTGCACATTCATACAAGGAAGGAAGGTGCATCGAACAGCTAGCTAAAAGAACACACTATGGGTTCTACTCGATTAACAATACTTTTGAAGAGGATTAAAAAAAAAGAAGATTACCAAGTCATGATCCTCGCTCGCTCGCTCGCTCGCAAACCCACAATTCTAAATTAAAAGACTCAAAAGAGAGGAAATAGCAGGCATGGGAAGTGGGAGCGGGTGAGCAAGAAAGGATGGGCAAATAGCGGGAGAAGGTACAACCGGGTGTACATAGATACATCCTCGTACTACTCATTCTCAATTAGAATACTACTCATTCTTGCACAAACATTACTATTCATTTTGAAAAAGACGTGATACTCATTCTAAAACACCATCCTCGTACTACTCATTCTCAATTAGAATACTACTCATTCTTGCACAAACATTACTATTCATTTTGAAAAAGACGTGATACTCATTCTAAAACAACGTAGTACTCATTCTAAAATAGGACCATGCTAGGGTGCCACCACATGGGTGCTACCATGGGTATACCCATGTTTCGCACAGATAAACACAGACGATAATTGCATGTGCGACACAGACAATTATCGTCTGTGTTTGTCTGTGCGAAGCATGGGTGCACCCATGTGGTGGCACCCTAGCATTTTTCTCTAAAATAATAATGTAGTACTCATTTTTACACATTTATTCAATTCAATTATAACATTTATCCACAAATAACGTAGTGTCCATTTTGAATAAAAATAATACTCATCCTCAAATAACTTAATGCTCATTCTCAAATAAAATAAAACACATACCATAAATAACCTTTTCTCTGCAACTAGGGTTTTCATCCCCGGCTCTCCTCCCATCTACCGCAGCTTTCTTCCTTGATCTACGAGATCCGACCCGCAACCTCAATCTGTAACGCCGCCGCCACCTTCGGTGCTCCTTAGATCTTCCTTCTCCATTATTGTTTTCGCCAGATTTTCGACACCATCGCTCATCGTCATCTTCGCTGCTCCATCGTGTTAAAAGAGTATCCCACATTAGAAAATGTGTGAGGAAAATAATCGGTATATAAGCTCTTGAGTTGAACTAACTAATCAATTGGATTTAATCTTTTAATATGGTTCAGCCCAAGTGTCTTATTACCCAATCCAGATGTCCATACCCAATCCTAAATTCTATCATGGTATCGGAGCAGGTTTTGGCTCACCTCGTTTATCAAGGTGTCCATCTAGACGTTCATTCCTAGCGGCCCGTTAGTCTTTAGCCCAGTTGTCCGTATGGAGTATGTACCCAACGGCCTGTGGCCTGTTTAACAAGATTGCTCGTCTGGAAGTCCATACTTAGCGGCTCGTGGTCCATTTGGTGTTGGCGCTCAAAAAAATCAAGGGGATGGGAGTCAATTTGCAAGTGCTCAACCGGTTAGATTCAAAATGACCCGGTTGTCCACTTGAGGGGGAGTGTTAAAAGAGTATCACACATTGGAAAAAGTGTGAGGAAAATAATCGGTATATAAGCTCTTGAGTTGAACTAACTAATCGATTGGAATCAATCTTTTAATGTGGTTCAGCCCAAGTGTCTTATTACCCAATCCAGTTGTTCATACCCAATCCTAAATTCTATCACATCGTCTTTCGTCTCTGATGGCCTGACCCGGCAAATAGAGGAGCGGCAGAAATTCTGACGGCTTCCGTTTCATCTTACTCCTTTCTCAATTAGCCGGTTGTACCGAAAATTCGGATGTACAATATAATTTGCGAAATAGCGGTGCCAGGTGCCAGTGGTTTATAAAAAGGCCCCAAAATTTTTTGTTTTTTAAAAAAAGCATTGTTCCGTTTACAATGAGGCTCCAAAATTTTTGTTTCAAGAGAAGGCACGGTTCCATTTACACTCGCCTATAGTGACGCTAGTATTGCCACTGCTTCTTTTTATTCTTCAGTGCTCCAATTAAAAAATTGATTGTTCCTATCCCTGTAATCCACCCCTAAATCATTGCATAATAGTCGCACATTTAGATGAGGATTAGGGCGGGGATGGGGTAAGAGGGTTGGGGTGGGGGCTAGAGTGGGGGTTTAGGGGGTATGAACCATTAATTTTCGATTAGAGCACTGGAAATGCTCCAAAGCACAGTGGCACCGCTAGTGTCACCGTTGGCGAGTATCAACGAAACCCTACTCTTTAAAAAGTCATTTGTAAAACCCATATTTTTAAATAGGGATATGTTTGGTTTAAAATGGTCACAAACTTACAAACTTACTACGGAGTATTTGTGATTTGTGAACTTCAATATAAAAATTAAATAGTCTAAAATAATTTTAAAATGAGAACTTAAACCATATATAGTAAGTTTATGAAGTTTCTAAGTATTCTGTTTGTGAACCTAACATTGATCTTTGAAATAGTATATCAGTTCCTTCCGTCCTAAAATGATCCTCCTAGTCACTATTCACATAGTCAAATTTAATGTACTTTCTTTACTTATTTTCGTTACTTGTTTGATAAAATAATATGTATAGTCATGATGTAGTTTTAAAATATATAATATTTATTTTTTAATTTTACACATATAATCAAATAAATTGAATTGAAAATAATTTCAGTAAAACCTCGTAAACTGAACTGAGAAGATCATTTTAAAACGAATTGAGTAGGTGAAGTCCTAACTTATTTTTAAAGTTAAAAATATATTTATGCCGTTACAAAATTTAATTTATATATTGAAAACAAAAGTCAAATTGAATTGAAAATATATTTATGACTCCCCATCTCATTTTTTCATTTATTTACTTTTCAAAACAAGAGAATTTTGTGGTGAACGTTACAAAAAAAGAAAAATAAAGTAAAATACTCTGTACAAAGTAAAAGAAAAAATGATAGAAAGAGGTAATGAAAAATAAAGAAAAAATTTAAAAACTTCTACCTACCTTTTTCTTTAACTCTATATTTTATTTCATCTTTCTATTCCGCTTTTTTTCTAAAAGCCCAAAAAACTTTAATTTTGAAAAATAAATCATTTAAACTTTTAAATTTGAGATGTAGGGCCCATTTGAGAATAACGTTACAGATTAGCGTCAGCGTTTTGGATAAAATTTTAACGGTACAGGTTAGTTTGAAAACGCTAACGCTAAACGCTGCCCGTAGATAGCCTTTTTTCAAAATGCTAACGCTAATCTCTAACGTTATTCCCAAACGGACCCATAGTGAGTATATGTTATGGAACACTGCATTAGATTAGACCAGACCAGATCAGATCTTCAAAAAATTAGACCAGATCAGATCAATCGAACGGAATGCAGCATAAATGTTTACCACATTTTTAAAAATGACAATATCAAGTTTTTTCAAATCATTTTATTTAAATATTGGTATAGAAATAAAAAATAAAATTTACATATTTAAAAACTACATGAAAAGTTTTTCGAAATAATAGGTCAATATTATTTTTTTATCAA
This sequence comes from Cuscuta australis, assembly GCA_003260385.1. Taxonomy (NCBI): domain Eukaryota; kingdom Viridiplantae; phylum Streptophyta; class Magnoliopsida; order Solanales; family Convolvulaceae; genus Cuscuta; species Cuscuta australis. The sequence continues at coordinate 2,322,033 of NQVE01000098.1, read as the reverse complement.
ATAACCAATGAAAACGTCTAAATAAACTAAAGTTTCCCTAAATATTGAAAAAGCAAATGTGGTAAATATTTTGGGACTTACTTGGTATTTCTAAAGTAGTGGTCAATCGAATGGAAGGGATCTTAAAAGTCATTTTTCTAATTTACAAACAGCTTTCTTCATCAAAAGCAGGTGGGGGAGACGGGTTGGGCGACACTTAAATTGGACCTGGCTAAGGCATATGATCATATGGGTTAGGGTTATATGGGCATGCATAAGATGGAGAGGTTGAGTTTAATTTGAGTTTTGACGATCGTTGGATCAACCTTGTTATGTTGTGTACTTGTGTGTTTCTACACTACGGTGTAGGGGTATGTATAAGACCTCAGGCGGGACAAGTACTCCACACATGGCCAACAGTATGGTCAATGGTTTCCTTTGTAAGGCAATCACACCTACTCATGGGTTGTGCCGAGGCACTCATGCAAGCCCTTGTTTAGTTTTTGTGTTGAGGGGCTCTCTGTTCTCCTTCCGAAGGCCGAAAAGAGGAGTTTGTTAGATGGGATTCGTGTGTATATGACCATACCCCACATCTTCTTTGCATGTGATAGCATCCTCTTCCTTCGTGCTACAGTGAGTTGGGTTGAGAAAATGTTAGAGTGCATCCCACATCGGAAGTCTAAGAGTAAAATAATCTGGTATATAAGATCTTGAGTTAAACTAACATCTATTGAATTCAATCTTTTAATGTAATTCAACCCAAGTTTCTTATTGAATTCAATCTTTTAATGTACTCCCACTTTATGGTTTAAGGAAATTCATAATTCTTCATGGTATCGGTGCTCAAAGAGTCAGAGGAAGCTCTCATAATTCTTCACTAACTAATCGATTGAATTTAACATTTTAATGTGATTCAACCCAAGTGTCTTATTACTCAATCTAGTTATCCATACTCAATCCTAAATTCTATCAGAAAAGCAAAACTACAAAAGAAATCGAAATCAATTAAAACGAGCTAGAAAAAAATCATACCTAAAAAATTGAAATCGAATGTAAAGAAATCAAACTGAACCATTATTGGTTGGTTTCCGCTTTGATTTTCACTCAACAAATTGAATCGAACTGAATAAATCTAACGTTATTATGTATTTCGTTTTGTGTATATGAGTATATGTGATGAACGAAAAATTATAAAAATATAATTTTAATAACTGATCAACCGGTTGAAGTAATTTTGCTTTAACTACTAAACATTTTCAAACGCAATGTAAGATCCCTGTCGCGGATTATCTGGTAACTTGAAAAAATTTAAAAAATTTGTTAATTTTTTTATGTTGATGCATGACGGCAATCAGAGGGACTGTAGTCACTCTTAGGCCGCTGTGTGATGTGATTATGGTTTGGGAATATGCTAACTAGTAAATGCTAGGAAGACGTGAACTGCATTGAGAAGTTGAGTTCACCAATAGGTCTGGAGTTATAAATAAGGTCATATGGGTGTCATCGTACATCTGATGGTTTCCGTAGTTAAAAATATGCGTACAGAAGTTAGCGATATTTTATGTGAGTGCCAGAGAGGGGCCTCAACCCTTCTTTCGAGTTGAGCGTGGTTTTCGGTGAGTGCTTGGATCTCACGACTCCCATATGATAAATTTGAGCCTTAGAGCATTTCAAATGGTAGCCTTAAGAAAGTCTTTAGACTTTCTTCTCCAGACCTTACCATTGAGATGCACAGGAAATCAAGAAAGTCTCAAAGGAGTCGTTAAATTCTCATACTTAAAACTCAATCTAGCTATCTAATAAAAATCAAATACATGTAATCAATAACAATTACTCCCTCCGTCTCATAAAACTTGTGACTTTTTCTTTTTAGGAGGGATTTAAAGGGAGTGTATTTTGGTATTGAATTTCCAAAAATGTCATTTGATGTGATGGGTAAAAGTATGATTTGATGGATAGATTATTAGTAAAAAGGTATGATGTGATAGTTAGGGTATGAAAAAGTAAGGGGTAAAAGTGACTTTTTAATAGAAATGAGAAGTGTTTTGTGGGACGAATAAAAAAAGAAAGGAGAAAGGTTCCATAGGACGGAGGGGGTATTATTTAAAAATATAAATTAGATACAATTATTTTGTTACAAAAAAACAATCTTTCCCAATTTGAAAAAATACAACCATCAATTATTTCTACTTATATAAATTTTTTTGTTATGCTTTTATTTTTACTTTATGCGATTTTATATTTAAAAAATTTTATGTTTCAGCCAAAATGGAGTCATTATACATTTTAATTATGTCTACTTATGTAATTTTAGTTTGTTATGTTCTTAATTTTATTTTATGCAATTTATTTTTTGTGTGTTTACTAATGTGATTTTAACAAAATGCACTCATTTTGTTTTATATATTTTATGTGTGTTAATTTCATACTCACTCCGTCCGTTTTAAATCGTCTGTTTTGACTTTTGCGCATATTTAAGGAAAATAAAAAATAGAGTTGATTTTTCGAAATTACCATTACTTTTTAGAAGGGGTGACAATGAATTAGAAGATAAGGTGGAGAAGAGTGACTTATTTTAGGGGTAGTTTAGGTATTTTACTCATAAAAGTTTACAATAACAAGTAACAGACAACTTATTTTGGGACGGAGAAAAAAGGTAAACATGCAATTTAAAATGGGACAGAGGGAGTATAATTTTATCTAATTTTATGTTTTTGATTTTTACAATTGTTAATTATGTTTATAAACAAATTTGGTACGATAATTGAACTGTTTTGAATTAATTCCAATAAATAATTGAACCGTTTTGAAATGTTGGACTTTTAATTAAACGTTTTATTTAAGCATTTTTAAATTATATGGCTTACGGATACTAATTTAGAAGCAACCTGATTTGCTAACTTATTTATTCAAGTTAGACATATCGAGGTGTTACAAGTTTCTTGATCACGGTCCTAAACCACAATTAACACCTTCCCAATTATACTTACTTCAATTAAACTTTGATCTGCTTGTTACAAATATGTCAACTTCTAACGCCCAAAATTACAGCTCAAAGGATTAAAAGTCCACAGCACATCTTCATGAACAAGTTGATACAATCAATTAAAGAATGAAAGAATTAAGAGCTATTTGTGGAATTTTCAAAATTGAAAGACTAATGGTACATAACACAATAAATTGAAGGACCAATGGTGGAATTTAACTCTTTTTATTTTGTATTAAATATGTAATTAAATTAAAGTGAGGAGTGCTTCTTTGGTACACCTTAGGTGCACATCATTTTTGTGGACGTTCTCACATTAAAAATATTTTTTTAAAAAAAAACTAATCCTTATTTAAGTAATAAAAAATACTTATTTTGCTCATATGTAGGTTCATGATAGACTATCTACATTAGAATTTGTCTAAAGTGAAAGTGAGATTTTAATTATTAGACATAGGACAATAGGAGTACATTAATTACTCGAGGGTAATTACGGGGTAAATTGAAAGTCAAAAAACATAAAATGAATATGGAATGAGTAGTATACTTTCTTAAAAACGCGTAGAAATCTTTGGCAGAGGGTTGGGTAACGGAGTACAAAACAAATTAAAATTTTTAGTTTTTAAATTTACTTTATTTTAAATTTATTGGAAATTTATTTTGAATTCAAAATTGAATTTAAAATGAATAGATATCACCTTTATTTTGGAGAGTTATGTTCATTGTTAAATCTTGGAAATTTCTTTTGAATTCAAATTGGAGATGGTTTAAATGTATGACTATAACTCTTAGGTGAAGGGACATGACCATTTTTAAAAGGCATAATTTTTTTCTATATAAAGGGCACTTGCCACAATGTGAAAAAGTGAGAGAAAAAAATGTGTGAGAAAAATGATTTATTAATTATTATAATTTCATTGATTATTTAGCTAGAATAATGAAGAAATAATGTATTTATTTTTTGTGTTTAATCTATGATAATGAAATATTAATTAATGTATTTTTCTATGTTTTTCACATCTTTTGTCTCGAGACTAGCCTCGTTAAAATACATTAGCAAAGTGCTTCGTACAACAACCGACAATTTGGTCTCATTCGTTGTATTTTAATAGTTCTATATTGTAACCCTTGTTGCTTATAATATGGTAGATAAAAAAACTTTTAGAAAAGCATTCTCATGGATCATGCGTCTTGAAGGTTTATGCAGTTAATGTTAACCAATTCTATTCTGAACTACATGTGGCTTGATCCCTTTCATTGGGGTACGTAGGCAACTTAGAATATTTAATGTTTCTAAATGCAGTCACGATAACAAACATTTTTTTATTGTTCTATCAAAAATTATTAGGGAAATATGGAATAAAATTTGCATATTTAAAAGATAAATAAATAATTTTAGAAAAAAGTGACAAGAATACATCATATAACAATGCAAATTTACAAATACTCCCTCCGTCTATCAAAACACTTTTCTATTTTTCATTTTACCCATACTTTTCATATCATATTTATCACACCATATTTTTTCATTAATAATGCATTCATCACATTTTATTTTTACTCAAGCACATTAAGGGGAAAATAGAAAAATCAACTACAATTTAACCATTTATTATTTTAGTCTTTAGTCAAATTAGAAAATATTTTCTGAGACAGAGAAATGTAATGAAAAAAAATCTTTGATTTTCGAATAGTAAATAATTGCAAGAGGGAGAAAGTATATTTGTTACCCGGGATTAAAAGTCGTCCCTCATGATTAGTGAGTATACTTTAGGGTGAGGTAATATTCTCTTACGGGAAGTTTATTACGGAGTATGTACCTTTTTTTATTTTTTTTACCGGTCAGCAGGATCGGGTCGGAGCCTCGGAGATACGTAAGCAAATAAGTCATACTACTTCCGTCCCAGTGTATTTGTCCAGTTTGATTTTATCGAGTCAAACTGGTTAAACTTTGAACTCCTATTACTCTCAATTCATATTGCATATTAGAATAATGAAATACAATTTTGAAAGTTCTCAATACGATAAATCCAATAAATTCATTTTTATATTAAAATACATTACGGATTTTATTTAATTGAATCTCAAAATTTGTCTAGTTTGACTCGAAAAAATCAAACTGGACAAATACACTGGGACGGAGGGAGTATAATATACATGCCCACCATATATGTTATTCTCTCCGTCCCGGATTATTGGTTCACTTTTGAATTTTTCCAGTTAAAATTGAAAAACTTTTAATTCCAAATGAAATAAAAATGATGTTAGATATTAATACAGAAAACTTTTCTGTTAGATTTATTATATAAAATAATTTTAAAATATTATTTTATGTAATTAATATATAATCTATATTGAATTTAATAATAAGTTAAAGGTTAAAAACGGTTCATTAGAAAAAATCAAAACTGAACAAATTACGGAGCGGGCGGGGCGAGGGCGAGTATTTAAAGAAACCAAATAAGCAATTGAACGAAGTATAGTATTCGATCAGTGTGTACTAAATAAATATGTATAGAGCAGTGAAGAAAACTTGTTCTTGTTCTTGTTCTTCTTCTTCTGCAGCAGCAGCAGCGGGTAGTAGTAATTATAAGTTCGAATAGGCAATTCGCGATATAATTGTGCTACTAGTCGCCGCCGCAGCTGGGGCAACTCATGCAGCAGCTGATGATGACGATCACAAAAAAAAAGGTCACACAAGGGAAGTTCTTATAGGATTGGGCATACTATGGGCGGCGATCCTTGTGGCGGGGGCGATTTATTGGATTCGGCGTTGTTTAACTCGTAGGAAAAGGGCAGCAGCGGCCGGCGGCGGAGCGCCGTCCCAAGATTAAATCGCCCGCCCCATCGACCTTACCTTCACATCTATACGGATCGGATCGGAGTACATAATTACACTACACCAATCACCATTTTTATACGGATCCGTATGCATCTAATGTATTCCATCCTATCCTTCAAACATTTAGTTCCCAAAAATGAGTGAAATTTGCACTAAATAGTACTAAAACATACATGTCTTCTCTCAGTGTAGTACTTAAATTTCTTTATTCCCTGAATATTACTTGAATAATGTCTAGTGGCGAGAACAATATCCATTAGTGTTGGACGTTTAGTTTGAACAATATCCAATGTCGGTGGACATTTACTTGAACAATGACCAGTGGACATTGAACAATAGTACTTACTATCAATCCTTTTGAATTCTTTTAATTCCATGTTAACATGCGGTATTTGCACATATAAATTAATATGTTCTGTCTGCTCCATAAATCTCTCTACGGTGTGCGACAGGCTATGCGCTGGTAGTTCGCCAAACTCTCTTTCTTCTTTAAGGGTATTAGGTTTGTTTAGTCCAAAATAGATTATTCTTCGTTTTTATCAAGAATGCCATAGAGATACGCGTGCTCATCTTTGATGATGATTTAGTTATTGTAGGATATAATGAGTCCTCTATAGCTTGCTTAAGTCTTACCTTTTAGAATGCTTTCATATGGATGACTTTGGTCTCTTAGAAGTTTTTTTTTTTTTTTTTTTTTTTTGAGAATTGAGGTTGCACTGAACTCCAAAAGAAATTTCATATGCCAGCAAAAATATGCTTTGAAAATTCTCTCTGAAATAGGGAATTTAGAAGCAAGACAGGCTAGCACACCTCTTCAGCCAAACCATGAGCTAGCTCTAGCCAACGGTACATTCCTCACTTACTCGAGCCGCTACTGCCGGTTAGTGGATCGTCTCATTTACTTGACTGTCACAGGACCAATGATTTTAAAACCGGACCGGCCGGTCTGACCGGTCAGACCGCGAACCGGTAAGCTTCCCGGTCCGGTCCAATATCAAAACCCAGTTTTCTTTTGACCCGCTGGGAACCGGCAAACCCGGCAAAACCGCCGACCCGGGTCGACCCATCCTACCCGCGGGTTTATAATATTTACGCTTTTTTTGTTTTCAAAACTCAAAAGCAGATCTGTCTCTTCACTTTCTTCTTCTCAGTTCTCATATGTCTCTCTTTCGCGGCGAACCGGTGAGCTTCTCGCTTTTTTGTTTTCTCATACGTCTCTCTTTTGCTGCTCTCTCGATTTCATCTTCCCTCTTCATATTTTGCATTGGAATCAATAGAAGAACCAAATTGCGTGCTTATTTTTTCCGTTAAGGATTCAAGGTGGGTAGGTTTTTATATTTTTTACTGTCAATTTTAGGTTTAAGGTTTTTAGGTAAAGCTTCAGCCACTATTTATCATTTACATTAAAAAATTTTAAGTTTTTAAGGCGAATTTGTATTTCGTTTTTTACATGAATTGCTTGGAATGTTTAAGTTGATTTTGGTGCAAATTTTTAGGTCTCTTTTAGCTAGGTTTGTTTTGGTTCTATTTAGGTCTGATTTTGCTGTAAATGTTTTGCTGCAAATTACATGTTTAGGTTTTGTTTAGGACTTTAGGTTCGAATTAAGTTCCTTTTGTAAATTTGAGATTATGCAAATTAAATGATTGTTCTGCCAATATTAATGTTTAGATTTTGTTTAGGTTCTGCAAATGTTTAGGTTCTCTTTTTTATGGAAGCACATTTACATAGTAAAATAATGACATGGCTACTAATGACCGTTGACCGAGTCGTTGACCCGAGTTGACCCCGGTTCAACCGGTTAGCCCTTGACCCAATCCTTTGTCCGAGTCGACGTACGGTCCGGTTTTTAGAACATTGCACAGGACTTGATCATACTTACAGTATGCATGTTCTTTCTTAATTCATGAGCAAATTGCACAGTGAACATTGTGATGCTACCTGATACTTCATTCGTCCCAATTTATATTGTCTGTTTCGATTTACAATGTATGACTAAAATCATATTCAAATCATTTTCTATGAAAAATAATGTAGAATTAAAAAATAAAAATTACAAATTAAAATACTAAAAGTGTAGAATTAAAAGTGCAGAATTAAAAAATAAAAATTAAAAATTAAAATAGTGTAGAATTAAAAAAATAAAAATTACAAATTAAATGACAACCGAAAAAAGAGAAAGACAGTGAATGAAGTTTGACTATGTAAATAGTAAATAAATAATTTAATTTGGGACGGAGGTGTAGATTTTTTTTCCTTATGTCAAATCTTTGGAACTGTGTGGCCGAAATTGACTCTGATTGCCTCAATTATCATCTTACACTAGTTGAAGGCACTTCAGGTTCACACTGAGTAATTCATGATTTAGCCCAACCTAAACCTATGGGAACTTGGACCATGCTAGGGTGCTACCATAGGTGCACCCATGTTTCGCACAGACAAACACAGACGATAAGTGTCTATGCGACACAGACAATTATCGTCTGTGTTTGTCTGTGCGAAGCATGGGTGCACCCATGGTAGCACCCATGTGGTAGCACCCTAGCATTTTCCATGGGAACTTAGCTTGTATTAATGGCTAGAAAAATTATCTAAGGTCCATTATGAAGCTATATATGAGTAAAAAATAAGTATTTTTTTACAGTTTAAATAAATATATTTTTTATTTTAATAAAAAAATTAAAAAAAAAAATTCTGTGTGAGAAAATTCACAAAAATGATATGCATCTAAGGTGCACCAAAGAAGCACTCTCGTGACTAACCTATGGGAACTTAGCCCAGTTTAAATGATTTATTTAACAGTTGAAACTAATTTCTCTTTTTCATTTTCCTTCTGAAGAAGCAAAACTCTCACCTCAAAATTAGACAAACCAGAAAAGTTTTCTTTATTGGTACTTTTTATTTACAATTTCTCATTTTCAATTAAAAGAAAACCTGTGTTATTTAGTTTCTTAATCACGGTCCTAAACCACAATAAAGCCTTCCCAATTATAGTTACTTCAATTAAACCTTGATCTGCTTGTTACAAATATGTCAACTTCTAACGCCCAAAATTACATCTCAAAGGATTAACAGTCCACAGCACATCTTCATGAACAAGTTGATACAATCAATAAGAGAATGAGTATATAAAAGAATGAAAGACCTAAGAGCTTTAACCACTCTTCAACCACCTGGGACAACACTCCATCTTCCAAACCTCTATGTGCTTAGAACTGACATTCAAATAAAGTCATAAATGGTGAGAAACAGAGTTTTGGTCCAAAACATCATTATTAGACTGCAACCAAGCCTCATGAATCTGCAAAGAGTACTCCAAACAGCACAAGACCTCCCCCATATTCGGCCTCGCTTTCCCTTCATCTGCAACACATTTCTCTGCAATCTCCCCGAACCTCGTCAGCGACTCGGGACAGTAACCCCCCTTCAGCGACGGGTCGATTATGGTTTCGAGCAATCCTAGCCGTTGGTTCAGCACTGCCCATTCTGCAAGGTTGATCTGATCTTGAGGTAAAGCCGGGTTTATGACAGCACGCGCGCAGACGGTTTCAAACAGCACCACACCAAACGAGTAGACATCGGATTTGGCGGTTAGCCTTTCGTTCCTGTAGTACTCGGGATCAAGGTACCCGTAGCTCCCTTTCACAGCTGTGCTCACATGAGTGTGTTCCACAGGGGGCCCGCTCTTCGACAGCCCGAAATCCGCCATCTTGGCCACAAAGTTTTCGTCCAAGAGGATGTTGGTTGTCTTTACGTCCCTATGAATGACGCCGCGCTCTGAGCCTGTGTGGAGGTAGTGAAGCCCTCTGGCGGCACCGATGCAGATTTCTAGCCTCCGCTTCCAGCTCAGCGGTGGCAAGCCGCTCCCGAAAAGATGACTCCTGAGGGTCCCGTTCGCCATGTACTCGTACACCAGTATCATCTCCTTCTGCTCGTCGCAGAACCCTATGAGTGGAACCAAATGTCTGTGTCTAAGCTTAGAGAGAAACTCTATTTCGGTTTCGAACTCTGACAGACCTTGCTGAGATTGTGGGTTTGATCTCTTGATTGCTGCAAGAGTGGCTTTCATCTGGCCTTTGTATACCTTCCCAAAGCCACCCACCCCTATCACCAAACTCTCATCAAAGTTGTTTGTTGCAGCTTTGATGTCCGCAAGGGCTATCCGTCTCCCCCATCTTCCATGGGATGATCTCTTCTTACCTTTTAATCCTACATGTTTGAGTTTCACTGTCTCTTGCTTTCTAAAGACAGAGATAATCAGCCAGCCGATGCACGCGCTGATTGATGCGATTGCCGTGCCTATTCCCAACCATAGGACCACTTTTGAGTTTCTTCTGCCCCTTTCGTCGTCGTGGTTCTGCACATAGGCAAGATTCCCGTCACGGCTCAGCTTGAAGATCTCTATGCCGTTCAGCAGAGCATCGGAGCCTTGAGAGCCCGTTGGCGTGCCGGGTCCCACTTGAACCCAAAGACGGTTGGATTCCGGTGACATGGCGTCGGAGTAATCCACGTGGTACGCCTTGTTCATCCCTCCCGCCCTTGCGAAAACGTCCACATTTTCAGCAGCAGTTTTGTTGTTTATGTAGATTCTGAAAACGCGCTGGCTCGGCTTGTCATATTCTAGCTCGCAGAAGTGTAAGCGGATTAGATAGTCGAAACCGGGGTCCACTTTCAACCTCCACGACATGTTGAATCTCCTGTCCATGACCAAAGTGTTGGCCATGGTTCTCGCCGTTTCATACACGAGTAGCGGGGCAATGGATGTATCATTTGGAGAGGCATAAGTGATTCTGGACTTGTTTCTGAATTCCAACCCGGCATCCGAGTTGATCATATACCCCGAATCCTCTTCCCACATCCTCCTAAATCCCGAATCTTGATCGGGTTTGACTGAATCACCCCCAACGTTCAATCTATACATAGTCTCAACCCCACGCTTACCCAAACCAGCATTCGAACCGTTCCCACTCACTTCATTAACCAACCCAACAAACAAGTCATGTGTGACTTGGACTATCTCTATAGCGCTAACAAAACCAAAAGATCCTTCTTTTGGGAAAAAGGCAATGACAATAGTATTGGTTTCTATAGGAACATAAAACTCCTTCACTAATGCAGAGAGGCTAGAATTCTTCCGCTGCGAAATGGCATAAGGGACATTGAGGTTGGAAGCCAACGTGAAACCGTTCGTTCGGACATCAAAGTTAGACCGGTTGGCGCTATAGTTCTGAAACACAAAGGGAAAGAAATGAAGTCTGATGAAATAATTACCGGGCTCTCCTTGACGAAGCGTATAGTTCAGAGGCTTTGAAAAGAATCTAGCAGTTTTGTAGAGAGACGCGTGGTTCGGATCACCATTAATGGCCGAGGAGGTGAAAGCTTCAATGCTGGGAGAACTGAGAGTTATGTTACTGCTAGGGGATGATGTATCACCAATCCATTTTTCACCATCAATGGTAAAACTAGAATTTGTACCACAGTTAATTAAGATGCTCTTTGTCTGAGCTTCAACATTACCCAAAACCCTAAGAAAAATCACCATAAGAAATAGGCCTATCTTGATGCCCAGGCCTTGGGCTGTCATCCTTCTCCCCTTATACCCACAATTCGTGCTCATAATCGAAAGGGTTTAGGGTTCGAATTCATGTTCAAGAACACGAAAATTTCCAGAAATCATTTCCTGTGTTGTTTTTTTCCTTCATCAATCCAAACTGTGAGGGCTATATCCATGGAGGGTCGTGAATAAGAAATCAAAAGACTGAACATATGATCTTCTTCAATCATTTGAACCGACCATGCAAAGAAGATATCAAAAACCACCGATGATGGTTTTCCAGAATTGAAACATTTGCAGAACAAAAGAAACCCAATCTAGCTAAAATCAAACGGGTCGAGAAAGGAAAATTAATTCGTAAAAAAAAAAAGATTTTGGCAAGAATGAATCTTTAAAGAGAATATAATACCAAGAATTGAAGAAGATGGATTGTTGAAAAAAGATCCGTCCTTTCCTCAGACTGGAAACCTCGTGATAACCTTTTTTTTGTAACTGGAGACGTAGCTAATGTTAAAATGGTTTGATTTTTTTTTTTTATAAAAACAAATTTTGTAACTGTGAGACTGGGATGGGTATGGAAGGACACGTGGCCTCTTTTTATTTGTCTTGAATTTCAAAGACATTACGGTATAACTTTTTTATTAATCGACATTTAACAGGTGGATTAACCTTGACTTGTTTGTTTTTCGAGTGGAGTTGAAACGCCATTTTTTGCTCATTAACATAGATAAACGAATTGTATCAATTTTTTTTACCAAATGGTAGGGAGCAGATGAAAGCAAACAAGAAAGTGTCTATCATAAAACAGGAAAGAAAAAAAACTTGGGAAAATCAAACACAAGTGTTCTGTAATCCCATAATAATATGTCATTATTACCTCAGTTGCACAAAAAAATGAATGGACCCTCAAGAATGGACGTCTTAATAAGCCGAACAATCGCGCTTTGTGTGTAAGGAGTATATAAATAAACGTAAGGGAGTGGCGCCTCTACTCATCTGTCACACATCCTCTTGATGCAGATTGAACGTTTTTTATGTACTGAAATTAACCAATAGATGAAGAAACAGTTTGTTATCATAGCAATCAAACAACAAACGGTGGGAAGGCATTAAAAATAATACGGAGTACTTCGTAATAAAAAATGTTTACCTTGTAAAGAACCCCCTTGTCAGCCTTGTAGGGTGGGGGGGTCCATTTATTTCGCCGCTCTTCTAACTCCTCATCCGTTAGATGAACATCCATTCTCCTCTTCTGAATGTCTACCGTAATTATGTCTCCGTTTCTAACCAGACCAATTGGCCCTCCTTCCTGGAAATGAATATTACAGAACAGAATGAATATTACAGAACAGAATGAATATTTACAGCAAAAAAAGATGAAGAAGAAGAAGAAGAATGAATGTATCAAACTGAGGCAGTGAGCTGGTAAAGTCAACACACCTGTGCCTCAGGGCATATGTGACCGACAACATATCCGTGCGAACCTCCAGAAAACCTTCCATCAGTAAGCAACGCAACATCCTGCAGTAACATAGTAATGCAGACTTTATTTGGATGCATTTCTATTAAGTGTGGCTTCCGGAAAAATAAGAGTTTGGTAGAGGAAAAACTCGGTTCTAAAAGTAGTTTCATACCTTTCCAAGACCTGCTCCCATAATTGCACTGGTTGGTGTCAACATTTCGGGCATTCCAGGTCCCCCCTTTGGACCCTCTCCTCTAATGACTACCACTTTTCCCTTAAAACTACTGGGGTTTTCTGAGATAGCTGCAATCATGGATTCTTCTCCTTCAAAAACAAGAGCAGGACCTGGAAAACAAATCACAATTAGCTAAGGCAGAAAACCATCAAGCTGAGATTCTAAACATGCACAAAAGATGCTCACCTGAGAAAAACAACCCTTCCTTTCCAGTTATTTTTGCTACAGAACCCTCCGGTGCGAGATTTCCATACAATATTTGAATGTGACCAGTTTCTTTGATGGGGTTAGCTAACGGTCTTATTATTTGCTGGAAACAGAAAAAAAAGTTCTCAAGAGGAGCACATTTTCATCTTTCAATCTTAAGAAGCAGACAGCCTAAAAAAGAGAACCAATAACATAGCATATTAACATTGGACGGAGGAAGCGATGCCTACCTGACCCTCTGCCAAAGCAGGGAATAGCTTTGCATTTTCACCTAGAGTCTCTCCCGTGACTACAAGTTGAAGAACTCATTAGAACTAGCACGTAACACAGCGCAAAACCAACTATTGTATGCCCTCCTTCCAAAAAAAAGGGTCATGCTCAAAAAAATAATGTTTTAACCCAAAGAAAAGTCCTACTTTATTGGCAACAAAGTTAAATATATAAAAAAGTTGAGTACTCCCTCCATCCCACAAAAAACGTCCTAATTTCCTTTTTGGGTGTCCCATAAAAAACTTTCTACTTGGCACTTACTCTATTTCTTTTTAACGAATTGGATGTATGGCTCACAAAGTTTCTCCCTTCTAAACAAATTCCAACCACTCGCTTTTCATTTTTCACTTTTCAACATTTTTCTAAAACTCCATGAAAGTCAAACCCAAAAGTATTTTCCTGGACAGAGAGAGTATATTACACTTAGTTGAACAAACAAATAAATTAAAGAATACAAGGTGCATAATTTAAAAGAACTGCACTTTACCAAAGATTAAAAGGTGTACCTTAACGAAACAAGACTCACTCTGGGATGATGGAGTGATATCTAATTTTTTTTAAAAAAAAGTTAAGCAATTATTACCAGTAATACAATCCCCATCTAGCAGCCCAAGCTCCAACAGGTAGCGAATCACAGCAGGTGTGCCTCCAATCTAAACAATGGTGTTTCGTCAATTCAGCAAAGCCAATGGCAGTGAAATAATACAGGCCAAAGTGAATATCTAACTGTGTTAATACCTTGTGCACATCCTCCATGACATATTTTCCACTAGGTTTCAAATCAGCCAGGAAAGGAACCGCATCGCTAACCTTTTGAAAGTCATCAAGATGTAGTTGCAACCCAACAGACCTGTCCAGAATGTATGTAACAATGACTTGCCTATCTATGTATCTATATCACTATAAGTGAACCAAATAGTGGAAATTGTCTGTCTTTGTTCACCTTGCAATAGCAATTAAATGTAAAACGGCATTGGTAGACCCGCCTAGTGCCATGACCATGACCATAGCATTTCGCAGCGATTTTGGAGTAATGATGTCTCGGGGTTTCAAGTCCATCTTCAGTAAATTGAGAAGATACTTGGCAGCAAGGCGACACTCGTCCAACTTCAATGGATCTTCAGCCGGTGTGGACGAGCTGTAAGGAAGGGACATCCCCATAGTCTCTATAGCAGATGCCATAGTGTTTGCTGTATACATTCCACCACAGGCCCCTGCTCCAGGGCATGAAGTGCGAATTACATCCATCCTATGCTCATCACTAACAGAGCCACTCACATACTCTCCATAAACCTATAAAGAAGAATCACAAGTTAGATGCCCATTTCTCCAAAGGAAGCACTTCAAAACATAAACGATGATGAAAAACAAGCAAGAATAATATCCAGAGGGAACGTTGCATGTTTTCACCTGGAAGGCAGAGACTATGTCAAAGGTGTGCCCTTCAAAATGACCAGGCTGCACATGGAATGAAATACCAATGATCAGATAAAGTTCATCATCCACAAAAACATGAAAATATATTAACATTATGTTTGGTTTAAGGAATTTCAAACGAAAAAGAAAAGAAAATGGTTTTCTCTCATTTTCCTCACCAAAATGGGAAGCATTTGGTTTCCTCTCTTCTTAGTACAATCTTCCATCTCATTTTCTTTTCTTCCCACTTTTCTTCTATTTTCCTTTCTAACCAAACAAGAAAAACAATTTTCCATCTCATTTTTTTCACTTTTCCCTTTCAAATTCCTTGAACCAAACATACTATTCAGAAAAAGGAAATGCAAGTGATGTTAAACTTGGAAAATGCATGGCATTTGCACAATGCAAACTAATCAGATATTTACACAATGTGTTGAAATACTCCAGTCTCGACTACTTCCATTGATTAATTTGATCTTATAATTTCTGCATCCATGCATGGGCACATATCTAGTAATAATGTTTCAATCGTAGTGCGGAACACTTGGTAATTTACTCTATCTCTAGAATGCATGTGATGGATTCATGGACATGAGAATACAAAAGAAAGGTCTTCTGTCTTCGTACATTTTTTTTCTCCTATTCATTCCTCAATAAATATTGTGTGTGTGAGGTGAAAGGGGGATAAGACAAGGCTTTTTCTATGAGACATTTTTCTGTGGGTAAATACAAAACAGGTAAACAGCTAAAGATATTAAGGAAACATGCTGCTTCATCAGCCATGATAGTATAATTGCTTCAAGAGCTATTGTTTTCAAGTGAAACAAAATGGTGCATTGGAAGTAAAAATCATTCAAAAGGTGTACATCTAACCTTGATAGTTCCACCATAAACCATGATGCTTGGCCTGTTCAACCGTCCCATTGCCATAATTGTGCCCGGCATCTGCAAAAGTGATGCCAATAAATTACAAAAATATGAAATGCACTGGTAAAGATTAAGCTTACAAATGCGATTCTAAATTGGAGCATAGGCATTTAAAAAAATACTCCGTAAAAAGAAGTAAGTATTTATTTTGGCAGAGTTGCTCCATGGATTTCCTTCATATGATATCTCATCTAACATCTTCCCTGCCTATTAGACTATGCTACTTTCGTGTACTGCCTTAAACAGGCAAAAGATTTCAACTTTGATTTAAACTTTCAAAACCCACGAGTCAAGACCATTGCTGAATGCTAATAGAAAAACCATACAATACTTTAACATTAGATACATACATACACTACAAATTCATCACAACCAACATACAATTGTATGAACCTTAAAATCAATTAATAAACAGAAACCTCACATTCTTGTCGCAGCCAGGGATAGATATGTTTCCGTCGTACCACTGAGCAGACATGACAGTCTCAATGCTATCAGCAATCAAGTCCCTTGACTGCAGGCTATAACACATCCCTCTAGTCCCCATGGAAATGGCATCACTGACCCCAATAGTATTGAACCTGAACCCGACCATGCCGGCCTCCACAACCCCCTCCTTCACGGCCTCAGCCAGCTTGAGCAAGTGCATATTGCAGGTGTTCCCCTCGTACCAGACAGACGAAATTCCGATTTGGGGCTTGTGCATATCCTCGTCCGAGAGGCCCACTCCGTAGAGCACAGCCTGCGAGGCGCCCTGCGACTTGGGCTCCGTGATGCGCGAGCTGTACTTGTTGAGCTTGTTACCGGAGGAGGAGGCTGGCTGGGGCGGCGGCGGAACCGTATCCGAGGCGGAGACGGCTTGGACGGCGAAGGCGGGCGGATTGATTGTGTGGGGCCTACATTGAGAGAAATTGGCCCCGCGGATTGCGGCGGAAGAGGGGCGGGTGGCCGCGAGTTTGAGAGCAGATGGTGAAGAGAGTATGTGGTGCGATTGCATTTCGCCGGCGGAAGCGGTGGGTGTTGCCAAGCCCACCGGCACCGGGAAGAAGGTGGTTTTGGCCGGAGATGAAGTGGAGGAGGTCGAATTGAAGGAGCTTTGGAAGGGTTTTTGATTATCAGAAAACAAAATATAGGGAGTGGAGAGGAGAGTAGTCAGTCACCTACTGCTCTCCCAAACTGAACTGTAAACCTTAGTACTCCCTCTCCTTACCCTGTATTTGTCCACATTCTTTTTTACACACTATCCAATGCACTTCTTTAATCCATTTTATCTTGTAATTTGTATATTAAAAAATTATAGAAATTATATATTAATAATCTATATGTTAAGACAAATCAAACAAGATCACACATGACTATATTTAGGTTTACACATTGAGAGAATTTGATGAGTCAGAGTGCTTAGATGAATAGTTCCAAAAATCAAATGTGGACAAATATAAGGGGACGGAGGAAGTAGTATTTTCCTAATAAATATTTGCACTAAATAACACTAAAACTTAAGTCATTTTCCTAAATAACACTTAACCTGTTTTATTCTCTAAATAGCACTTAATAATGTCCATAATGACCAGTGATTGCGAATATTTACTTGAATAATGACTAATGCATAATGACTAAAAGTACTATATTGGGAAGAAAAACACATGTGATGCTATTTAGAGAAAGTCATTAAGTCTTTTAAAATCAAATTAAAATTTACATTGTCAGTTTTACACTGTTATACTCACCACATTATTATGTTACAACTGTCATATAATCACCGTCATCTGTCACCAGAGTATCGTCGTATTACTCGTATATCGTTGTCTATTGACTGACTACATTCTCATATTATAGAGTCATCACTTTTCATCACATTGTTAACGCTTACTTTTATACCATACTACCATTATATTCTTATTTTGATTTATAAAGTCTTATAACTCCTATTTTAGTTTTTTTTATGTTTTTACTCGTCTATAGAGATTTCTTATTTTTACTCCCCCCCCCCCCCCCCCCCCCGATGTTATGGTCTTGTTTGAGAACGCCATTTTTGATTTGCGTTAGTATTTTAGATAATATTTAATAATGTAAATTAATTCTGAAAATGCGAACGCTAAAGATAAAGACGTCAGATAACCTTTTCAAAATGTAACACTAACCTTTAACAATGATGTCAAGGACCTAGGTTTGGTTGGACTAACTTTTCGAAAACTCTATATTAACTTTAATCATTATTTAAACAATGAGAATTTATCTAAATATGACTAAAACATAATCACTTTCTTAATATAAGATCATATTTTTTATTTCCTAATGTATGACCATTACTCATTGTCCATTAATCATTATTCAAGAAAATGTCCACCATCACTAGACATTATTTCTCTAACTAGACATTATTAAGTCCTGTTTAGGAATTAAAAAAGTAATCATACACTCAAATTTTATATTCGGGTTAGGAAATTGAGCGCAATGCCTCTTTTTTTAAGAAGAGGGGTATTTATACACATCCCCCATTCGTACAAGTAAACATAGTTACGTCTTTACGTACGTGACCTCATTACGAGTTGTTTGAAGATCGGATTTGATTTTTTGAATATCTGATCTAATCTGATTGCAGTTGTAACTAAAATTGTTTTTTATCTAGTCTGATCTAATATGATTATAATAGGAATAAATAATAAGCAGAAAAAATAAGTTGAACAGAACTCAACCTAATAGAAGAGGCTTTATTAGGCCATTGGGGTTCTAAGAAAGTAAGATATGTGGGGGTTTGGCCAAGCTCATCGGTCAAGCTTGGTTGCCGATGGCATGGACAACTAGGCCGGCCCATTGGGCTAAAATCATTCTTGGACTGCGTACGTGGCAGCCTTTCTCTTCCTTCTTGGACCTACCTTGCCCACCTTCTTCATGTCCACAATGTGGAGACCTCCTTCGGACTTGTAAACATGTTTTACTCTTCCAATAAATTATTTACGTTTAATAACCTCTTGCTGACTCCAGAGTTTTTTTAAATAAGCTATATGAAATGAAAAATAATAATAAATTTAACCTAATTAGATGGGGTCACATTAGTTTTTGTTAGAGGCATATATTCATAAAATTTAAAATAAAAATAAAATTACCTTATTAGAAAAAAATTAGTAGGAGACATATGCCCCCAAACTCTTATTGAGTGCATCCGCCCGTGAGTGGCTGAGTGTATGTGTAAGATTATATGTTTAAGTTTAAAAAATCCTTATTTTATCTTGTATCAAGCTACTTTATTTTAGTTTTAGTGGTTGAATATGTTAGAAAAGGATAAATTATGCTAATAAATATGATTGTTTGTTGTGCTCACCAGTGTCTAGATAAGCCATATTTGGCGATTTCTTGCACTGGCAAATTCATTTTAGAGGTTAAATGTGGGGTTGTGTTAGGAAGTTCATTAATCAGGATTCATGGAGAAATTCACTTGTGTTCGAACCCCAACGAAGGCAAAAACATTGGCTCTTTGTGCGTCATTAAGTTAAGAATAGTATGAATAGATACTACCTTGTAATAGAGTCAATATCATTCAAAAAAACATCAAATACTTATTTTGGTATGGACATCTAGTGGTTTTTTAGGATGATTTACCTAAATACTACTAAAAAATGGTGACTTCTCCAATGTAGTACCATATGTTTTTATTTCCCAATGTAGTACTACTGGTCATTGTTCAAGTAAATGTCCACCATCACTCGACATTGTTCAAACTAAATGTCCACCATCACTGGACATTGTTCCCGCCACTAGACATTATTCAAGTACTATTTATGGAATAAAAAAGTTTAAGTACTACATTAGAAAATAACATATGTTTTGGTACTATTTAGTGCAAATTTCACTTTTTTAACCTTAAAACTTGCAAAATATAGTACTGGTTTTCCTTGCACATGGTTTATAAGCTATTCTCTCGAAGAGCTTTTATTTCCCCCCTTTTTGTCTAAAATATGGTATGTGTATCTAGGGAAAGGTTCCCAATGTCATGGGATGACCCGGGGGCGCTCCGGTGCCCCGTTCGTAAAATTGACGGTTCCTACCCCCCTAACCCCCCACCCCGCCCCGACTCGAACACACCCCCCACCCCCTTCAATTGCACCCACAAGTTGGTTTTGACTTTGGAGTCAAAATTTTGGAAGGGAGGTGCCGTGAGGAGAGAGGGAGAGAGAGAGAGAGAGTAGGGTTTAGGGAATTAAGTATTTTCTTCTTATTGAACAACTAGGTTACATCTCTTTTTATATGAGAAGATGAAACCATTCCTACTAAACTAAGGTTATCTAACCTGTCGGTTCAACAAAGACGTCAAGGAAAAGAACCGAAAAGAAAACCTTTGAAAGAGCTTATAATTACGCTCACCTACGAAAATACTAAAATACAATAAAAGAATTCATAATGTAAAAAAGATCAAACATAATCATCAAAATGCCTTGGACGTCGTGTCGCTCGCCGAGGCCTAGTAGCCCGTACGTTCTCTGGTGATGCACTCGTATCAGTCTTAAAGTTTATGCTCATTTTATGAACTTTAGTGCATTGATATTTTAAAAGTTTTTGTAAGAAAAAAAATTACTTCACATCCCATAAAAAATGTGATAGGGTTTATATTTCAATGTAAACTTTAAGACGAGAGAAGAATAAATTAATTTCATTTTGCATGACTTTTTATAAGCTTTGTTTGTGTGTTTTCTTGTATCTATCATAAAAATATGTTTGTGATCCATGAACTTTTTTGATGTGACGAATAATTTGAGATCTTTCATTGTTTTAAATTGTGTATTTTTAATATGTTGAAACCCTCTGGGAACATTAATAATGTGAATAAAGAAAATTCTCCATTAAATTAAAAATAAAAATAAATTTTGTGGGCTTAGTCCTCGCTAGCTTTGCTTTATTATTTGAGCTTGGTGAGGGGTTGAGGGCTTGATGGATGCAAACTAGCCCATAACCGATATAAATGTAAATTAATCAGGGTTTGGGTGATGCAAACATTTGCCATTGACCAGATTAGCCCGAGCCAAGTCAAATTTGGGTCAGCTTTTCTTCATTTGTGACCGCTTTTGCGTTAATGTTTTGAATAAAATTTTAATGATGTAAACTAATTTTGAAAATATTACTGCTACTATTGTCAGATAGTCCTTTTAAAACACTAATGCTAATCACTAAGGCTGATGCCAAAGAATCTCATAATAGTTCACACTACACCCAATATTCCTCTAATAATGTCACTCTTTAATGAAATTATTGCTCTATATATTAATACTATGTTTGGTTGATAGAATTTAGAAATAATGATATAAAAATATTTTTTTATTTGGCAATAAGAGAGGAAAACAAAAGAAACGTGAGAAAGAAATGAACTGAATAGAGAGAAAATACTCCGTAATTTTTTTCATTTTGACAAGGAAAATGAAAGAACTTTTTTTCTTTCATTTATGCATATATTTGTTATTGTGTATCATTTCTAAAATTGTGTGACAAAAATAAAGGGGACTTGGTTTTGACTTTTGAGACACGAAGAATTCGTGATGAATGACGACTATTGCATGTTTTATACTAGGGTTAATTCCGTGTAGTATATTATTTTAAATTTTAATACTTTATAAATATAATTATGCTTACTGTAACTTTATAATAATGTTTTTATGTTTCAATTTTAGATTATATTCTTTTAAATATTTTTGTTTAAAAATCTATTCTTTCAATATTTTAACATTTAGATCATATTACTTAAATAATGTAATGGGATAAAGAATTGTTGAAATAAATAATGTAGATCATTCGAAGTAGTATTTTTATGAAATAATAAAATAAAAAATGGTTGATAGTTTAAAAAACTATAAACAATTATATCGGTACTTTTATTTAATAAAATTTGTACTCCCTCCGTTCCACAAAACTCTTCCTCTTTCGTTTTTTTTGCTTTCCACAAAACACTTCCACTTTCTAATAAAAAACCACTTTTACCCCTACTTTTTCATACCCTACCTATCACATCATACTTTTTCACTAATAACCAAACTATCACATCTTACTTTTTCCCATCACATCAGGGGCAAAATTAGAAAGTCAACCAAAATTACACTTTCTTTATTTTTCCCCAAAGTCAAAACCGGAAGGGTTTTGTGGAACGGAGGGAGTATTATTTATTTCAAATACTCCGTAACAACATACATACTTATGAATGTTTTAGAACTAAAATACTACGTATATATTTAAAATAGTTAGAAAGTAAAGAATTTTATAAAACAAATAATAAAATAATGGTTACTTCGTAATTAAAATTTGAATGCGAATGATGTAGAAAATATATTTATAAAATATTTAAAATTTTAAATGTTGCTTGTATTTTTGTTTAAAACTCAATGGGTTAAAGCATTAAGTATTATGTGGACATGACTTTTCATTTCCTTCAATTAAGTGGCAAGTAGGGGTGGACACAGTACCGGTACGGTACCGTGACCGGCAACGGTACCGTCGGTACCCGCCACCGTCACCGCCGGCCGGGACGTCCCACCGGTTCTGGGAACCGGTACCGGTACCGCCCCCGCGGTACCGATTCCGGTATCCATTTTTTGGTACCGGCACCGGCGGTACCGGTACCGGTTCCGGTATCTTTTTTTTTGTCCAGATTTGCTCCCCCACAGCGAAGTCCATCCGTCGCGCAGCCGCTCGATTGAAGGAAGAAGAAGAAGCACTGCTGCCAGTTTCCCAAAAGCAAAAAAAAAGGTAAAACTACGTCGTTTTAAAAAAGGGTTTAAATAAATTCTTTAATTTGACCCAGCCCAATACTCCATAGCCCATAAGCCCAATAGCCCAATTTCTCAAAAAAAAAAACGGAGTACTCATTCATCGCCTCAAGCTCTCTGCTCTCATCTCCATCACCAAATTATTCCGCAGCAATAGCCAATCGAAGAAGAAATCGGCGAGTCGGCGACTGGAAACCGGAGAAGAAATTGGTGGCCGGTCCAGTACCGGAACCGGTACCAGCCGGTCCGGTCACGGTACCGGTACCAAGGGGTGGCGGTACCGGAACCGGCGGTTCCAGAATCGGAACCGTCCCGGAACCGTACCGTGTCCACCCCTAGTGGCAAGAGGTTGTGTGATGTGGCAATATATTTGGCAACAAACTAATGGCGTGGCATGACAGTTGTTGTTACTACAATTAATCCGCTCAACTTTATAAATATATATGTGATGTGATATGAAATTAACTTATAAAATGATATGATTAAAAAATTCAAATTACATATTAAAAGGCTACGTCAAAAATTTTACAAAATTAAGGATGATAAAAATATTTTATTTTATAAAATAATTTATAAAAACACACAAATCAAAAAGTAATTGATATATAGAAATAAGAAAAATTACTCCACCCGTCCCTAAACTTTTTACACTATTCTACACATTTCTAGAGATTTTTACACTTCTCTAGGAAATATTGAATTAATATACTAACAAATTCATGTATAAAAATTGCCACAATTTAATTAAAAAAAATCAAAATGTAACAATTTTTTAGGGAGTGAATGAGCTACTATAATGTATTGGGGGAAGTAAAATTGGTAGGTAGGTGTAAGCGGTGGCTATAGAGAAACCCCACAAAAAAAAAAGAGAGGAAAAAAAAGGGGGAAAAGGGAGAAAGAAACGGATGGGTGAGGGGAGTGAGATCGAGGGACGATAATGTTGGAGAAGCAAGATGGGGAGGTTAGGTCCCTCGTGGTGGAATAATGGCCGCTCTCCACACCTAATCATCCACACCCACGTATATGTCCTACGGCATGCCCATTTGCATTCCATGCATGTCCTCCTTCCTACAAGTACTATGATTGACTAATTAATTACCATTGGAGGATTACACACTCTTACACCTTTGTTAAAGTTTTGTAACTAAAATTGGTGTCTTATATCCATTATTAGAGCATCTCCAACCATGCTTGTTTTTTTAATTTGCTATTTTTACATTATAGCAAGTGAATAGTGATATAGCAAGCACTTTTTTGCTTTATTTTCCAACCATAATTTGTCATTTTAATTTTTAAGTATTGGCTAGCTAAATTTTGAGGGACTTGTCATATTTAGCAAACCAAAGTTATTTTTTTGGCAAACTGTTATACTCTTTTCAATTTTTCTGATGTGGAGTAGACTCAAATACTCACTCTGTAGTGAGTAATAGAACCATTCTAAATCTAATTGATTGATCACTTGCAAATAGTTTTCCATTCTCTTGATTTCCTTTTTAGTGTCAACACCTAAAGGACCACAAGCCGCTAACTATGAAATTCTAGATGAGCAATCGAGTTAAGTGATCCACAGGCCTTCGGATATGCATTCCACACGGACAACTGTGTTAAAGACTATGACCCCTAGGAATGAGCGTCACCTTGAGAAATGAGGTGGGTCAAAACCTGCTCTGATACCATGACAACATTCTAGTGGCTCGAGATTAACAAGGAAAGTTGGGTAAGAATAATGACTATAATTGTGGACTAGTATTCCGACGAAAGGCCATGATTCACAAACAACATATCAGAAGTGACCGTTGGAATTGTGTATGACAAGAAAGATATATTATCATTGTGAAATTACACGTTTAGCCTTCAAATTAACACGAACATGATAGAAAATAAAAAAAGACTATTTGTGGAAAGTTACACATAAAAGAAAAGACCACCGGGTAATATTTGATAATAGAAGACTAATTATGGAAAATCACTCTTCAAATATTTTACCTTTATATTCTTTTTTAAAAACCATTGTTTTGGACTAAATATTTTTTTACTAGGAACACACAATATTTTCTATTGAGGCACTCTTTTAAATTACTAAAATTTTTACTTTTTACACTACTACATCTTTTAAAAAATTGATGGTGTACCATTGCCCTCCATAAAATGGTGATAGATCTTACATGTTTAAAATATCATATTTTTATAACATATTATAATTAAATAAAATATATATTGTATTTTAATGAAATAAAATAATATTTTAAAAATATTTGATATAATAAATCTAAGAAAATGCTTTTTGTATCAATATCTAATATCATTTACTCCCTCCGTCCTAAAATTAATTTTCCAGTTTGACTTTTGCAGTCAAACTTTTTAAACTTTGAGCATATATTACGGGAAAAATATATTAAATTTTCATATAAATTTATTATTAATAGATTCATTTTGAAACATAGTTTTGAAATATGTTATTTTTGTAATATATATTCATATAAAAATGGAGATATTAATGGTCAAACTGTTGGATTGAAGATCGTAAAAAATCAAATGAGAAGTTAATTTTAGGACGGATGAAGTATATTTTTAGTTAATTTGAGGTTAAAGTTTACTAATTTTGACCGAAAAAAGTTAAAAATGGACAAATACTCAGAGATGAAGGGAGTATTTTTTTAAAGGCAAAATTTACAAGAACACTCCGAGAAATTACAAGTTTTACATAAATACTCCCAAATTTATTTATTTACACAGTTACTCCCACATTTGTCTATTGTTTACGTCGTTACTCCACGATTGCTTCATCATCAGTGTTGCTCGGGTGCGTCTTCTAATACGGGGTTCTTAATCTTTTTTTATTGAATTCAGATTAAATTAATATGAACAGACTTGATTTTAAACATTAAAAAGATTTAGGAAGTTTGAAATCTGAATTTTTTTTTAAAAAATGATGGGAAATAAGGGCAATGATTAGGCTTACTAAGACGCGAGAAAGACGATGAAGAGAATAAATTGAGTTGAATTTGGTATATCAGAGTGAAAAAAATATATGTCAGCATTTTAACTGTTCACTTAACGCAAAAAAGACACGTTCAAGTAACAGTAATGATCACTATCAAATTTAGGAGTAATGATGTAAATAAAAGAGAAATGTGAGAATAATGATGTAAATAAACAAATTTCGGAGTATTTATGTGAAATCTGTAATTTTTGGAAGTATTCTTGTCAATTTTGTCTTATTTAAATAATAGTCAAAATTTATTAATTTTAACTCAAAAAATAGAAAAAAAGAGTTAAACAAGACATAAGTGGGAGATAGTACGGAGTAATTCCTAAAAACAATAAGTTTTGTACTCGTCCAGAACTCATTCATGATTTCACTCCTCCCACGAGCCACCTACCCGACCCTGTTTTATGTTTGAGACACCTACCCCTGGCTACCCGGCCTTTAATAGGAGCATGCACCGCTATAAATATGAGCCACCGCCACCGCTTCTGACGGAGCAAAACACACTACTTCTTGAATTATCGCCTCTCGTTCTCCGGCAACGCCCCAGGCCGGCGGTTCATTCATTCCCTTATTATTAGCTTTGTGAAAATGGTGACGGTGGAGGAGGTGAGGAAGGCACAGCGGGCGGAGGGCCCGGCCACGATCTTGGCCATCGGCACCGCCACACCGCCCAACTGCGTCGACCAGAGCACCTACCCCGATTATTATTTCCGCATCACCAACAGCGACCACATGACTGATCTCAAAGAAAAGTTCAAGCGCATGTGTAAGCTCTAATTAATTAATCAATTAATTGTGCTCCTCACTCTCTCGCCCTCCATGTTGTTTAAGACGTACAGTGTTTTCAATTAGCGTTTTGGATAAAATTATGTAAAACGTTAATCTCTTACATTGATGCCGCATGGGCCCTAAGTTTAAATGATCAGTGATAGAATTTACACTCTATTTGAATAGTGTTAAAATTGTTGTCTTATTATAGGTGAGAAGTCAATGATCAACAAGCGTTACATGTACTTGACGGAGGAAGTGTTGAAAGACAAGCCGAGCATGTGCGAGTACATGGCGCCCTCCCTGGATGCCAGGCAGGACATTGTGGTGGTAGAAGTCCCGAAGCTCGGAAAGGAAGCGGCCCAAAAGGCCATCAAGGAATGGGGCGAGCCCAAGTCCAAAATCACCCATCTGGTCTTCTGCACCACCAGCGGCGTCGACATGCCCGGGGCCGACTACCAGCTCACCAAGCTCCTCGGCCTCAAGCCCTCCGTCAAGAGGCTCATGATGTACCAGCAGGGTTGCTTTGCCGGCGGCACCGTGCTCCGCCTCGCCAAGGACCTCGCCGAGAACAACCGTGGCGCTCGGGTCCTCGTGGTCTGCTCCGAGATCACCGCCGTCACTTTCCGCGGCCCCAGCGACACCCACTTGGACAGCCTGGTGGGCCAGGCCCTCTTCGGGGACGGGGCCGCGGCCATCATTATTGGTTCGGACCCGGTCCCGGACGTGGAGAGGCCCTTGTTTGAGCTCGTGACTGCAGCCCAAACTCTCCTGCCCGACAGCCACGGGGCAATCGACGGGCACCTTCGGGAGGTGGGCCTGACGTTCCACCTGCTGAAGGACGTCCCCGGGATCATATCAAAGAACATAGAGAAAAGTCTCAAGGAAGCCTTTCAACCTCTCGGAATCTCGGACTGGAACTCCCTCTTCTGGATAGCCCACCCGGGTGGGCCGGCAATACTGGACCAGGTGGAAGCAAAGTTGGGCCTGAAGCCCGAGAAACTCCGGGCCACGAGGCACGTGTTGAGCGAGTACGGGAACATGTCCAGTGCTTGTGTGTTGTTCATATTGGACGAGATGAGAAAGGCCTCGGCGGAAGATGGGCTTAGCACCACCGGTGAAGGGCTCGAGTGGGGAGTCCTGTTTGGGTTTGGGCCGGGCCTCACAGTCGAGACCGTTGTTCTCCACAGCGTTTCCACTAATTAATTCCGCCAATTTGTGTTTCAGTTAAGTTAAGCTGTTTGGTCCGATTTTATATTATTTTTATTATTATCATTATTATTATTATTATCACCAAAAAATGTGCCACAACATAATATCGAATAATAATATTAATGTGTGCTATTTATGTTACTTTCATTTGTTGTTACATGGCTTTACTTATAAACCCTGCATATTTATATATTTTGTCTTGGAGTTAATGAATAAGGTAATTGTGCACAAATATATCAACTTCAAGAAACAATTTATCTAACTATTTTTAGGTATAGTATATCAAAACGCTTGTTTTATTTAGGGAAATAAATGTTCATTTAGTAACGGTCAAAAACCATTATCAAAACAAACTGATATTTGTATCTAACAATGATTATTGCTCAAAATTGAAGCCAAATTAAAATTTCCAAGAATGTGGGAAGTAAATAAAAGTTCACATATTCGGCCTATAACACTGTGTGGATTTTGGGGTCATTCTTTCTTGATTTTTTCAATCTCTCATTTTAAATAAATCCCTTATATTCTTCCTAAATTGGTGATAATTATATCTTTAAAACTAAGAAATACAAAAATTATATTCAAGCCAACATATAAAATTAAAGAAATTATCTATTTTTCACAAAAAGAGTTGAATATAGCTAAAATACAGCTTAAGTAGATAATCCAATCCCTATAAGGCTATAACAACCAACACTTTTCGTTTAAAAATCTACCGAGTATTTATTACACAAGGTTTGGGTATCAATACAATATGAATCATATTCGCTCGCCCATCCCACACCCTTGCTTGAGACAAGGACGTAAATTATGATGACTTAACCAGCTCCCCTAATTTTTTGAAAAGTTGTTCACAAAGCTCTAGATACTTTTATGATCTCTTGTCTTAAATTCTATTTTAAGACCATAAAAGTACTCCCTCTGTCCTATATCTTTCTTTCTGTCGCGCAAAACGAAGAAAAATCTCAAGTTTTTTCAATCTATTTTATTTAAATATTGGTATAGAAATAAAAAATAAAATACATATTTAAAAACTATATCAAAAGTTCAACAAAACAAGTGGTGACAAGAATATTTTATTTTATCATATAGGTTATGAAAAAACACAAATAAATATAAATTCCCGTGAAGTTGGAATAGTGCTCTGAGAAGAAAGTTTTAGGACGAATGAAGTAACTCTATATAAAGAAGGGGTACAATGCTAGGGGTAGACCAAAGGTATACCCCATTTGCCCACCGCCTTTTTCTCTACCATTTATTTTTTTCCTATTTTAATTTATTTAATTTTTTTTAAATTTTTTATCCATTTTTGTGGTAATGGAGAGGGTGATGGAGAAATAATGCACACCTTAACATTTTTTCTAAGAAGAGGAGAGGATTCAAATTTGATGACTTTTCGTCTCTGCAAAATAATTGGACACAAAACAATAAATGTACGCACACTTGGCGTAGCAGGCAGCCTCCTTCCCTCCTACGTGGTGGAATCATAGCCATACTTTTTACCTAACCATCATCCCCATAACGGCAAATTATATGGTACAGTGCTAGTACAACCTGATATTTTTGTAAATTTTGTGAACTTTTTATCCAATGCCCCGAACATATATGAGAACTATTATATATGACAATGAGTACCAGCAGATTTGAGAATGAGTACCAGCACTTATGAGAATTATCATATTCTTATTCAATACAAACATGAATAAACCTGGGTTTTAAATTCTACATGCTCAGAGAGTATAAATGAGTAGGAACGAATCGAATGGAGGAAGAAGTTGATGATGATATTGAACTTTTTAATTGTGAAAAAAATTGAACAATACTTTATTTCAGAATGAACATTTTCTTATTTGAGAATGAGTATTGTTTTTTTAAGAATGAACACTACACTATTTATTATAATTATATTAGACAAATGTGTATAAATGAGTACTTTTTTATTTTAAAATGAGTACTACCTTTGCCAGAATGAGTACTACGTAGTTCGAAATGAATGATTATATTTGTACGACAATGAGTACTACTTTATTTCAGAATGAGTACTACCGGGATGTACCTATTTCTAGGTACATCCGGATGTACCATATACCAACTCTAGCATCACATGTGTTTTTTTCACTTTTAATCATTATCTATTAGTCATTATTCAACTATTCAAGTAAATGTTTATCATCACTGGATATTACTCCCTCCGTCCTATAATGATCTTCCCAGAGCACTATTCCAACTTTACGGGAATTTATATTTATTTGTGTTTTTTCATGGCCTATATGATAAAATAAAATATTCTTGTCACCACTTGTTTTGTTGAACTTTTGATGTAGTTTTTAAATATGTATGTTTTATTTTTTATTTCTATACCAATATTTAAATAAAATAGATTGAAAAAACTTGAGATTTTTCTTCGTTTTGCGAACCGGGAAGATCATTATAGGACGGAGGGAGTATTAAGTACGGAGTACTATTTAAGGATTAAAATATTTTTAGTGATATTTAGGGAAATGACTTAAGTTTAAGTAATATTTAGTGCAAACATTTCTTAAAAAAATTATGGTATAATTCTCGTTTTCTCGTCCTTTCTTTCAAGCAGTTCTCGGAGTCACTTTCACGCATGCCTGAACAACGTAGGGTTCCAAAGGTGATTCCGGTTTCGGAACCGACGGCCCCATTATCGCCAGACGAAGGACTGGCCTCCCATTTTGATTACATCGGTCCAAGATTACATGTTTCGATTCTAGAACTTGCAATTCCGATTCCGGTCCTATTATTTTATTTAAATAATGATATGACTAAATTGTTTGTCAAAATGTAGTTGTTATTTGTATGATGGAGACTACATAAGTATCAACTACATTTAATGTCCCGACGATTAAAAAAATGTCGAGGTAACGAGCTGTAAATAAATCCTCGAAAAAACTTATAAATCGATCACCTAAAAAGTAATTTACAATTATTTAAAAGGTTGAGTAAGTCAATCCTTCGAACTACCACATCACTCTGTGGTTACGCGCATGTAGTTTTGGGTATCGATGTCGTTCTAATTCAATTCCAAATTTTTTGTTTGGTATAATTAGGGAATTGGTATATAATTACATTATCATCCCAATTTTTTTGTAACTCAAAATAGTAAATAGAGTTAATAAGAAATTGTATTATGATTCCAAATCCACATACACATATTTTTATTATTTATATGAAAATTTTAGAATTAGAATTCAATTCCAAATCCACACATTTAATTTATGTGTGCTACCAAACACTGTAATTAGAATTAAAGTATCAGATTCCATTTCTATGACCTTAATTCCGTGTAGGGGTGTACAAAAGCCGGGTCGGCCGGAAAAACCGGTTCCGGGTTAGACCGGTAAAATTCTGGGCCACTCTCCGGTCTAAATATTTTGCATCGGTAAATTTTCAGTCCATTCCGGTCCAAGACCGGATCGTTTTCGGGTCAAACCGGTAAGACAGGAATGTCTATTTTTTAAAAAAAATTTAATACTTATAATACGGAGTATACATATAATTATAAATACAATTATAAAAATTCATTTGTTCTTTTTACTTTAATACGAAGTATAATTTTTAAATGTAATTTGTATTTTTTAATTCATTTCATTGACCTTTACCCAAGAATATCCATAATTATAAAAAATTAAAATCATTTCTCAAAATTGTAGTAGAATCTTTCGATTTAAAGTATTTAATACTTTGACATATAAATTAGACTTGCTAAAACCAAAATACTTTAAAGTACAACTTTATAATATTTTTGAAATCTCAAAACTAGCGGACGTATAAAAATCATTTTAAAACTATTATAATGTTGATAAAAATATTTTATATTAATCTAATTTCTTGAAACACACCCAATTGATATAAAAATTAAATGTAGGGTTGAAATCAATTCAAATCAAGCTACAATGTTGAAAAACAAGTTTAAAAAATTGACAAAAACTATTAAACTAAAACCGGTCTTCGCCCAAGCAAATTTAAAAAAATTAAACTAAAACCGTGTCACTCCCCGGCAACAACGCCATTTGATGATTGAGTTTTTCGGTAAGTCAACCTTTCCAATGAAAGGTTAGTTTTCTCCGAGTGTCGTGTCTCTCGAAGAGTGGACGAAGGGAATTAGCTAATTTTTCTAACTAGACGAAGGTTAGGAAGGTCTGAAAGTCTTCTCGATTTGATTTGAAAATTAAAATAAACTTAATTACTAGGTGCTTTCGACTGAAAGAAAATAAATAGTACGGGTATAAGACTAGGCTTCGTGCCAAGGCATCGTCTAAGTTAACTACTGTTGTCACATATTTAATCAATAATTGGAATAGTAATATGAGAAATTTACTTAAATAGGACTAAAATATAATGACTTTTTCAATATAGGACTATATATTTTTATTTCCAATCTAGGACTTTTGGTTATTAAGAATTAGTTATTGTTCAAGTAATGTCTATCATTTCTAGACACTAGTGTTTTGACCCGTGCCTTGCACGGGGTCGAACGAATTTTTTGTCAATTCTTATTTTTTCATGTAATATTTTTTGCGGATTAAAGAAAATAAATTTATTACATTATTTTTAATACTACATACATCAAGGTCAAAGTAGAATAAATAATATTTTAATTTTTAAGAATTGAAAGTATACGAAACAAAGACTTGTTAAAATTCAAATTTTATGAAACACTTCAGAGTATACAATATTTTTGGTATGGTTGAAAGGATTTCTATTGTCATCTAAAATAAACATTTTTAATCATATATTTGTCTTCACTTGTGAAGTAACAACATAAAATTCGCCATACATGAATACTGACTTAGTTAAGAGAATCTAACAAAAAATAATGTTTCACCTTAACTTTAGTTAATAGTCATAGCAAAACATTAAACTATTGGGAATTGTCTTTTTTGAAACTTGAGGGGGTAGTCTTGGATCATATGGTACCAAATTTATTCGAGGTATGTAAACCTTTTCCCCGTCTCAATTTCTCAAAACCACGATTGCACGGTTAACATTTTTTCACATCTCTTCAACAATTAATCTTGTACTATTACACAATCCAAATAACATAATTAGTACCTTTTTTTCAAAAGTATTTTTTGGTTTGGAATCCTCGAACATTTGAACATTTGATTTAATTCAAAAATTCAAATGTTATCCAATAAGCATCAACACCTACATTGGCATCTGCTTGCCATTAAGAATCATAACTCAAGTACTCTTTTTTCATCACCGAAAATGAGGAATAGGACAAACTAATTTACCATTTCAACAACTTCGAGAGTGGGTGCTAATGGTGCCCTATCCTAAAAAAGAATATTTTTTCATATTCTCCAATAAGTTCAGATAAGTGAATTTCAATACTATACTCTTGAGAGGATAACTTATGTCAAGAATCAAGAATCCGGGCGGAATTTCAATGTCATCAATTCCATCAATCACCTGACCAAGCTTTCCATCTCCAATCAGAAAAAGCTTGTGTATCCCTATCTGCGTTAGAGGACATAGATGAATGCAATATCATATTCTTGGTGAATGTAAAAACTCTACAATACAATCACAATTTTGAGAAAATCACGGTAGCACTTATAATTTCTTCTCTCGAAACTCTAGTAAAATTGGAAGGATCTGGCAAAAATCACTTGTGCTAAGTACTAATATTTTCCCTCTGAATGGTTCATTTCTAGAGTTATTATTATACAACCTCATTATATCTCTCATTGTGTGATCCGATGCCTCAAAAGCAAATCTATTCATCACACATGCTTCATCTCATACGATTCCACTTGCTTGTTAGATTAATTCTGCTTCTGGACCCCCTTGTTTGATAGCACACATTGAGAACTCAGTTAAAGCCAGAGGGATTGAGAATCTCAAGTGTGTTGTCCTTCCCCACCAGGAAATATAATGCTGCAATACCACTGGATGCAACATTCAAAACAGCCTTACATACCATTCGTTCTTGAGAAGTAGACATTGGTTTCTATATAAATGCTTTTCCAAGTCTTCCGTAATCATATACAAAAAAGAAACATCCTCTTTCACATATTAGACTTCCATTATCGCATCAGATATCTTTATTTGATCTTCATTCATCGTAGAAAAATATCCTCTAAAATCAGATGACAATTTTTCCTTTTCATAGTTCAAGTTCTCGATTAAGAAATTATTTTGAAATCTATTAAGTAGATAAACTATAATTTGGAAATGACATACCACTGAACTCCTTTAAAAATGTATAATTTTGATATTATTTTCTAACTTTTCCTTTACTTTATAATAAGGTAAGGTATGATGTGTAGAATAAATGATTTTAGGGTGCACCTTTTTTCTAATTTGAAAAGTTTTATGGGATGCCTTTCTTTTTATTTAAAAAGTTTTATGGGATGGATGTAGTATAATTTTCTTAAAATAATTAAAGTTATTTATTTATATTAGGTTTTCCAAAAAACAATGTACTTAAGTAGTCAACATTGGGTATACATTTTTTCAAAAAATATCTTCAATAATTCTAAAATTAATCCCTTTTACATTTTTTGACAATACAATTATATCAATTATTTTCGTTGGTTTAACACATTGAAAGTCTTATTTCAATCTATGAATTTCATTTTAAACATATTAATGATTCTCGACAAATTCTATGGTGGACTTAAGGTCTACCGTGGACCTACTAAGCATTTGTTTTTATAAATAAAAAAAATTAAAACAAAATATTTTTTTAGGTGAGAAGGTCCACAAAAAATGATATACACTCAAGGCGCACCAAAGAAACACTCATGATTCTCTCTCTATTGAACATTATGATTAAGTGTCCACTTTGGATATTGTAATTTTCTTAGTTAAAAAAATGCCTAGAATCAAAATTTTAATTATTTTTAAAATTATCAAATGTTAGGCGTTAGATTAGACAATAAAAAAAGATGAGAGCAAACTCAAATGACAGTAATAGTTATGAGGGAGAAGTATTGAGGTAGAAGTCAAAATAAGTAATTTTGATACTTTTTTATATTTTACTTCTATAATAGTCTTTCTCATTTTTTAACTTTTTCAATTTGTTCTAACTTAAACGTATTATTATTATTATTCAATGGAATAATTAATTTACATAAAAAAATAAATTAAACATATATTATCAATAATAGAAAGAACTATGGTGCTTTTTTACATTGCACTCATTATAATTAATCAAAATACATTAGAAAAAAGTTTAAAAATTACTCATAATTAATTTCTTATTTTTCTACTTCGTAATTATATTTTAGTCGCCTTATAAAGTATATATATTAGGCATACTAATTAGAATTGGATCTTTCTATATTTTAATATAAAAGTGTCAAGTCAATAAAGTCATCAAAGGTGGAGGATGACTCATAAAAAACTTGCCAAGTAGACCCGCCACATGTCGACATTCTGTGAGCCCGAGTCTCAAATATTATAATAAAGGATTATTCAATGGAATAATTAATTTACATAAAAAATAAATTAAACATATATTATAAATAATAGAAAGAACTATGGTGCTTTTTTACATTGCACTCATTATAATTAATCAAAATACATTAGAAAAAAGTTTAAAAATTACTCATAATTAATTTCTTATTTTTCTACTTCGTAATTATATTTTAGTCGCCTTATAAAGTATATATTAGGCATACTAATTAGAATTGGATCTTTCTATATTTTAATATAAAAGTGCCAAGTCAATAAAGTCATCAAAGGTGGAGGATGACTCATAAAAAACTTGCCAAGTAGACCCGCCACATGTCGACATTCTGTGAGCCCGAGTCTCAAATATTATAATAAAGGATTATTCCTTCCACTAGGACATTAATAAGTCATATTTAGGAAACAAAAAAAATTAAGTCTATCATTTCTAGACATTATTCCTTACACTAGGACATAGTGTTAGGGGTGAGCAAGTAACGAACCGATACCGAAAATTTCCGAAAAGACCAAGATTACTAAATCGAAAAATACCAAACCGATAAAATACTGAAAAAGAACCATACCGTACCAAACCGAATGGTCGGTGCGGCATTGGGATCGGTACGAGGTAACTTCCAATATCGAAAAATCCCGAACCGAACATATATATACAAATATGTTACCCGGAGTATAAAAATAACAATGTTTTTATGTTTCTTCATTTAAACAAAATTTATTTGAAAAGCCGGTTCAAGTGGAGATGAATTACAAATAATATTTTATTTAAATAATCATTTATTTGAATTTTGATTTTTTATAGGTGAATATAAAAAATTAACAAACATTTGAAATACTATTTTGTTATTGGTCGTTCTTTTTTATTTGTTTAATATGAAGTATAAATTAAACTAAGTTTTATGAGTATTTCTTGTATTTAATTATTAATTTTTCAATTGTTCATCTTTCTTTATTTCAATGTACTTTTGATTTTTTTAGATAAAAAGTTTTGTAAATTTTAAAGTGTAAACTAGGTACGTATATAAATTCATCACAATATTTTACCAAAACTGAAACCAAACCATCATGAATCATACCGAACTGATACTTCGGGATCGAGATCGTTACGATCTAAAATACCATACTGAACCGAAATATCTGGAGAAACCAACGTTCATGCTCACCCCTATATAGTCTATATATGTTTTTGTCATAGCATGATCAATTTCTTTTATATTATAGATCAAAAGTTGATCAAAGTTGATTGTAAAAAGTTAAATTTGAAAATTTTGGTGAAATATTCCAACAAATATTGCCTAATTGTAGGTTCAAAGAAGGTAGTTAGATATACAAAATGTTGGAAATGAATAAACATAGTGGAACATGAATGACCCATCCTGAAAAAATAGCTATGAACAAATGTGAAAGGCCCAACCAAGTTCGGAATTTATTGAAGATTTGCATTTGCAGGGGAAACCGAAATGCTGATGGAGTATATATATAGACAGACATATATGTTGGCTAGCTTGGAATCATTTGGAGTCAATTGATTAATTTCCTTACAATTGCCGCACCGAGTTCACTCAGGCGGCGATCGACATACATTTCCCCGGCGGCCAGCTGCACGGAGAAGATGGTGACGGTGGAGGAGGTGAGAAAGGCGCAGCGCGCGGAGGGTCCGGCGACAATAATGGCCATCGGCACCGCCAATCCGCCTGCGTCGACCAGATCACTTACCCTGATTATTATTTTCGCATCACCAACAGCGACCATATGACCGAGCTTAAAGCGAAATTCAAACGGATTTGTAAGATTTTGTACTGCTACTACAACTATTCCCTATTCAAAATGATTTATTATACCACTACTTACATGCTAAAAAAGTGACTTTAACAAATTTTGCTTAACAAGTGTGATTAGAGATGTTCTTACCCTTCCTAAAAAGGTAGTGACATTTGTGACAAAACAGAATAGTTAAATGACATCTTTATGATATCACTTTCGAAAATGCTGTCATGAAAATGACACTAAAGTATTCAATTTTGAAAGTATTTAGTTAAACATTCTAGTAAGGAAGTGAAGTGGATTTGTTTACATTCTACGTCTGATACTTTACGCAAAACAGTACAAATACACGTTTGGAGGCATTGCCACCCGTTTTAAAGAATCAGACGTAGAACCAACACTAACAAATAAACAACTTAATTCAATGACCTTTTGACAAACAACCGAGATGGTTCTAGAAAAATCTGTCGTTAAAATTAGACAATCGAATATAACTCATGTGAAATGTGATAACTTTTACATATGTATATGAGCTATGAATTTTTACAGGTGAGAAGTCAATGATAAAGAAGCGTTATATGCACATAACAGAAGAAATCCTAAAGGAGAACGCTAACATGTGTGCATACATGGCTCCATCATTGGATGCTAGACAAAAGATGGTGGCCGAGGAAGTTCCAAAACTCGGGAAAGAAGCCGCCCAAAAGGCCATCAAAGAATGGGGCCAGCCCAAGTCCAAGATCACCCACCTGATTGTATGTAGCACGACCTGCGTGGATATGCCCGGGATCGACTATCGTCTCATCAACCTCTTAGGACTCAACCCGTCCGTGAAGAGGTTCATGATGTACCAACAAGGGTGCTTTGCTGGAGGCACAGTCCTCCGGCTGGCTAAAGACATCTCCGAGAACAACAAGGGCTCACGAACCCTTGTTGTCTGCTCGGAGATGATCTTATCGACGTTTCATGGCCTAGATGAGACTCATTTTGATAACCTTGTAGGGCAGTCCCTATTCGGAGATGGGGCTTCGGCTGTAATTATTGGAGCAGGCCCAATACCAGAGACCGAAAGACCCTTGTTTGAACTCGTCTCCGCGGCCCAAACTCTTTTACCGGACAGTTTTGGGGCCATCGAAGGACACCTCCGTGAAGTAGGGTTGACATTCCACTTACAGAAAAATGTCCCTTCAATCATTTCTGAGAACATTGGCCAGATTCTGAAGGACGCTTTCGGGCCTCTAGGAATAACAGATTGGAATTCTATTTTCTGTATTGCTCATCCAGGTGGGCCGTCAATTCTAGACCGAGTTGAAGTTCAGTTGGGCCTGAAGCCCAAGAAATTGCAGGCCACGAGACGAGTGTTGAGTGAATATGGAAACATGTCTAGTGCTTCTGTGTTGTTCATTTTGGACCTAATGAGAAAGGCCTCGGTGGAAAATGGGCTTAGCACAACCGGTGAAGGGCTCGAGTGGGGAGTCCTGTTTGGATTTGGGCCGGGCCTCACTGTCGAGACCTTGGTTCTCCATAGCATATCAACTAGTAATTGTAATTGATATTAACTAGGATATGGAGGCTCGTAAAACCTACTTTACTGGGGGAAATACACACACTATATAGGGTGTATAATACCCTCTATTCTCTAAATAAAAATACTCCATATAATAATGAAATACTCTTTTCTAATAAATGCCGAGTAGGGATGTAAATGAATCGAATATTTTTTGTTCGATTCGTGATTCGTATTCGTATGAGGTGATTCGTATTCGATTTTTTCAAATATGAAAACGAATACGAATCTGAATAAATATTCGAATCCTTATCGAATACGAATATGAATCAAGGGTATTCGATTCATGAGTTTGAAAAATATATTCGGAATATAAATTTAATTATACAAATAATATATGTATATGTATATATATATATATATATATATATAGTTTAATTTATACTCAGTATCATCTATACTCTCTTTGTTTCATTTTGAATTGCATATTTAGTTTACGATTTTTTGAATCAAATTATTTACAAGATAATTTATTTGAAAATTGGGTGGAGCTAAAAAAATAAAATTTACACATTTTAAAACTAAATGTAAGTTATACGAAACAAGAAGCGACATAACTATATTACCCCGAAGTATTTTATTAAATGACTAACAAAAATATGAAAAAAAAGTAAACGGAGTTTGACTATATGAATGATAAACAAGGAGTTTAATTTGGGATGAAGGGAGAACTCCATCCGTCCCAATAAAAGCGTCTCAATTGGGTTTGGCATAAAGTTTAACAAAAATAAAAATGTGTGGCTAAGAGTGATACCGAGAAGAGAGAAATATGTTCGGCCTAACAAAAATTGTCAAAATTGGAAATAGATGTCTTTTTTTGGAACATCTCACAAAGGAAATGATGAATCTTTTTTTGGAGAAGTAAGGTCATGTTCTCACTAACTTATTTCTTTTACTTATTACTTATCCTTATTAGAATCACATCTGACCAGATTAAATCAAATCACAAATATTTTAAATATAACTACATTCAGATCAGATTAGACTAGATCTGATCAGAACTTATTCGAATCAAATCAGGTAAAGAGAACATGACCTAGGTGTCTTAGGTCTGTAAGTTCATGGAAGCGCAGCGGAAATCACCAATTAAGAGCTATGCAAACAAATCAACCAACTATGCTGCAGAGAAGATACTGCAGCACTGTCACAGTAACAGATGACAGACAATGTGCTATAACACTTCTCTGTCACAAGCACACACAGAAGCAGATGATGCAGAGGGCGTTACAACTCGTACTGGACAAAATGTTGTAACTATAAAATGCGTAAAAAAATAACACCAGATATGTTTACGCAGTTCAGAGAAGTCTCCTAGTCTGCGGTGCCCATGTCCGTGTAATAGCCCTCCACTAAATCACTAGATGCAACTTACACCGGTACATAACAACATGATAAGACACACTTCTCCGAATTGTTATGACAAAACTTCTAATCTAGGATTTCTAACCCGTACCCTGTACAGATCCGCTTTGGCTATCACATCTCCACCGAGATCACGAGGACAAACATGTTGGCAGCCCTCTCCTTAAGCTCTGGTTCATCTCCTCGTTGTCACGATTTATTTTTCGTTGAAGATTTCCTCCATGTAGATCGTAACTTTCTTCACGCAAGGGAAGTTTCAGGACGCAACGAGAACGCTCTAAATCAACATATATTCTTTGTTTTCCCTCCCAATCGCTCCAAGTAATTCTCAGGGACCTGCTGCGTTTTTATAGGCTTCTCTCAACACAATCCTAGTAGGAATAGGTTTGTAGAAGTTGGCTTGAACTCAACTTCCTTAAACTTGATCAACAAGTAGCCTAAAGAGTTGAGATTCCTTAACAAGTACAGCTGGAGTTATTATCATGTAGTCACACTCCCAGTAGGTCTCTAATTTAGATTGCAGTTTAAAATCCCGTGCTCAGACCTTTGATCCCGAACAGTGTGTTGCAGCACTGTGCTGTAGCATCTTCTGTGTCAACCTCGAAAACTGCAGCAACTCTAGAAGTCTAAATAAAATAAATCTCTCCTAACAAATTGAGGTTTCTACCTAGTAAAACACCTAACAAATATGAGATTCTATTTTGCCAAAAGATTAGCTAACACCATGGAACTAACAAGGTCATGTTCTCTTCAACTTATTCTTGTTACTTACGAAGTATTACTTTTTTTGTTAGAATCAGTTCAGATCAGATCACACTAGAATAGATCAGAAATAGATTTAAATATAACTACGTTTAGATTAGATTAGATAAGAACTTATTCCAATTAGATGAGAACCATTTAGCTCAGGTGAAAAGAACATGGGCTTAGACGACCTCTCTCATAGTGCAAATATGCTAGTTTGACTTTGGACGATGTACCTTCATTTCAATCTCGAGATATTCATCAATGATTCTAAGGTTTACATGTAAAAAATGGATCTTCTCATTCATTTTATGGGCTTAGAGGTGAATCTTTTATAATATCAATGACCATGAAATTCATAAAATGATTATGAATTTTAAGATCACTAAGAATTTAGCTTCAACCTCATCATTAACAAAGGAAAAGTGTATGTAAAAATAAACATAGAATATCTTAAAGTTGGGGGTAAAGTTATACCGAATAATTTAATCCTACATGAGTTTTAGCAATTTACCACATTATATTGTTAACGTGACATATGGTGAGATAAATGGGAGTAGTTTTTTTCTTTTGGTACACGGAGTAGTCTTTTATCTTTTTATATAGAGTACTTTTTAATTCAATCATATACCTTTACCTCCTTCAAAAGATATTCTCTACTTGTTCATATTTTACTTTGAACAACACAGTTTTCTATTGAATGTTTTTGACGGTTTTCTAATACGTAGTACTATTAATGCTAGAAACCCATCAAGTTTGACACTAAGTATTTCACAAACAGATACATGTAGTCATTATCTATGACACTTAAATAATATTATATGTGTGTAACTATGAAACACTTGACATCAAATTAAATTCTTGTTGTCAAACATGATAGGTTTCTAACATTTTTTTTGTAATAGTAGGCATATATGATATAGTTGTTTACCAATTATTCTTTGTGCCCTTTTGTCTTTTAAGAAAGTTATCTCACGAGAATGTTTATTAATTTTAAGTTTTTTTAAATTAAATTTACATCATTAAAAATTTACCAAATAAGTCAAGGTAATGTTTGGCAACTAACATTTCATTTCAATTCCAAAATTTAAAATCGTGAATTTCAAATTAAACTTTGGGCCTGTTTGGAATAGCGCTAGAGATTAACGTTAGCGTTTTGGATAAAATTTTAACGGTGCAGGTTACTTTGAAAAAATTAATGCTAAACGCTGGCCATAGATCGCATTTTCAAAACGCTAACGCTATTCCCAAACATGCCCTTTGTTATGAATGAAAAGAATTTGACTCAATTCCAAATTTAAAATTTTTAAACTTTCCAAACATGAAATTTGAGCCAAATTTAGATTTGAAATCCAAATCCAAATTCCCAAACATACCATAAGATTATTTTTTTTTGAAAAGCATAAGATTAATTAAAATAGTTATCCCATACGAGATCTTTTATACAATGACGATGATTGACGGCTTTTGATAAACAGTAAAATTCTTTCATTCAATTAGTCCAAAAACTATTAAGATGATTACAGAAAGCCTGTCATGGGATGACCCGAAGGTGCTCCGGTGTCCCGTTCATAAAATTGACGCTTCCTTCCCACCCTCCCCCTCTAACCCTCCCGGTAAACCCTCCTACCCCGTCCCGACCTGAACACGCCCCCCACCCCCTCCAATTGCACCCCAAGTTAATTTTGACTTTGGAGTCAAAGTTTGACTCCAAAGTCAAAATTAACTTGGGGTGCAATTGGAGGGGGTGGGAGGGGGGCGTGTTCGGGTCGGGGCGGGGGATTTACCGGGAGGGTTAGGGGGGTAGGAACCGTCAATTTTACGAACGGGGCACCAGAGCACCTTCGGGTCATCCCATGACATTGGTTCCCAATGTTATGGGAACCGGCCCCGAAAGAAAGAGTCTTAAACAAATTATTGTTATTCCTCTAGAGTCTAAGTTTCTAACTCATGGGTGTGATGGTCGTTTCAAAAATCGTAAATTCTTTTGTGGTATGTTTGGAAACATAGATTTGGATTTTAAATTCAGATTTGGCTCAAATTTTATGTTTGGAAAACATAAAAATTTTGAATTTGGATTTGAATCAAAATTTTCTCATTCATAACAAAATTTAATTTAAAATGCACCTTGCCTTGTCATTTGAAATTCAAGATTTCAAATTTTGGAATTGAAATGCATGAATTGAAATTAAATGCTAGTTGCCAAACACTACCTTGGTGTATTTGGAAACATGAATTTGGATTTCAAATCCAGATTTGATCCAAATTATTTGTTTGAGAATTCAAAGAATTTGGATTTGAATTTGGACGAAAATCTTCTAATTCAAAATTAATTCAACTACAAATCAACACCTCTTTCCATGTCATTTACAAATTCAAATCTAACTTTTCTTTAATTTAGAACTTGTATTTAAAGATTGAACTCCTATTTAATAACAATTTCATACATATCAATCCGTTTCCATATCTGTCTTTATGCACTTAAAATTCAAATATTAAAATTAAAATTTTATGACTTCCCAAATAACATTAGAATTTGAAATTATGAAATATCAAATGTTGGAATTGAAATCTAATATTTTAAATGAATTCTAGTTTCTAAACACTACCTTATTTGATTTGTAGAACTTAAGATCTATTTAGTAATTCATAGAGCTTCAGGTACATAACCATCATTCATAATATTATGATAACTACAACCTTGCCCGCATGGGCAGCTCAGTTGGTCAAGAGCGTGAAATCTTGGACCGATGACCAGAGATCGAGTCCCGCAAGCGACAGTGTGGGAGCTATCCAAAAATCCCATAAAGGGTGAGGAGGTTCCTTGTACACGGTGGGCACGGGTCTAACATTTTTGGCCGACTGAGTCATCATGATTTACTTCCTCCACCATCCCTGTCGGGCAAAAGGGTGGGGGCGTCTGGGGTGAGCGATTTCACTTTTTGGACCGATGATAACTACAACCTTTGGGAGATTCCACTTTTTGGACCGATGATAACTACAACCTTAATTTATTTATTTTATATAAATCTATTTGTGCAAGAGATGTTTATAATCTATAGTTTTATTTTTATGCTTGGATGGTTGAGCAAGAAGTGTCACGAGGTATTAGAGCACAAGTAATGACATGCTATTCTATAGCCATGATCTACCACATAGGATTTGATATGGTTGAGTTAGGCGAGGCAAGTAGTAACTCCCCTTTTCGTGGCATGTGCGAGGCGTATTTGCTCCAATTCCTTTTCTTTTTTCTCTTTTGGAAAAAAGAAGAAATGCTCCTTATTTATGAAATGCTCCCAA
The DNA here is from genome assembly GCA_003260385.1 of Cuscuta australis. NCBI lineage: Eukaryota > Viridiplantae > Streptophyta > Magnoliopsida > Solanales > Convolvulaceae > Cuscuta > Cuscuta australis. Next base: position 2,278,250 of record NQVE01000098.1, on the reverse strand, counting down.
TTACATGATTCCTCAGTCGCATCTTGGACCTGGTAAGTCTTATTCATGATTTGTTTGCGCGGTCGAATTCGGAACAACGAGCTCTACAACGTAGGATAAGCTCTCATATCAAAAGACAAATTAGAAAATAATATTTGTATTAAATGACTCAGTAATTAATTAATTATATAAATTAGTTAAAAATACTAAGCCGGATTTTGAGGCGTAACCGCGTAACACAATCTGAGCCAAGAAAGTGCTTCTCTATCCGCCATCACTTCTGCCACCATCGGATCATGAGAGCACAAAAGTTTATCATTCACAACATCGTGAAAAGTATTAGAATGAAAAAAAACACATTCAAATGCTCGAGAGCCCTCCTGCATAAAGAGAGTAGTGTCTGTAAGACATTGAACAACACTTGGCCTCGTAGTCAACCCCATAGGCGCCATCGATTCTAACATGGGCCCCTCTGAACACTCCCTCCGTTCTCTACGAAGTGCGGTCACCCACTGCATACAGCAGCCTGCGGCCTCTTTACTATTTTGTCCCACAACGCCGTACATCTCACCTTCCAAATAACTCATATAGACCAAACAAGGATCTACATGGGAGGTAACTATGTTAAATATATATGACCTTTGTGGGTACCAAGTGCATGCTCAATCCTTTGTTTGTCAATATGTGATTATAGCCTAGTTTACCTTCTCTTAGTTTACTGTTTAACTCATTTCACACTGTCTAACTTATTTCAAAGAGGAGTCTCAAGAATGAGGCTAATCCTTTTATTATTTATGCTTAAGTGAAGAAAACTTTGTCTCGACACTGACTCTCATGTTTTCATATGAATAATTGCTTCTCCTATGGAAAAATGAGTGAGAAGGAAGTGAGTCAAACCTCTCTCCACCTAGTGTTTGCATTGTGATCCGCACTTGAGAGGTTGAGATTATAATGTTCAATAAATATTACATTGATGGGTCATGAAGTTAATAAAAAAAATTAAGAATTACCAAAAAGTAGTAGTATTTTTTGTGATCAAAATAAGAATTCGCATTATCGTTCTCACCCGACATATTAACGCACTATCACATTACACTGCCATCTGAGTACCGACACACTGCCACAAGAGCTCCGTCGTGGACAACCGTTGGCCGATGGTCTACCACAAGTGTCACCACACTCTATCATACCATCCCTTTTAACATTGTTTACATTATAATTACGCTGTCATTTTTACATTTTGAAAATTTTTTTAGAAGATAAAAACAATACTTTCCTAGATTTGATATTTTCTTGAAAACTTTAAAACCCGTTTTTTTTTCATTTCATTCTTTTTGTGCACAAGCGGATTTGCAGTTTGCTTGACTCGAATGCGTTTTATTTTTTCAATTGATTATCCTTTACTTTGATCGTACATCCCCTTTACCAGATTCTCCTCCAAATTTTCGATTTTTCTTTATATTCTCGATCTTTCCCCGTATACATCACTTTGTAGTCTGTCTCCACCCACATGCCTGTTTCTTGAGTTTGTCTGATCTGGATCCAATCACAATTATACAATCTTTTTGCTTTCTTTTCCCATCTAATTCGGGTCTTTCCGAGTTTCAGTTACGCTGACCAGAAGAACAGGAAGGAGGAGGAAGAGGAAGAGGTGAGTTTCGTTGACTCTTACTTTCGGGCACTTTGACCCGATTCACGCTGATTCTGGTCTCAATTCGCTGCAATTCGAAGTGGGTCTGGATCAATCTTTGAAATTCTTGAAATTTTCGGGTATTAGATGAAGAGGGTCGTGAAATTTCACAACTGGGTTTGATTGTTCTTCCCAAATCTGTGAACTTTTGATGATTGAGTCGGGTTCGGGGCGGCCTTGAGGCATGTTAGGGTTTGAGATTTCGAAATACGCGCATAGCCCCGTGCATAAATCCATAATCTTGAAAGATTATGCGAGCCTGAGGGGGATAATTGCAGGGTTGCCTCATCTGTGTGATCCCTCCGAGGTTCAGTCCGAATCGATTTCACTTGCAGAGGAAGGCAAAGCCGATGCTATCTCGGCAATTATCGACAGACGGGACGTCCCCAACCGGGACACCCCTCTCCACTTGGCAGTCAAGCTTGGGGATGAAACCGCCACTGAAATGCTCATGCTTGCAGGTGCGGATTGGAGCTTGCAGAACGAACAGGGGTGGAGCGCGCTGCAGGAGGCCATATGTAACAAGGAGGAAGGGGTTGCCAAGATCATAGTCCGGCATTACCAGCCGCTGGCGTGGGCAAAATGGTGCAGGAGGTTGCCGAGGTTGATTGCGACGATGAGGAGGATGAGAGACTTTTACATGGAGATCACTTTCCATTTCGAGAGTTCGGTCATTCCTTTCATTTCCAGAATTGCCCCTTCGGACACATACAGGATATGGAAGAGGGGCGCGAATCTGAGGGCCGACATGACTCTGGCCGGTTTCGATGGCTTCAGGATTCAACGCTCCGATCAGAGCGTTCTTTTCTTCGGCGATGGCTCCGAAGATGGGAAATTCCCTCCCGGCTCGTTGTGTATGGTTGCCCATAAGGATAGAGAAATCATGAACGCGTTGGATGGTGCGGGCGCTCCTGCCACGGAGGCTGAGGTTCAGCACGAAGTTGACTCGATGTCTCAGACGAACATATTCCGGCCTGGGATTGACGTCACCCAAGCGGTCCTGATGCCTCAGCTGACGTGGCGGCGGGCTGAGAAGGCGGAGATGGTGGGTCCATGGAAGGCGAAGGTGTACGACATGCACAACGTGATCGTGAGCATTAAATCCCGAAGGGTCCCGGGTGCAATGACGGACGACGAGTTCTTCAATTCTTGCAATGAGAACGAAACAGAGAGCGAGGATCTGAATGAGATATTGACCGAGGACGAGAGAAAGCAGCTCGAAGATGCTCTCAAGGTGGACAATGAGAACGGGGATGCTTTGACGATTCCACACCGCCATAGCTCTTACGAGCACACGGATATTCCCATTGTTGAGGAGGGAAATGGGACGGAGGAGAAGAAGAGGTGGTTTAATGGGTGGAGGAAAAAGGAGAACAAACTCGAAGGGGAGAAAAGGGTGGCCCCTGCAAGGACCTCTATATCCGTGGAAGAGAAGGGGTCGTCCCCAGCTAGACATTCAATGGATGTTAGTTCGAAGAAGGAAGAGGTTCAACGAAGAAGAGATTCGAAAGCTTCTACATCTGGCAGCAATGAGCACCGGCGGAAGGATGGGCACAAAGAGAGCGAGTACAAGAAAGGGCTGAGGCCTGTTCTCTGGCTTTCCCCCGACTTCCCCTTGAGAACCGAAGAGCTGCTTCCACTTCTTGACATTCTTGCCAACAAGGTTAAGGCCATCCGGAGGCTCAGGGAATTGCTCACTACAAAACTACCCAAAGGAACCTTCCCTGTTAAGGTACCGCGTTTATATGCTCTTTCAACAATTTGTTCCTAATGTGCCATTGCCCTTTGCTATTGTAGTGATTAAACTGGCTTGGAATGTTTTAATCAGTTCAAGGATGAAATATCCTTTACAGAAATGTGATACTTTGCAAATTACATAGATTGTTGCCTGCTGTATTTAATAAACTGTGTTGGGAACATATTAACAACAAATGCAGTAGAGTCCCACAAAAATTTCAGAAACATATGTAAAATGTTATTTTGAACTTGTCCAACCGTCATAATAAAATACTCTGTATGTAACAAAGGCTGCTGACAAGCTTTTTTGGGACTGAAAACCCCGATCATGGATGTCCTTCAGCCGAAGAGCTCTTCTTTTTTTGTTTGTTCGCACAATCTCCAAAATGTTACTCGACAAACACCCTACCTTGGAGAAGCTCTCAAAGTTCAGCCGAAACACATGGACTCGAGTACTCGACCAAAAACACTTCATGATGGTAGGCTTAGGAAAGAGTTTTTTACTATGTCAAAGAACGAACTCAACCAAAAGTTTGAGCTTGTGATTGTAGTAGGTGTAGGAAAAGTTTTATACGCTTAACATAATACAGTGATTCATCTTCAGAAACCGTCTAGCATAGATGACCGATGATATGATATGTGTCGTCGTGTTGCAGGTTGCGATTCCGGTGGTCCCCACGATAAGGGTGATGGTTACTTTCACAAAGTTTGAAGAATTGCAGCCGTTGGACGAGTTTTCGACGCCTCCATCGAGCCCCCCTACTGCTGGGAGGGATAGTCCGGTTGTGGTGCAGCCTTCATCGTCCTGGTTTCAATGGGTGAAATCCCCTTATCAGCAGCAGCAGCCTCATGCTCTACCACCACCATCATCTTCTTCCTCTGCTGCAACTTCGAGCTGCAAGATGGAAAACACTCAAGACCCCTTTGCAATCCCTTCGAACTACACGTGGATCACCGCAGAAGCGAAGAAGAAGAAAATGCAGGAGAAGTTGAAGAAGGGGAAGGGCAAGAAACAGTAGCCCCCCCCCCCCCCCCAAAGATAGGAGGAGAAGAAGAAGAAGATGGTTTGGGTCCGTTTGTTTTAATCTTTTATTTCATTTCATTTCATTTTTAGCAACAAAGAATATTGAGAGGAAAGGGGTATACGAGAGATAAGTGTAAAAGTTTGGTCCAAAAGTTTGAAGCTGATATTTATTTTTACAGGTAAATAATCATGTGTGCATCTCTCTGGAAATACAAGCACTTTCTTTTTTTTTTGTTTCTTTTTCAATTTAACTGACCACTTCTGTTTTGGAAAAGTTATACAGAGTATGACTATTTTCAAAGGGACACAGGAGGACCGAGCTTGACTTTAAACAATTTTGGATAAAGTTTAATGATAACATAACTTTGAAAATACTAACAAAAAGTTCAATGACATTTTCAAGACACTAGAATTAATGTCAAACAGTGTTTAAGCTTCTAATCACTAGCCTTAGGCCACATGTTAAGGGGCGCGAGGAGGGGCTTCCCCGCCCTCATTTACACCCCTTCACGAACCCTGTGGAAGGCGAAGCTAGGCGTGATTGCCATCACGGTGTTGCTGTTCTCATTGTTTTTTTTTAATATTTCCAACTAATTAAAAATTTACAACATTTATTCCAACTAACAAAAATAACTCACAATTTCACCACATCACTTGGTAGTCAAGCTCCCAACCCCACAACACATACTTTTTAGATCTCAAGAAACTTTTTCTAGTTTAGAAAAACATGTAAAATCTCATATATTTTAAAATGATTTCATTTGTAAATTGACATACAGATAAAAATATAACTCACATGTTTAAAGACTATATCAAAAGTACAACAAAATAAACAGTGACAAGAATATTTTATTTTTTAAAATGACTAATAAAAAAATACGCAAACAAACATTATTGGAAACTTGGAACAGTAAACAAAAATATTTTTTAAAGCGTAGAAAATATATTTGTCTCACATCCACTCCCTTACAGCGCGCTAATGGCACTGTATTGGCACCTTATTATACCTCTGTCAAATATCTTCATATCACATAGCTTAATCACAGAATCCTAAGGGATAATGAAGATTCAAACTCTGGAACAGAGCATAAGCTTAATATGTGGTCAGGCATGGGCACACGAGATAATGTCTCTCGCTTGACTCTCAACCTTGATAAAAATGCTATTGTAAACCCTCAATGGAAGGGATGTGACTTTCTTTTCTTTAAAAGCACACTGTAAAAGCTCCGGCCTGTAATACTTTCTTACTTAAATTACAATTGACCACGGGTGTTCCCACCCATAATCATTCCGATCAAACTCGAGTCCAAATTTGTTTTTTCAGTATTTTAATCCAGTATATCGCCGCAGTGGCGGATACAGGAACTTAAAGAGTAGGGGGCACCATGCGGGAGTTCGGGGGCAGCGCCCGAGAACTTTTTTATACAAATAATACAAAACATTAAAAAAAATTGTGAATTTAATCTCAAACAAATATTCAAATAATAAACTAAAAATTTTTTATAAAAAATAATTTATGTATTGTTACTATGTGTATATATTTTTAGTGTTGCACTTTAGATTTTATTTTCGTGATTCTTTTAAAATTTTACATTAATATTCTACTCCCTCCGTCCCATAAAGATAGAGACGGTTTGACTAAAGTTATAAAATAAGAAGGGATAATTTTGTGTGAACTTTCCAAAAATGTCCTTGATATGATGGGTAAAAGTAGAATATGATGTGTAGATTATTAGGAAAAATGTATTATGTGATAGGTAGGATATAAAACAATAAGGGATAAAAGTAATTTTTTACGGAGTAATAAAAATGGGAATGACTGTAAGAGACGCAATTATTTTGTAACGAGGATGACTTTATGGGACATATGAAGTATTGATTTATTCTATAAATATTTAACTTTTATCATTTGCTCTCATTTAACACTATCTATTGAGGTCTTCAATTTTTAATTTGGGTCTCTAATATTTTTAGAACTTTAGTTGGGGTCATTAATAATAAAACTCTAAAAAAAATTTAAAAATCAAAGTAAAAAGAAAAGTAGTAGGGGGCAATTGCCCCCAACTAATGCAAAATGGATCCGCCACCGTATATCCGTGTAGAACCGATCTGAGCCTTCTGTCTCGGTGATTGATTTGCACCATCAAAACTAATGTTTATTTTTATCCATTTGTTCATTAGAATTATATTATTTATTTAGGAATATCATAATTTCATTTTGAAACAACATAATATTAGAGTTGTGAGACAATGTAATATCCATTTTCATCCCAAACCTTAGTTTTCAAACGAAGAGGAGACAGTCTCTATCGTCACTGTCAAATCTGCCGTCGTAACCATCTCCAACTCACCGTCGTCGTCTGGGGTGAGGTCGTCGTCGCGCGCTTCCCTTCGATTGACGCAGCTCTGCTCCAGTTGTGTCTCCGTTCGATTGACGCAGCTCTTCTCCAGCACCGGCATCTCGTATTGGGTATTGCAATTGTTTTCCAATTGACGAAGGTTAAAGCTAGGATTTGTCGTGCTCCAAGGAATTCATTCGCCACCATCATCCTCTGCACCGCTCTGTAAAAATCCCCCCAAAATCCGATCAACTCACTCCTATCAGCCGAACAGATTCATCTCTACCTACTTCATTCAAACCACAACTCTGAAGGCGATTTCTCCTGAGGTTTGAAGCGTCCATGAGGTGAATAATTCTGCTGGACAATTTTTCTTCCCTTTCCAATGAAATGAAGAAATAGACGATTGTAGTTTTAGGGCTCAGCTTGGGTGGGTGGATTGTTTGCAGTCGGTTAAATATGATTGCGTTAAGGTTTAGGTATTCAACCTGCTAGTGGTTGATCTCAAGCTTTCATTCTGTTTTCGAGCTAGGCTTGTTTCGAGAAGAGCTGTTCTTAGCATTAGGAGTTTCAAGTTTGCACGAAGAGGGTTGTGTAGCAATTCAGGCTCCAACTTACCTGATTCAGATTGTGATCAATTTGTCAAGGTAATATTCTTTAATTTTTGCAACTTGCACAACAATTTAGGATTTTTTGAATCTTTCAAGAGTGCATCATCATATTTAACTGACTTATTATACTCCTTTCATCCCAAAAAAGATCCTGGTTTCAAGGAATTCAAGACAAGTGATGATTAGTGGAAGATATTTGGTGAAAAGTAAAAAGTATGTGGTTGAAGTGTATTTTGAAGATAGAGAATGATAGAAGCCACATATTTATTTCCTAAAATGAGAAGTGGAGTTTGGGTTGTTCGAAATGGAAACTGTAAAGTTCTTTTTTTGGTAGAGTGAGTATGTTTGTCATGATCATTATGCCAACAGATACTCCGTATTTATTTTGGCATTGCCAATGGAGCTAAAAGAGTTGACAATGCTTTAATTTCGGTTGGATGATGGACTAACTTAAAATGTCACATCAAACTTCTTTTGCTTATATGAAGTAATGAATCAAGAGTCTAACTGAAAAAACCTTGCCTTTTTTTAAATTAGTAATTTGATATGCTATTGCATCCTGTATTTTTTTTTGTATAGAGAAATTGATGGACCAAGCCGTTAAGGATTTTTTCGAAGAGAAATTATTGACACTCCCGAAGTTAATTAGTTTTCATAACTTCTAATTTAAGATTCGCTTTCACTTTTCACGTGTTTTCTGTTCTATGATGCAGGAGCCTTTGAAGAAGCATGAGTTGAACAGTAATGTCCCACAATATGATATTGCTATTGTTGGAGGAGGCATGGTTGGCATGGCCTTAGCTTGCTCACTAGGTGATGCTCTTTCCCCCTCCATCCGTATACTGTGATTCTATTTTATACTGGGAATTTATTAGTCCGTCATTAATCATCCATATGTGTCAATCACTATCCACCAATCATAAATATCTTATATCTGAATACATATTGCTGAATAGTCGTCAAGATCATCTGAAAACTTTTCACCCAAGAAAAGTGATTGTCAGTGATGTTCCTTGCAAAACTAAAAAACAAACACCTTTATTTCCATTTTCCAATATATCTGTAAATTTTCCATAAGATTTTGATTATGCTTGCAGCTAGTGCACCATTGACAAGTATGCTAAGTGTAGCTATAATTGATAGCAATCCAGCATTACTGAATACTGACTGCTTGGGAGGGGAAGGACCCCCTGATCCAAGAGTCAGCACTGTAACACCTGCAACCATATCATTTTACAAAGGTATTGCTTTACTTTGAAATTTTTTGTTTCTCCTTTCACAAATTCAATTTTAGAACTTCACCATTCCTTGTGCAGTTTAGAAATGAGAGATAGTATCACTACCTAAATCTTTCCTTGAAAAGGAAATGAGAAGAATACATTAGGACATCCCAAAAAGAAAATGGAAAGAAAATGTTCTTCTCATTCCCTTTTCAAGGAAAATGAGAAGAAAGTTTTAGGACATCTCAAAAATGAAAACGGGGAAAATTTTTGGAGGGAGGGGGAGTATGATTTTTTAGACATACCCTGGAAGCTCAAACTGCAACAGAGGAATTTTTTTCCTCCTGTAGTGTTTAGTGCACCGTATCTGTATTATTGAATAAATTTTTCATCTCTTAATGAAGCGTTTAATGTCATCATTTGTTCATTGTAGGTATGGGTGCATGGCAGCATGTCCAACAACAGCGGCATGCTTTTTTTGATAAGATGCAGGTGAGCATTTCCCTTTTGTTTCCTTAGTAGTCCTTGCGTAGTTTGTTATAGAAGGTTTGAACTCAAGTACTCAACATATATATATATATATATATATATATATATATATATATATATATATATATATATATATATATATATATATATATATATATATATATATATATATATATATATATAATATATATATATATATATATATATATATATATATATATATATATATATATATATATATATATATATATATATATATATATATATATATATTCTTATCATTTCTGTCATGCTTATCATACTTATTTATTGTTATGTCCTATTGTTTCTTAGAAAGCGTGGTGAGGACAACCTTTTTTTGTGTGCTATTTATCACTCTAGTGATTTTACATACTGCAGCACTGCTTTCCCACCTTTCCTAATGCTTTAAACTTTGGACCTTGTAGGTCTGGGATTACACAGGCCTGGGATATACAAGGTACAATGCAAGAGATGTTGGTATAGAAGTTTTAGGGTAAGTGCATCATTTGGTTAACTGATGAATCTTGTTTATTTATTGTGTTACTTCTTTTTTTTGTTTTGTGCTTTATATAGGCACACTCACACACACATTCTACCTCCATGGCTCCATCCCAAAAAGATCTTTATATTTCTCCACTTTCCTATTTCGGTAATGAATATGTGGCTCTTATTATTTCTCTGACATCAAAATAAATTTCAATCACACAATTTTTACCTAACACCTTTCAGCATAGAGGGAGCACACGCGCGTGTGTGTAAAGTGTTACTTTGATTACGAAATTCATGCTTATCAATATTTTTTATTTGGTTGTTAATTTTAGGTGTGTTGTGGAGAATAAAGTTCTTCATAGATCCCTGGTATCATGCATACAGGTATTCAAAACATTTCTAGCTGTGTTAATGTTCATATTGTTTTAACTTATTGTGAATTACCCTGGAGACTTAATTGGTGAAAGTATCGAAAGTTTGATTTGGATGTTTCTTTTTGAGGAAGTAAATGTTTGTCCTTGCACACCACGTAGGTTTCATGCTTTTTCCCCCACCATCAATAGTTAATTTGTTCTTTTCTTTCAGTTCTCCGGATTTCTCATCGATTTCTTTTTAGAAGGATTACTTTCTTCGCCATGTGTTGCCACTAGCCTTTCAATATCTTGTTGTCGTAGCATTTAGCTGTTAATAAAGCTTCACAGTTTAATATTTCTATTTCTTTAAATGTTAGACTTCAACGACTTAATAAGGCGAAAGATTTGCGGTGGGGGATGATATGCTTTATCCAAACTGGCATGAGCTTTTGTTTGATATAGATCTTTGTTGCACAACCACAGAAGTTAGTGGTGTATTTGTAATATATAGGCTAGCAGATAACGACCTGTTAAATCTTGACTATGGAGAATTTGACAGAATACAGAATTTAATAAGAGAATATACTCTGCCAAGTTGAGCTCAATGACCTTAAATTCAAGTAGTTCATTCAACATGTCCACCGGCACAGCATCACAACCATGTGGAAGTTCTGCTAGATTGGATTTGAGCAATGGCGATAGTCTGTATGCAAAGTTGGTGGTAAATCTCAACTTAATCTGCTTTCTTTTAGAGGCACAAAAATTCATTCTAAATGTAATAAATATATAAATATAAAGTGCCAGACACTCACAAACACACAAAAATACATTGAATGTTCAGTTAGGTGTTTCATCTGTTTCACTATGGACTATGGTGGTGCCTGACAGGTTGGAGCTGATGGGTCAAAATCACACGTTAGGGAGTGTGCGGGAATTGAGACTGCTGGATGGAAATATTCTCAGAGCGCCATAATCTGCACAGTAGAGCATGCGGAGATGAACCGCATGGCTTGGCAAAGATTTTTACCCAACGGTCCAATCGCTCTTTTGCCCATAGGTGACAATTTCAGCAACATTGTCTGGACAATGGACCCCAAAGAGTCATTGGAACGGCAATCAGCAAGCGAGAGTGACTTTGTGAAAATGGTGAATAGTGCACTGGATCAAGGGTACGGCCCACGTCCTGAACCACAAGTATTTGGTGGTCCTAATCTATTTTCTTCGCTCAGACCAGCAGATGCCCCATCATCAGCCGATGAGAGCTTCGAAGTTCCACCAAAGATCATAAAATTGGCATCTGCCAGAATGCTCTTCCCGCTGTCTTTAATGCATGCCAAAAGATACGCATCAAAACGGGTAGTTCTTATTGGTGATGCTGCACACACTGTTCATCCACTAGCCGGTCAAGGGGTGAACATGGGATTTGCTGATGCAATTGCTCTTTCAAAAGCCATCGCTGAAGGTGTTGCTGTAGGATCTGACATTGGAGAGGTATGTCCATGATTTGTTTGTTTATTCAATCTCTTAAAGCCCATCTGGCCCCAAGCTGAGTTTTTGGAAATGAAACATGTTTGGTAAAAAACTCTTTCAACCAAATCAGAAGCTATTTATTGTGATTAATAAGCTCCTTATATTGATTTTACCAAATGTGCTCTTCCTATGTAACTTTACACATTCATTCTTGGTATGGTGGATGTGTGGATTGATGATTAAAAAGCTCTGGTTTGGGGTGTGAGCAGGTTTCTGTGTTGCAGAGATACGAATCAGAGAGGAAACCAGCAAACATTGCAATGATGGCTGTGCTTGATGGCTTTCAAAAGGCATATTCTGTTGATTTTATGCCTGTTAATCTGCTCCGGGCGGGTGCATTCCAGGCTGCTCACTACATATCACCCCTCAAGCAAAACATCATCTCTTTTGCTTCAGGTGAACACAAGCCGCTCCCCCTTCTGTTCACCTGATCTTAATGTAAAGATTATACATTTTGGTATAGAATCATCAATCAATCAATCAATGCTCAACAATGATGCTCCTATTTACTTGCTCGTTCTCACCACAATTCTTGATGTATTTGTTGATTCATTCGTTCAATGTTGAGCATTAACAGTGTGTTTGGTTGGAGGAGAGGAAAAAATGGCACCCTCTCATTTGTTTTGAAACGTTTTTTCATCACCGCAAACGTTTTCTAGAGCAAACACACCTCAAGTGACTTATGGATGATTATTGATTCGATTATTCACGGTATAAGAAACCCAACATGAAGGCCCCCTTATGGCTTGTTTGGGGAGTATAGCAGTGTTGAAAAAAATGAGTTCTGAATTTGGGAAGGAAAGAAGTATGTTTTGAAACGAGAGAAATGAGGGAAATGGGAGGCGATCAAGGCGAGGGGAGACAAGAGTGAGAGACATATCACGCCGAGTGAAGCGAGACGACCAAGAAGAAGTGGATACGAATGGGAGGTATTTGAAATCATCTGATTTAACAATGCCCAAATAGATGTCATACTATTGCAATAAATCATATCTTTAAATTTCAAAGCTAAATTCATCATTTGCTTCATTGAACACATATCTTTTGACATAACATAACTATGCATGACCAGTAGTCAGTTTAGTTATGAAATACAGAGTAGAAATAGATAGCGTAACAAATTAACTTTAGTTATGAAACTTTGTAGTAGTTGTTGAGTCATTTTAACTGCATTGATATTCGTGTCTTATTTCTCACATGCTGGGCAGTGAAGGTGAGAGCATGCAACAAACATTTTTATTGCATTGATATTCGTGTCTAATCCAATGAGTGAACAATAAATATTCGGAGGAAAAATAATCATCTTTGGTGGAGATTTTCGGCAAATTTTGCCAGTTATTTTAGAAGTAACAAGACAAGGCATTGTTAACTCAACGATTGATTCTTCCTACATTTGGGAAGACTGCACAGTGCTACGTTTGACAAAAACATGTCACTACCATTAATGATTCATGATAGTAGTTATGATCGCTTAATTGAATTCGCTAATTAGATTGCGAGTATTGGTGACAGGATCTTAGGGGGTGAACAAGACGGGTATGTTGAGGTAACAATACCAGATGACATGTTACTTCCATCTTATGAAGATCCAATAGTTGCTATAGTGAATTTGACTAATATAGACTTTCAAAGAATAGTCAATGAACTAAGCTATTTGCTGGATCGAACAATTTTGGCTCTTACATCGAATGTCGTCGATTCTTTAAAAGAGTATATGACAGCAACGAATCCTAGCAGCGAATCTCGAACATGTCTCAGTTTTGACAAGATTGAGAATTTGGACTGTAGTTTAAGTTTTTTAAGTAACTTACACTCTTCCAAATTCTTAAATAAGATACTTTTGGTGTACCGAATCATGAATTGACTTTGAAGATAGGCACGATTATTATGATGTTGAAAAATATTGACCATTCAATGAGTTTATGTAATGATACACGGTTGATAGTAACTCGGTTGGCTAATCACTCAATACAAGGAAATATATTATCGAGAAGCCACATGGATGAATAAGACAATTCCCTGTGGCTACTTCGTACGCTATGACGATTAACAAAAGTCAGGTACAATCTTTCAAACATATTGGATTATCGTTACGGAAACGATATTTAGTCATGGACAACTATATGTTGTTGTTTCAAGAGTAACTAATCGTAGTGGGATGACGATTCTGATATGCAACAAACACAATATTCTTACAAATTGTACGAATAATGTAGTATATAAAGAGTATTTCTAAATTTGTAAAGCAAAAATATTTTGTACATTAAAATAATATAATCTCTATATTCTACTAAATTTCATTTTCTAGCTTTGAAAAATGATCTAAATTTAGTAACATAAAAATGACCCGTTCAACACACGAGTGTGATATTAGTATCTTTTGAAAACTACATAGATCTAAGGGTCATAACAAAACTATGCATGTCCTGTAGTAAGTTTAGTTATGAAATACTCCCTCCGTCTCCCTAAGATCTTCTCGTTTTGACTTTTTACAGTATTTAAGGAGAGTTGAAAAAAGGTGAAAGTTTACCAAAATACCCTTAATGAAAATGGGTGGGGTGTACTAAATAAGGTGGAAAAGATGTAATAAATAAAGTAAGTGGAGGTAGTTGTGGTATTTTAAAAGTTAAAAAAGGTAATGAGAAGATTTATGTGGGACAAATAAAAAGGAGTAATATGAAGATCTATGGGGGACAGAGGGAGTACATAGTAGAAACGTATATCGTAACAAATTACCTTCAGTTATGAAACTATGTAGTAATTGTTGAGTCATTTTTATTGCATTGATATCCATTTCTTATTTCTCACATGCTGGCCACAAAAGGTGAGAGTATGCATAAATGAAAAGAGAAGTGCTAGAGTCACAAACATTTTGGTCACAAAATACACAAACTTACTATTTATGTATTTAAATGTCTACTTTTTAATTATTTATCATTATTTTATTCACTTGGTGAGGTGCACAAATGGAAAATTTGTGTATTTTGTGACCAGAATTTTTGTGACTTTAGCATTTCTCAAATGAAAAATACTTAAAATAGCATGACATACGGGGTATCGGGACCCTGCGGGCGATTTTAAAATAAGGTAAAATTAGGTACTCTTTCTTTAAATATTTTCGTCTAACGTTTTTTTAGAAAAATAATATAGTAATGAAATCTCATATTTTATAAAATATTTTATGCTGTGTTAAAATCTACTCCCTCTGTCCCAAATTAATTTGTCTGTTTACTATTCACAAGATTAAACTTCATTCATTTTCTTTCTCTATTTTTATTAGTCATTTGTTAAAATAATAGTGATATCACCATTAGTAATGTAGATCTTTTTATGTAGTATGTTTAAATGTGATTTTTATTTTCTAATTCTACACTATTTTTCATATAAAATAATTTGAAAATAATTTCAAATAAACATTGTAAATCAAAACATGCCATATAATTTGGGAGGAAGGGAGTATAATTTTTTAAGTTTTTATTTGAAAACAATATTTAGATAATTTCAATAAAAAAAGATTTTAGTCAAGCATTTTAGATAATATGAGAGAATACTTTTTTTTGCTTAATGCACGACATGTTGTGTGTTGATAAGACATCTCACACAGACCTCACAGTCCAAATTTCTAAGTCCGCCACTCATAAGAATGTGTGTAAATAGTGTAATGGTCAGCGATTAAGGGGATTTACTATTTAAGTGAAAATAAGAGGGTGTATATAATAAAAAATGTCCCTGGAATAATCTCGTAGCTGAACAATTAATCTCATTTTCAATCGAATTATACTACTGTACTTTCTTTTTCCCAACGTCTAATTCCCGTTTTCCTTCCAATAATACCGGGCTGTTTTCTAAAATGAAAAAGAATATGTGCCTCATTTTTTCCATCTCCTCTGCATTACTATAAAGCACTTTATTAGTACAAAACATATGTGATCAAATGGGGCACATTAAATTGGGACAGAGGGAGTAACATGTATGATCAAAATTGCGTTGTAGGAGATATTTAAATTAGAAAACAAAAAAAAAAGATTTCCATCGATTAGACTATACATATTTTCTACATTTGGCTAAAGAGAAAGATACCTGTGGGTATGGGTTCAGAACAAAGAACAATGTTAGATTTACAATAGCGCATCTCGTAGCAAACGTGCAAAGACTCTGGAAGACAACCGAGCGACCACTTCGGGTAGCACTTTGGCCGAAAAGCCGGGCAGCACGGGGAGGAGTTCCCGAATTGCCCCTGCAACATTCACTACTCCCTGCAGACATTGTAAAACAGCAATGCATTTCATGGAAAGAGAAATATGATTAGGTAAATCTAACATCAAGAAAGATGTCACAAAAGATCAAACAGCAATTAGCCTTGTGACACAAAATGTAAATCTAGTTTATAAAGGGAAAACAAGTCAAGTGTACCTGGGAATTTGATGAAATGGTACTACCAGATGTTAAGAAACCAACTATCTTTTGGACATTGTTTAATATGACTTTGTCCTCCTCGGTTATTGTTGGCAAAATTGCTGCGGGTTTGATACTCCCCAAAGTGAATGCCGGAGATATATTTTGTACTCCAAGTACCAACATTATCTGCCTCAGCTGTTCCCTCGTAACAGCATCTATTCCTTTCACAGTCTGCATACATTTCAAACAGAGTTCCTCGTGTATTTAGAGCGCAACGACATATATGACCGACATATTATTTTTAGAGTAAATCGTATTTATTTCTTTTGAAAAACTTTACGAAAATTAGCTCTGGAAACATGACTTTTTTTGGATAAAAAAAATTTGAAACAGATTTTTTCCCTGTAGTGGACAGAGGGGGTAATACTTATAATCATATAAGAAGCAACAATAACATTTCTCTGTATCTAATTTGTCAGTATACCTCGTCGAGAAGAAACTCCCGAAAAAAATTCCCCTTTTCAGAAACTAGAAATGCCAAGGCCGCCCTAGTTTGAATGGGCTGAGATCCTTCAGAAGCTGTCCAAGGAAAAGCAGGAAGCATGGTATTTGGCTCACTCCGTATTATTCCAAGTTCTGCCATCCTCCCATTCATATTCTCCCCACCTCCGCTCCTAGCTGCTGTTGTGAAATTCTCAAATGCTTGCATGACGTCTATAAACCTTTCGGCATCAAAAACACCAGATTTTCCATATATAGTATATCTTAAGGCATTCCTTAAACGTGGGGATTCATCTGTCAGAAGCCTCTGTATTTATTTATTGATTAGAAAGGTGTGTTAGCTTCAGTGTGTATAAACTTAAATGTAGATATGTATAACTTCCCATTCTGGGAAATAATAACATATTCTATCTACAAAAATAATACTATACTTCCTCCGTCCCAAACAAGACTCGTGTTTTAAAATAACCACAAAAAAGACCCCGGTTTTAATAGTCAAGTTTCATTTTCAAGCCAAATTCCCAAAAAACAAGTAGTTAGTGGTTTAGTCAATTTTTCGAAGCGATCTATGAAATATGAGTAAAATTTAAGGTAGTAAGTGATCATTTGTAACTTGTAAAAGATTGTTGCTTGATTGAGCTTACTAACATAGTACCCTGCTCAAATAGGACTTGGTTGTTTGGGGAGATGTTACAGAGCACCGTAGATGCTCCAATTGGAGCTGGTGTCATCCCTTGATACTCAAAGTGAGTGTTGACGGAACCGACCGTTGATGGTTATCATTATTATTATTATTATTATTACTATTATTATTATTAGTTTCCAATAAACTATTATTATTATTAGCTTCATAAAATTATTTGGAATATTAATTGTTTCCAATTAGTAGTCTTATTCTATTATTAATAAACGAGGATTCATGTTTCCTGATCTGATTATGATAGGTATCTTGCAAGGCTTTGTCTATTTATACTTGCACAATTATTAATAAAATTATCATCGCTGAAACAATTAGTATTAAACAATTCTTCCTAAATCCTAATTAGTCACGGACTATAGGATTCGAAGTTCATCCACTTCTGGCCACAGGCAAGAGAGGGATTCTTCACCTATCTCATGGATCTTTTCAGATCCCTAACAGGAGACGGAGAGTATCCACTAAGGATCTAGGTTAACTATGGGCTTCTCCAAAACATTAACCAGCATACTAGAAATTTGAAAAACAGCACTTATTACTCAACCTGTGCAATGTATGGATAGGCTTCATCCACAATGGCGAAGTCTGGGTTTCCCACTAAAGCAATGCCCTCCAGGACTCCTATTGCCCGAATTATTAGAGCAAAATAAGGAGGTATTTTAAATGGATAATCAAATGTTATTTGTGCCAAATCAGAGGCTAACTCCTGGAAGTTTATATTTTTTGCTCCCCCGCCCTCAAGCGCCTGATCAAAAACCTTGGCTAGCACTGGCAAGATTGGTTCCAAATTAACCCCTTCTGGAATGAAACCTAACTTGACAAAATCCTTCACTATAGCACCATAATCTCTGTGTATAAGGTGAGAAATAGCTTCAATCATCCCATATTTTTGATCATCTGTTAGCTTTGTAACCAATCCTGCCAAGGGACAAGACGGCAAATCAGAGCATGCCATGATAATTCAAAACTAAAGAAAAGTTCAGTATCTTATTTATGTAAATCAACTCACACAGAAGAGTGTAACTTAAGCACGACTCTCCGTAACATGCACTTACCAAAATCAAGTATAGCTAATTTTCCATCTGGAGTGCGTATCAAATTCCCTGGATGAGGATCAGCATGGAAGAAACCCGTGTCAAGCAGCTGTAGATAATAGCAATAAACCGGTGATATCAAGCAGGAAATGGTCCAATAGAAATTAATGACATTGATTAATAGATCTGAAAAGTTTATATTCCGTACATTAATTAATACAACCTTTAAAAGAATATTACCTGCTTAAGATAGCATATCACACCAACCTTTACCAACTCCCCAACATCACTTGCTGTACTTTGAGATAGTTTCTCCCCCTCTATCCATTGTGTTGTAAGGACCTTCCTTGAAGTATACTTTTGATATGTCGTTGGTACAACAACCTGAGAGAGTGAGAGAAGCCTCCCAAATCAGAGAGATGCACTATGAAAACAGAATAAGTCAAAGAACATACACAACACCCATCTATGCCTGTAGTCCCCCCTTGCTTATCTTGGCGACATTTGTCTTAGTAATTCCCTTTGTTTCTTGTTGTGTATGAGTGTATGCACAACGTATGTGAGGGGCAAGGCAGATCAGTCTTTAAGTGGAAAAGGATAATGTTGGACACTTGGACAATAACTGAAGTCTGGATTATGTTTCTTGATAACACACTGGATCTTTCAAAACAAAGAATGCAATGTGTATATAGGAACTACAAAAGAAAAAAGGGTACAATATAGGTGTGTGTGTGTGTGTCGTACCACTTACTCCCTTAGGAAACGACCCAAGGAAAAATGCACACTATAGGGCTGTTTTGAGAATCAAGGGACTGATCAAGGGCTGCTTTAGGATGGCTTGGCAACCCCTTGGAATGCAACACAAATTTCAAGTGGTAGTGATTCTAGTGAAAATAAAGCTTTATGATGACGGTTTTGGAATTTCATCACATAATTCCTTCATTAAAAGGTTGTGATAGGAAATACATCTGGAATAAGATTTTGTCACTATGATGTGTTGAATGAATTTACAGTGTTCACAATTATTTTTAACAATTCATTGATACTACAGATACATGCCATGAACCCCAACATAAATGGGAATCCAGGGTTGAGGTATTACTGATGTTGGTGATGATAATGACGAGTAAGTAATGGAAACTACCTGGGGAAGGTCTTTCTTCATCATCTCCGCGAAAAGTGTCCCATTCTCCCCTTCATTAATGTAATCAAGCTCTTCAAAGAAACGAGCAGCCCATTCATCAACTAATCCAACCACATCAACAGAGATCTTGAAGATAAAAGAAAAAACATCATAACTGCGACAGTCACTCAGCTCATAAGCAAGGAAATAAATTTAGGTCAACAGTGATAAACAGCTATTACTTGTGGAAACTTCCTAAGAACTAGGCCGAGTGTCCTGATAATGTATAAATCAATGGTAACAGTCTCAAGGACAAATGGCCTCTGCACTTTAACAGCTACCAAATCTCCATTCTCTTTGAGCCGGCCCTTGTACACCTGTCCTAGAGATGCTGCCAACAAATATCCGTAAATGAAGATATATGAATACATACTAAATATGCGCGTATAGTGGGTATAGAAGAAAGGCAGATAGAGAGAATAATTAAATATTTGGAACTAGATATTAGGACAGAGTTATTGAACCAAATAGTAGATTTCAATTGTTAGTATTATTACCAGCAGCAATTGGGGATGGAGAAAGTTCTGAATATATGTTATACCATGGTTGTCCAAGTTCTGCCTCAATAAGGGCCATAGCAATATCATCTGGATATGATGGAACCTGTAGGATATATGGTAATGAAAAGTTGAAAAGCAGAGTGCTTTGGATATATTTTTGTATTTTTCAAATCATTGCTGATAACTGATATTGCATTAATCCAGCCTCTTACTTTCAGTTAATCTGTTCTCAATATTATGCAATAAAAATAAATTGTCCCTCAACGATTCTTAGTCTTACATCAGGCACAATGCTTGATAATGTGATATTCAACCATGTAAGTGTGAATTCTAGATGGTATATCGGTGTGATCAAATCATGAAATCCAATACAGTTCACATGAAAATGCTAGATAACTAAGAATTCTCTTAGAATTATCCCCTACAGATGTTGAACAAGAAATGAAATCATATATAAGAAATGCTCAGTTTCACATAGCTGTCATAGCCTGGACGTTTCGAGGTGCGATGGATATTAACAAGCTCCTATTAGACATGAACAAATTCTGTGTAGCTTAAGCACCATTGGGTCTGTTCAGTTGCAAGTCTAGTGTTTTAAAAAATCAGTACTCAAGTACAAAAGTTAATCTATACCTTACATAGGATCCAAACATCTCCTTTTTTTATGAATATGTTTCAAAAAGGCATCATTTTCAACCTAAGAGCCTAAAAAAAATCAAAACATCCAAATATTAGACAATGTCCCACAACAAACTTTAGCTCATGTTGTAAGGCAATTTATCTCCATTTGATGTATCATGGGGCTCGAGTCACAATGAGGCTGTGAGAACTACTTTTGAAATATATATATATATATATATGTATATATATACATACATATATATATATATATATATATATATATATATATATATATATATATATATATATATATATATATATATATATATATATATATGTATGGGGGGGGGGATTTTAATGTCACACCAACAAAAATGACACCGGTTCGTGATACCAGTGATTTTGGGGCACCTACGGTGCTCCGTTTGTAAAATTGATAGTTCCTACCCCCGTGCATCGCCGATTTGGCAAATTGGCGATCAAGGGGGGTTGGGGTGGGGTCGGTGAAATTGATAGGGTGGGGGGTTACGGGGGGTAGAAACCATCAATTTTACAAATGGAGCACCGTAGGTGCCTCAAAACCACGGGTGTCATGATGTTACACCACTTGAAGTGGTGTAACATTAGAGGCTCGGGAAAAAGACTAAAGTAATAGTAAAACATTGAAAATATACCAAAATAGGAGTTTCATGTTTTTATTCTCGAAATAGGAGTTAAAATGCATTTACATTACCAATCATGACCATGTACATTACCAAAAAGGATAGTAAAATGCTCATGTACAGTGCTACATTACTACAGTGCGAACTCCTCCTCAGGGAATAAAATAATGGAACTCCTATTTTGGTACTTTCTCTATGTTTTGCTCATATTTAGGGTGATTTTTTTAGACACTCTCTCTCTCTCTCTCTCTATATATATATATATATATATATATATATATATATAGACACACACACACACATGGTTTTATAAATGACATTTATAAAATTAAGAGAAAAAAGTAATAGTGGTTCTATTGTTTCTAATCGGCCAATCATACAAAAAAAGTGCACACATTTCAGGTGATATAGAGTGAAAAATAGGTCACATAATCTTATTCCCACTTGTAATAAAACAATCCACAAATCAAACACCCCCTTAAATGTTGGGGAAATTAATGATAACTTGGATGAATCGAGAGTTGTGTAAACACTTTCAGATTGAATATTTTGGTTGTTCACTCCAAAATTCAATCGGATAAAACTCGAAAGTATCAAGAACGAAATATGAGAATTGCTGTGTCTAAAAACCGAACGAAATTCGACCATGCCCAGGGGGATTTTATAGACTAGGGGTGAGAAGGAGAAGACACCATTC
Organism: Cuscuta australis; assembly: GCA_003260385.1. NCBI lineage: Eukaryota > Viridiplantae > Streptophyta > Magnoliopsida > Solanales > Convolvulaceae > Cuscuta > Cuscuta australis. Next base: position 2,256,475 of record NQVE01000098.1, on the reverse strand, counting down.
GCGGCTATTACCCAAAGCACGCAACTCTTCGCGCGGAAGTTTCTTCTTCAAAATTCGGTCTTATCCATCAAATTTTCTTTTAAAGAAAATTCGAAATTAAAATTCTAATTGAATTTTTTAACATAGCACCGAGCCCAAAGGGGGCGCTGCCCCCGAAATTAAAATTCTAAATTCGCCCCTTGAACCCTGCTCGGGGGCGCTGCCCCCTTGGAACCCCCGGTGTAACGGGTTTTATATCGTAACAAACTCAATGAAGCGTGCACTCCGCACCACCAAACTTCTTTGATGATTATTAGGATACCATTGGTCGTAGTTTTTCCAATTACACTAAAATATATAACATTAAATGCATGCATTATGTAAGTATATGTATACTGGTATATGGCACACCTTGTACTTTCTGTCCAGTGGGAAAAATGGAAGCCCTAAGATATGAAAGTGCACGAAGGAAAAAAACATAAATTTACTCATTAATGCAGATTGCCCACTATTTACTAAAAGATGCAAAACGTTCAAAAAACTTCTGGCTAACCAAAGCCTATCACAACTACTTCAAGTCATTTCTAATACATTCGAAAAACACATGACATATCATGAAGGGAAAGAAAAATTGGGAAACTGTAAGAGAACAGAGTTGGCTGAATATAACAAACAGTATACAAATTGGAGTACATGAAAACTATAGAGCAAAAAAAATGCAAGTAGATAAGAAGCCTCAACCTTACCTTATCACAAAGCTTTTGAAGCTCAACCATTGCAACTGGTGACAGTATATCAGGCCGAATGCTTAATGCTTGCCCTAGCTTAATGTATGCTGGACCCAGGGATGTTACAATCTCCCTCAGCTCAATAGCCCGAGCAACCTCATTCTAATTGTAGGTTTAAGATCCTACTGTTAGTTGTTAAAGGGTGTGTAAAGAGAGAGTAAATACAGAGTAATATTTTACTGCAAATAAAAAAAAAAACTTGTGCTTCCATAATTGATAATAATAGTATCTACAAGTGTAAATCAAGAAGTGCAGATAGTCTATTTAAGCTAATTCTGAAGGAAAATGAGCATTGAAGTGAACAGAAAAACTAATGGTAAAGGAACGGGAAATAGTCAATTTATTCATAGGTATCTGGACAATGTACTGCAGTGACTAATGCAGTTAGTTTCGCTTGACTTTAAGCAGTAGCCAGTTAATGTGCCACCGTTCTTAGTTAGGATGTTAATTTCTAATCTTTTTGTACACCTAATTTTTATGAGGATAATATCATTAGCAAATACAAACCCAGAAAGACGTATCAACAAGTTACAGATAACATAATGGGGTATGCACTATGTAAACATGGAATAAAACTGCCACACAAAGTTAGTCTTAGAAAAGTCTCAAAGTTGGCTTTAGCTCTTAACTATAGCACAAGTTCATGACTTGCCTTCAGTGTGAAACTCAAGCAAATTGTGTACAATATTAGTAAAAGAAAAACAACAATGATGGCATAATGCCATGTCAGCACTATTTTCCTCAGATGGATACTGAACTCAAAATGTACACACTACGGAATAGCAGGAGACTGAAGGCTCACCTCCTTGAACTTCTTGTTTATTACATCAACGGCTATACGTGAAAGAAACCCACCAGCAACAGACAATAGTTGCACAATGCGTGTTGCAATGGCTTGTGGCCTTTTCCTCCAATATGCAGCAATGCTAGTAGGTTCATAAACCAAAGGCAGGAATTCACTGCTCTCGTCAACCTTAAGGAATAGAAAATCACTCATAATGTACGAAGAAAAGTGTTAGCCAGATGAAGTCCTGTCCCTTCCCGTTAAAAAAAATTATGCAAATGATACAGGTACACCATCACTGGAAAGAACATATGGTATTGTTGCATAAATGTCAACATAAGATGTCTTGGAGGTAATTAGAAACGAAGCCCACAATCACATAACATTTGTTGATAATCAACCTTGTTTGGGATCAACATTTTTACTTAGCGTCTTAGATAAATTTTAATGGTGTAGATTAACTTTGAAAATGCTAAAGTTAAACACTGCAGTTATATATAGCCTTCTCAAAATGCTAAAAGTTGTTGCCAAACGGCACTAAAGTCGCCTGAAGAGGACTCGGCGAGGCGACGTTCAAGAGGCGAAGCCTGGTGTGTGCCATTCTCTCCTGTACACCGGGCGTGAGGCGGTCGCCTCTTCCACTTTAGAGGTGGGTTGATTTTTTCTTTAAATGGGGCTTGGGCTTGGTTGTTGCGAATCCGGAAAAAGTCATCTTTGACTCCAATGCGAGGAACCCCTTCATCTTCAGCTTCATTTCTTCCTTACAAGTTGTCTGCTTAGTATCTTCCTAACAACTCCGACAGTTTTCCGGGGTACTAAGCAACTTCCTTACTTTGTTTCAATCAATATTTTTGTGCAAGTGCATATGTTTATTTGTGTTGATTTAGTAATTCAACTCATACTGAATAATTGTATACATGGGTGTTTATATAGGTGAGGATCCTTACATTAATTAGGATTCACCAAATATGTAAACTAACATAAATAACAATTCTACCATAACTAGACTTCTTGCCATATATGTCTAACATCTCCCCTCAAGCTGAACGTCGTGAAACGAGAGGAAGCTTGGCAACCAGTGCTGAGTAGGTGAGGAGAGAGCCTTTGTGAGAAGATCTGCCAGCTGCTAGCTGCTCACTGGAAGGAACATAAGAGACTGTCATTTTCATGCGCTTATGGAATACTGGGTTCTTAGTGGTGGACTGGTTGTCGCAGAGGAGGGAGCATAATCTATAAAATGTCAAACAAATAGGTGATCCACATCACCTCAGCTGCCGCGCCCGAGAGGGCTCTGTACTCAGCCTTGGTGGACGAGCATGAGACACGACTTTGTTTTTCCGTACCAAGAGATTAGATTAGACCCAAGATGTAACCTGTAACCTGTGAATCATTGGCTCAGTCAGAATCAAAGTATGCATGGATGGTTTGTGAGCCACGCCGGAATATCAAACCATGGTCAATGGTTCCTTTGACATAGCGTAAGATGCGTTTCAAAGACTGAAAATCCTGCTCAGTAGGTGGATGCATCCTTTGACAAACATAGTTGACAGCAAACTGAATGTCTGGGCGCGTATTTGTCAGATATTGGAGAGAGCCAACTAAGCTGCGGAAGAAAGTGGGGTTCTCGAACGGGCGGCTTACCCCCTCCTCAGGCTGCTGTACGGGTAGGGGTGTGGGTGCCAGTTTGCAGTCTTCCACTCCTGTTTTATGGAGGAGTTCACGGGCATATTTTTCTTGGGATAGAAGCAGATGTCCCTGTTTGCGTGTCACCTCAAGCCCAAGAAAGTAATGAAGAGGACCAAGATTCTTCATTTAAAATTCCTTTTGCATAGCTTGGATGAATAAAGAAATAAGAGAAGAGGCACTCCCAGTTAGGGCTGTTCATCGGTCTAAGACCGGACCGACCCGGACCGGACCGAAGACTGAAATGAGTAAATTCAAGGACCGAAGACCGGACCTAAATCTACTCGGGTTTGGACCGGACCGGACCGAAATATTTAGGACCGAACCGGTCCGGACCGATTGGACCGAAAAAAATACATATTTTTTTAATTACTTTGATCAATTAAATATATTTTAGACTTTTTATTTTGTACCATTCAAATAGAAAATGAATAAAAAAAAATATGCAACCTTAAAATGAATACACAATATGAACTATTTCAATGTAGAAACATAAAAACAAATATGAAATGTTTTTTTTAGATTTTTTAAAAAAGTACTTAATAAAAAACCTTTTTAATTAAATAAATTAAAATATCTATTAAAATAGAGCATTAAAGTGTAATACGGAACTTAAAAAGTAGAGTTTTAGTATTTAGGTCTTTTAGGTCCAGTAGGGTCATTAGGTCCAACCGGTCCAATCGGTCCGGACCTAAATCATTTCGGGTTTGGACCGGACCGGACCGAAACCCGAATGTCTAAATTTTCTGGACCGAAGACCGACCCGAAATCCATTCGGTCCGGGTTCGGTCTGGACCTAACGGTCCGGTTCGGTCGGTTTTTTCGGTCCGGACCTAAATGTGAACAGCCCTACTCCCAGTGACAATAATATCATCAACGTAGAGAAGAACAATGAGGACGCCGGAGGGAGAATGCTTGACAAAGAAGCTTGTGTCATGTTCATTTTTTCCAAAGCCATATTCAACAAGGAACCCAGAGAGACGTTGGTACCAAGCCCGTGGCGCTTGCTTCAGCCCATAAAGAGATTTCTTCAGTTTGCACACATAATTAGGATAATGCTGGTCGATATACCCCGGAGGCTGCTTCATTTAAATTTCATCAGGAATGACACCGTGAAGAAATGCATTGGAGACATCCAATTGGTGAAGGGGCCAGTTCTGATTGACGGCTAAAGAGAGAACCACCCGAATAGTCTGCCGTTTGACCACAGGGCTAAAAGCCTCAGAGTAGTCCAAACCATATTTATGTGTATAGCCTTTGGCCACAAGACGGGCCTTGTACCTGGAAACGGAACCATCAGCATTATGCTTAATTTTATAAATCCACTTACATCCAATAGGAACCCGATCAAGCAGGGCTTTATGCTCGTCATCCATAGCTTGACACCAATAACTGTTTTGGGAGGCTTCTTTATAGGTAACAGGCTCGGTGGTGGGTGGGGAAGAGGTGAAGGAGGTGGAGTAGAGTTTAGGTTTGAAGATGCCACTTCGTGCACGAGTGGTCATTGGGTGCCGGAGGGGTGGGGGAGGGGGAGGGGGAGAGGGAATAGGGGATGATTCGGGACTAGTCATGATTGGGGAGAGGGTGCCAAATTGGAGAGGTGTGGGAGGTGAGTGGGGTTGGGGGTTGGTGTTGGCGTTGGTAGTGGGTTTCGGTGTCGGGAGTTGGGTGGGCTGGGTTGGATATTAGGGGTGGGCAGGATGGGTTGGTTTCGGGTAGTGAGAGGGCTGGGTGGGTTTCGGGTATTCGGTGGGCTGGGCTGGTTTTGGGTATTTGGTGGGCTGGTTGGGTTTCGGGTATATGGTGGCGGGCTATGAGTGTGACGGGTGGGGGCCGAGAAGGAGTCGGGTGGATGGGATGGGGTGGCCTTGTGAGCATGCGGCATAGTACACGGCGACGCTAGAGGAAAAATGGAAAGGACACTGGGAAATAACGGAGAAGTGACTCAAGACCCTGTGTGTGGAGAGACAGTGGAGTATGGAAACTGACTTTCTTGAAATTGGACATGGCGAGAGATGTATATGCGACCGGTGGTGAGATCAAAACAGCGATACCCCTTAGAAGAGGAATCGTACCCAAGAAAGACACAAGGTTTGGACCGGGGTTGGAATTTATTTGTGATCTCGTGCCGTAGACACAGGTAGGCTAAGCAGCCAAACACTCGGAGAAGATTGTAGTCTGGAGATTTTTGAAACAAAGACTCAAAAGGAGATTTGTGATTAAGGGACCTTTTTAGCATGCGATTTATCAGGAAATTTGCAGTAGCCAATGCTTCGACCCAAAATTTGGCTGGGAGATTGGCAGTGCAAAGGAGTGTGACAAATGTTTCAACCAAGTGACGATGCTTTCTTTCAGCGACACCATTTTGTTCAGGAGTGTATGAACAGGATTTTTGGTGAAGAATCCCCAAATTTTGTAGAAACAACCCAAACTTTTTATTGACATATTCCCGCCCATTATCTGTGCGAAATAGTTTAAGGTGCGCATTGAACTGAGTACGAACCATGGATTGAAAACTTTGAAAAGCATCAAATGCATCAAATTTATTTTTAAGAGGGTACAACCTGCAGAACTTTGTATAGTCATTAATAAAATTAATGTAAAAATGATAGCCCCAAAAGGAGGGTACAGAAGTAGGTCCCCATACATTAGAGTGAATAAGTTCAAATGGAGCAGATGTTTTGGTGTCAGACATAGGGAAGGGAAGTTTATGGGACTTGGCAAGAGAACATGAATTACAATGATCAAGATGCTGAAATTTGAAACCTAATTGAGACAATAAAGATTAAGTGACTTGAACTGAGAGATGACCAAGACGGTAGTGTCATTGATAAGGGGTGACTTTGACGGAGTTGACCACTAGAGACGAACTTGATGCCGATATGGAGTACAGGCCACGCTCACAAGGGCCCTTGAAAAAGAACTTGATTGGTTAGGTTGTCCCGAATCGTAAAATCCTTAGAGGTAAAAAGAAGAGAACAATTATTATCTTTAGTAAATTGATGAACAGAAAGGAGATGGGAATTAATGTGAGGGGGATGGAGGAGGTTGGTTAGGTGAAAATTATGGTGTGAGGTGGTTAATATACCTGAAACTGTATGGTCAATAGGATAAGTGTTACCTCCCGCAGTTGTGATAGAGTTGGTGTCATGATATGGTGACAGAGAGTGCAGCCGAGACAAATCAGACGTAACATGAGTGTTTGCGCCAGTGTTCAGATGCCAGTTCGATCTAGATTCAGTGGATTGATTGACTAGTGTATGATTCGTCGTAGCGGTGCCAACAATTCCAGATCGCATGGCCAGGCATCCCACATAGCTGACACGTGACGAACACCCCACGGCCACCTCTCTTCCGCGTGCATCATCGCGGTACAGCGGCTGCCGTCCGCCTCTACCGCTGGTTTGATTGCCGCGGTAAGGCCCTCTTCGGCCTCGCGGTGGTCCACGGCCACGACCCTTACCATTGCCTTGTCCGGAATTAGTGAAAAGGGCATTATGGATGTCAACGGACGAAGTAGAGCCAAAGTCACCCAGAGATAATTTTTTCTCAAAACATAAGTTCAATTCTTCAGACAGCAACCAAAAAGAGACCTGATTAAAAATGACGGTGGCAATATTGGTGCAATTATTTTGCTTGAGGGAGGCGCAGTCGGCCAGTAGACCTCGAAGAACACCCAGGACAATATCTTGTTTGGAGATTTCTTCATGAGCCAATTTGAGAGATGACACAATAGTGAGAACAGTGTCCAAATATGTTTGCATCAAATTGGTCCCCTTCGTAACACCATGTTAATGCTCCTTCAGTTGAAAAATATGAGTGCGTGAAAGAGAATTATATCGTTGTTCGAGGTGATTCTAGATTGCAGCCGAGGTGGGAAGAGCATGAATATGTGTTTGAACAGTGGGTGAGACAATAGCAAGGAGACAGGCCCGAATCTGAGCATCAACAATATGCCATGATTTATAGGCTGGATTTGGCTTCATGACCAGGGGTTCATCTTTCCCTGGTGTTGCAGCCTTCTCATCAAGAATAAGAGACGGAGGAGATGGTTCAGATCCATCCACATAGTTGAGAAGACGATGAGCAAGGAGATTTGCACGGACCGTGGCCGACCAAGAGGGATAATTAGTATCATCAAGCTTGACCGGGGTTAGGGATTGAAGATTCCGGACAAACAACGTGAGACCCGTAAGAAGACGATCCATAGGATCAGAAGATACAGGAGCCATGGCTGTGCACGGCTTGATCGAGAAAGAAGAGATCGGCTGTGCCGATAAAAAAAATTTTGTTCGGTGATTAACGCAACAAAGGAGGAGAGAGACACAGATCTTTGTGCTCTGATACCATGTTGATTTAGTAATTCAACTCATACTGAATAATTGTATACATGGGTGTTTATATAGGTGAGGATCCCTACATTAATTAGGATTCACCAAATATGTAAACTAACATAAATAACAATTCTACCATAACTAGACTTCTTACCATATATGTCTAACAATTTGAGTTTATTTTATTGTTACATTCTTTAAAAAGTATGTCAACATTCATGATTATTATTATGATTTAGTTTTGATTGAAGAACATTTTGCTTTTTTCTTAACATGATTTTTTTGTTAATGCATTTGCTTATGTCATATGCAATACTAAATTTTGTATTGTGTAATAACTTGGAAAAAAATGGTTGTTTCTTATTTTATGTCCTGGAAACATAATGTTTTTTACTTTTCGGTTTACACTTAAATAGTGTTTAAAACTTTTCAGATGCAATGCATTCATATATTGCAGTGTATAACTTATTATTTAACCTATAATACTCCGCATATATATACACACACTCACACATGTTCGCCTCTTGACTGCCCGCCTCTTGCCTCTAAAAGGGTCCTCTCGCCTGCCTCTCACATTTAATAACTATGGTATTTTGTATTTGCATTGACCACATTCAAATATGTATAGAAGTTGAGTTAAAGGTTTCTCTGTGCTTATAATTTGGTCAAAACTGTTTATAAGTTATTTTTAACTTATAAGTCCGTTGATGACGTATTTCCCTGTGTTTATAAGCTACTCATTATCCAGAAAAAATAAGTAGGTCTTACCTACTCATTTTTTGACGAGATTATTTAGAAAATTATCTCTCACCTATTATGAACTTATATACTCCGTATCATTTAAGTCGTTTTGCCTACATATAAGTTAAAATTTGTTTATCAACAATAAGTCAACAAGCACCAGCACAGGTAAACACACTCTCCCTGCTCGCAACATTTACTGTTCAAAACACAATTGAAGTGCTTCAAAACTGTCATTCCCTTACAATAGTCAGTGAACACTGTTGTTAGTGGTTTAGGGAGCTTCATACTCATAAAACAGAGGCCTGCCTGGTCTGAGAACTTTAAAAATACATTGACAACTCAATTAAACGAGAGAATTTTGATAAATTAAGGGTGCCAGCTGCATACCTCAACTAGGCGAAGCTTGATATTATCATCTGCAAAAAGAGAATCTTTCAGATTTTGGCCACGAAGCCCCCTCATAAGCACAGCTACTTCTTCATTTTCCTCCATTTGTGCCCTTACCCTCTTGATCTCTTGAGATACCTCCTGCATTCTCTGGCATCCCCAATCTCACACCATAAGTCCATAAGTACAAACTATCGCACACATGACTGCATACAAACACACACTTATACGAACATAGATACCTCGATATGGATAACACACCTGTTAGACTTAATCCATACAAAATAATATAGGGATTCATGTTGATTTCTGCGCTTATTTAACAGTACGTGATTCCTACCCTAATCAATTCTCAACATTAGACTCGTGACTTCTACAACAAGATGATTTCAGCCCTATTTCTCAGTGATCGATCGGAGCAAGAAACTTACTGTGGAGACTCCATTGGGGAATCCGTTGACTGCCTTGGACGGAGAAGGCCTGGTGTCCGGAGGCTTAGGCTCGGTTGCGATGGCGCGAACTACGGCGTTTCGTCTCCGGATCCTAAGGGACGAGCGGCGATTGTGTGAATCCTTGGAAATGGTGGCGAGTAGAGAAGACGGCAGCGAGGCGCGACGCAGAGGATCGGCGAGCTGCGCGGATGCGTCCATGGCTGCGGGATCAAATACTCCGATTGTATGCAAAATATTGTGGAATAGAAATCATGTGGAGTTCGATTTGGGATTTTTCTCGCTGAATTATCAAATACCCCGGAGTCTTCCGTATGTGAGAAACGAAGATGGCAGTACGAGTTTTTAGTGTATACTGTGCACCGAATGTTTGTCCGCCGCAGGGGTGGATTATGGCGGTTAGAAAGACACGTGGAGGAACGGATGGCGGGACTAGAGATTAGTTAACAAAAATGGTAGGAAGTCTAACAAACAAAGAGTTCACAAAAATGGTAGGAATGGAGTAATGTTAGATTCACAAATAAACAGTTTGCAAAATTTACAAATTTATCTTTTTAACACTTTTCTAGAAATAAGATGTACTCAAATAATAAGAGATATTTTAATTTAAAATCTACAAAAGGCAAATTTGTGAAGTTTGTGATTCTAGCACCCTTTATGCATACACAAGTATTATCATCTGTTAAATGAGATAATTATTGTCCGGGATATGCTAGGGGTACACCAAAAAGTGTACCCCAAATGTACACCACCCTCTTACTAACCATTCATTTTATTTTGTTTTTATTTTTAAATTTTTTTGAAAATTTCTTGCCCTTTTTGTGTGGTGATGGAGGGGGTGGAGGATGTTTGGGGTACACTTTTGGGTGTACCCCTAGCATTTTCCTTATTGTCCACATATGTATTAGATCATAGATAATTATAATTCGTGAGAATTACCATGGTGGTTCTTAGCATGATCGTGGATAAAAAGACCGAGAAAGGTGTCATTTTAGCAATATCAAAACAAATATTCTCTCCTACTCTAAAAATATTTCTCTAGACCATGCTTTGTACTTGCATATACTAAAAAAATTGTCTATATTGTACTGCCATTTTATGCTAGTGTGTCCTAGTGTAAAACATGATCCACTCATCTATCCATTGAGAAGAGAAATAAGTTTTAAAGGAAACAATTTCCAGTCATGACTTCTTATATGCAATGACCATTAACAAAAGTCAAAGTCAATCTTTAACGCATGTTGGCTACTACTTAAAAAACCAGTCATTAGTCACGGTAAACTATATGTTGCTATCTCCCGTGTGACAAATTGTGAAGGTCTGAAGATCTTATGTTGTGACGAAGAAAACAATGTTTTGGATTACACTTCAAATGTTATTTATAAAGAAGTCTTCTGGAATTTATAGTGCATTTTTATATGTAAAATTTATTTCTGTGCAATGCACTTGTATATGATCTAGGACTATACAAAGTGATTTGTGGTTCGAAATATACGGCATTTGGATGTGATATATATTAAATTTTAGTTTTTACTATATTAACTTATTCTAATTTAGTTATTCTTTGCACAAACAAAATAATTTATTATTACATTATCCTGACTGTGCATCGCACAAGTAAAAGTTATTTCTTTCCCTTATTTTCAGTTGTAAACAAGCAAGAGAAAAGTTATTAAAAATTATATTTCCTCCTACCTTTTATTTTCTCTCCAAATTCACCACATCCAAATAATGTGTAAATCTGCGACCACAGTCACTGTTGTTACGCTGTCTATCAAGCTCAAACCAAAATACATGATCGGCCTTAGAATTGATATAAAATTGTAGTTTTAGTCCCTAGTTTAACACTCACATGTTGAAAAGTCGAACAGTAGAAAGATACTCACTAACGAAGAAGCACGAACGTAACACTTGGTAAAAGAAAACAAATAATGAGAAAGAAAATGGTAAGAAGAGAAAATGATGCGATATCAAAGAAAAATAATTGACGCTTGGATGATAAGAAAATGGTGAGAAAATAAAATGAAAGAGAAGACACATTTTCCTTCATCCATTTGGTTGACGAGAAAAAAATGAGAAAAAAGAAAATATAATAAAACAAAAATACATTATTGTCCCTACAACATTTGGCATAGTGCACTAGTCTATACTTTTATCACTTATATTCTCTTATTCAATTAGTACATACAAATACAATTTTTATCTACTGTATTTGACGGGGAACTGCATTTTAATGCTAGTACTATAAAATAAATTTTGCATTAAATTGTAGTAGTAAATTTTTTAGTACTAATCAAAGATATTTTATTAAATTAAGGTCTTCAAAGATATTTATACAACAAAATAAAGTACACAAATAGTGACAAATAAAGAGCAAAAACCAATTGTAAAAAAATAGTAAAAACTATTTTTATTAGGTGATGTGTTTATTATTGACGGAAAATAAAATAAAAAGAAGATAAAAGATGCAATGGAAAACAAACAAAGAAACATAGAAAGGACGCACAGAAAGCAGAATGACAACTTTGTCATTTTGTACGTTTTCTCTCCAATCACTCATTTCTCTCACCGAGTCAAAAGTGAAGTTGACTTTTTTTAGTTGCATTTTCTCTTACAACCAAACAAGAGAAAATACCTAAAAATTAACCTTCTCTTTATTTTTTTTCTATTTTCCAATTATCCAAACACCTTGTAAATATAAAAAAACTAGAGTAGTTCACTTTTTTTCTCCTCTCCAAATTTATGTAGTACAAATTTACTTTTTTTAAAAGTGGGTGAGTACGGAGTATAATTTAGGCGTTAAAAAAAGTTGGTAAAAATGAACTATTTGTTCTTTGCAAAATTACGAGGGGAAAGGGGAGAAAACAAGGGAGAGCTCTCTGTAACTTCTGGCATTCCAAAGTGGTTTGCGATGACATCTGTGCTAACAAACCCTAGGCAACTGGAATGAGGAATGGGATCGGAACTCGAAAATAGCAAGAACTGAAATCATCTTTATCCTCAATTCGGAGTCCTGTCCAGAAAAAGGTCGATTCTTTTTCTTCTTCTTCTCCAATACGCGTTACAGTTATACAAAAACGCCGATCAATGTCTGCTTTGTAGTTTCTCATCGGTCTTTCCCGCCACACCACCAATCCAGGATACTGGAATTTCATGTAATTTTTTTATTTACTCTGACGATTGCTGTATGAAGCTCATTTATTGTATTTTGAACTAATATCTAAACTCTTTTCTGCTAAGTATTTGATTCAAATTTGTTTTTTTGATGACAGTGATTTTTTACGATGGGTAATGCTTCTTCAATGTTGACCCAATATGACATTGAAGACGTCCAAGACCACTGTAACCATCTGTGTAATGATCGGTCTATTTGTCCCCTTCCCCTTGATATTTTCTTTTGTGCTGGCTATGTGTTTGAATAATTGTCTCTGAACTTCTTGTTTCTTGTAAAATTTAGTTAATCAGCTAGAAATACTCTCACTATACCAGAGGTTCTGCCAACTCGATAGGAGTGCAAAAGGGTTCATATCAGCTGATGAGTTTTTGTCAGTTCCAGAGTTTGCCATGAATCCCTTATCACAGGTTAGTATTAGTTCTTGTTGAGTTGCATTCATAAATTTTGAATTATAGTTGAATTTAAGTGAATTTTTAAACACTAAATAGGTTTGATTTGCCAAAAAAAGTAATGTCTTAACTAGAAAACCAAAGAAAATAATGAGCAGCAAGAAGATGATGGCATAAGGCTTATATGTCTTCATTTTTATACCATCCCCATCAAAAGTATAGTTTTGCACTACTTTCCATCATCCTATAATCTGATTTTGATATACACTGGAGTAAAACATGGCTTTTAAGTAGACATATTTTAGTACTTATATCGATCTCATAAGCCAGTTTTTTAATGTCACCCTAACTTATATAGTTATATTATACCGGATTGTCCTTGTACAATTTGTTGGAATAAAAGGAGAAGCTTTGCATAGGTTATATTTTCGGTGATGAAATGATATGATGCCTTTATCTTCATGTTAGATATTGAAAAATTTTAAAAAAATTTGAATACTTTTTAGAATAAGTCAACCAATACAACAATGCAATGAATTTAAGTGAATTTTTAAACACGAAACAGGTTTGATTTGCCAAAAAAGTAATGTCTTAACTAGAAAAACAAAGAAAATAATGAGCAGCAAGAAGATGATGGCATAAGGCTTATATGTCTTCATTTTTCTACCATCCCCATCAAAAGTATAATTTTGCACTACTTTCTATCATCCTATAATCTGATTTTGATATACACTGGAATAAGCTAGTGTTTTATGAATAAGACATGGCTTGTAAGTAGACATATTTTAGTACTTATATCGATCTCATAAGCCAGTTTTTTTAATCTCACCCTAACTTATATAGTTATATTTTACTTCCGAGTAGGGGCAAGGTCTGCGTACACACACCCTCCCCAGACCCTACTGTTGTGGGATTCACCTGGGTTGTTGTTGTTGTTGTATACAGGATTGTCCTTGTACAATTTGTGGGAATAAAAGGAGAAGCTTTGCATAGGTTATATTTTCGGTGAAATGATATGATATGATGCCTATATCTTCATGTTAGATATTGAAAAATTTAAAAAAAATGAATACTTTTTAGAATAAGTCAACCAATACAGCAATGCTATTTGTTTCAACAAAATGTTCCCTCACTGAATGGCCAGTGCTATAGTTCAATCATTTATTTTTCAGATCTTTTTTTGTCTTCCAGAGATTACTCAAGATGGTGGATGGATTAAACTTCAAGGAATTTGTAGCTTTTTTGTCAGCCTTTAGTGCCAAAGCTAGCCTGCGACAGAAAGTTGAGCGTATGTCATTGATCCTTGTTACTCTCAAGTTCTCTGACAATTTCTTGTGTGTGTGTGTATGTGTATTTCTGGTAATAATTTATAAATTGTAAGTGCCATAAATGAAGAAAGAAGAATTGGGTTGACCAAAGAGAGTATTTTTTTATCATCTAAAATTGATTCAAGTAAAAAATGTGTTACATGGTATTTAGTTATTTATCTATATACTCCGTATATGATACTCCGATTATTTTATTCTTTCTACTTTTCTATAGATTTGATTTTGATCTTATAACAACACAATATCATTTCAAATGTAGTTCTTCATTGTTGGGTAGTCATAATCTTGTTATGGGGTAATGTACTAATATTTTCTTCTAATGCGAGAGGCTTACGATAGTGGGTAGATGTGGGGGAAGGGGTGTACATAGGAAGAATTGGAAGGAGGATTTCTGGTCCGTACTGAGGATATGATCTTAGATAAGAACGTTAGGAGATTTATGACTAGGGTAGTTGGATAGTCGTTTGGACTTGAGTGAGTTTTTTGTTCTTGTCGCTCTGTTTGTGTGTATGTTGTCTCCGTGTGCTCTTCTTCCACTTAGGGGCTGTTTGTTTCAGCCTCTTAATGGTTCAGATGTCTGAATGATTCAGCACTTAATGGTTCAGACTGTTTGTTTCAGCCTCGTAATGGTTCAGATGTCTGAATGGTTAAGAGATTTGCCTCTGAATGGTTAAGTATTATACAGAGTCTGAATGGTTAAGAGCTCTTGTCTGAATTGATCAGACATTTGCCTCTGAATAGTTAAACAATATACTAGCTCTTAATGGTTCAGACCTCTTACTGGTTCAGCACTTAATGGTTCAGACCTCTTACTGGTTCAGCACTTACCCATTCAGAAGTTACCAAACAGCCCTTTAGTGTGTTTTTAACATTGTTGTCTTGCATTGTGATTTCTGTATTGCTTGAGTCGGGGGCTCTTGGAAATAGCCTCCCTACTTTTAAGTAGGGGCAAGGTCTGCGTACACACACCCTCCCTCGACCCTGCTTTAGTGGGATTCTACTGGGTTGTTGTTGTTGAGGTACTAAAACCACCACCTTAATGAGAATTCAAGGACTAACTGGTGACACTAACAAATGATGGATCAAATCCCTTATTTTGCTATCTTGGAGGACCAAAACTTCATTTTTTTAATATTTGTCAACTCTAAAAATTGGTGTTGCAACAAAAAACAACAACATTATCCCAGTGCCTCAACGGCTCCCGCCCATTGCGGGGTAAGGGGGGTCGGATGTACGCAATCTGACCCCTATGTTTAAAGCATAGAGCGGCTGTTTCCAGATGACCCATGATGAGCGTCGAAAGTTACATTGACTACCTGCTACTTCACAATTGCAAGAGGCGCAAAAAGTTTAAATGTTGAATATACTCACTATTTATGTACTTTTACTGTTGCTTTGGTTCTTCAAACCCCTTTGTTTATTTGAACAAATTGTCTTTATTGCATAAGTTATCTTCAAGGTATATGATTCTGATGGGAATGGGAAGGTATCCTTCAATGACATGATGGTAGTGCTTCAGGACCTGACTGGCGCATACATGTCAGAAAAGCAAAGAGAGGTTCACATCATTCTATTCCCAAGCCACCCCTTTATTCTTGTGTCTTATAATTATCATTGATCCTCAGAATTACACATGAATTGCAATTTGTTGCAAATTTGCACATACCACGAAACAATGAAAACCAAACTTGTGAAAGAATTTAGGTTTAGACAAGCTATAATTTGGATGGTATCATTTGCAGATTATATGCTGATTAGTAAAGAGACTATATCGACTTCTATGTCTGTGTTTCTAAATATTCTTATCAAATTTCTAAATGTGATAGACTGATAGTATGTTGTGGGAAATTCTGCACTAAGGTTTCTATTCTGCACCAAATATTCAAGTATTATGTGTTTTGAGTTGGTGAATTTATGAACATTTTTTTGCTTGAACATACTATCTGTTGTTTTGTCCCTTCAACTGTGCGTGTGGTCAATCCAATTCTTTGTATTCGCTTAATTTCTACTAAAAAGTTATCAGGCACACAAAATTCAGTTTTTGCGATTGTGTAGAACTTCTAGAGCAATTTTTAAATGAGGTATATAAGTTTATGCCTGATATTATTACCCAAAATGAAGTGTTGAAAAGTAAAAAATGTGGTTGGAATTTGTGTAGAAGATAGAGAAGTTGCGAGCTTAATTTGGAAAGTAAACACATGTGAAATGTATTTTGGGACTTCCAAAAAGGAAAAGTTTAAACATCAATTGGAGACGAGGGAGTATTAAAAAAATGAACTGCACTTTACTTTAGTCAAGCCTTGTTTTATTTTGGGTTTTGTAGGATGTTTTGAGCCAAGTTCTGCATGAGGCGGGTTATACAAGGGAGTCGTTGTTGCTGCTGGATGACTTCATTAAGGTTTGTTCATCACACGATTCCTTCAATTTTCAAGGTATAGGTTATATTTGACCGTAATTGAGGCAAATGAGCTCAGCTTGATCCTCAGCTCCATTATTGAGCTGGGCAAGTTTGGCTAAAAAAACTGAAGTTGGTTCAATATTGGGGATCGATTGACACCTCTCTCCTAGTCCCCCATATACTCTGTATATTAAATAGCGTTTTACCTCCTCTCAGGTGACCATCCGTCCGGTTTAGAGAGGCAATATTGTGATCATAGAGGAAATGAAATAATTCATTTATTTTATGTTTCGATTACTATTTTCTTGATGTGGCATTTAATTTATTCCAGGTATTTGATCATCCTGGCTTGAAGATGGAGGTGGAGGTCCCAGTTGACTAGCAAATAAAGCACCCATTCTTGCTAGTCTACACTTCTTTGGCTGAAATGGATGGATGCTATGGCTTTATGGAACTCTTTTTTCAGCAGATTGTCATTTTACATAAATGTTCACTCTTATCAAATTGATACGGAGTATTTTTTTGCATGCCAAAAAAAAGAAGCAATTTCATATCCGAATTCTATCACCAATGCCGACGTTGATTTAGGAGTCTATCAAAATTCAATTAAGATTTTAAAAACTCATTTAATATTTCAATCTACTTTTATTTAATTAGAATTTTAAAAGATCTGTCTAAATTTGAGATCTACCATGCTAGTTATATGGAAAAAATTATGTCTTTTCTTCGGCAAGTTTAAAATCTACCAGAGTATTATGGGATATAATATCTCAATTTCTTGTTTTTGTCTGTTAGCCGCTAAAAGTTTTTTAATTGGGATATCTTCGTCCTCATTTTTTGAGATGAGTGACATAGAATCATTTTAAAACAAGACATAAACTTTACATAGTCTATAGATAACAAACAATCTAAAGAGATAGTAAAAAAACAATCTGATAGTATAGGTGCCAATTTTTGCCCTTCTCATTCTATTTTTAGCAGTCTTGTTCAAGCTCATTCCATTTTGACCGGTAACCCTCGTTCTCACCCCACCCAACGGGTCATAACAGAGATTGGATAGTTTGTCGCGGAAGAAGATGGTTTCTAGAGAAGACGCTTGGGAGATGCTGCATCCGAACCGCCAAAGGGGAGGGACGGTGGGCAGGAGAGGGGGAGGAAGCAACAAAAATCCCAAAGAGGCTAAGGATGAATCCGAATTGAGATGAACAGATCAAGACAAAGCAGACCGAGGAATGGAAAACTACTCCTACCCCTCACTCGGACCATCAGGAGCGCATGGCTCGACTCCCTATTAAAATACCCCTTTCTATTCTGGTGTATGCGACTAGTATTCCTTTTAAGTTCATCTCTATATTTATCCACTTTCCATTTAAAGCAAAATCAATTCTAATAATGTCTTGTGAAAAAGGAGATAATGAACAAGGACAGAAAAATGAGACTTGTCGAGGGAGACATGCTAGTCACTGGAATACACTTCCGATGTGCCTATGTGACAATGCAAGGCATATGCATTCAAGCTATTGCACAAGTAATACAGATAGAAACTAGCCAAAGTGTTCGGGCTAAACAATTGCATAACAAAAGAACCACACCGGGATTGAGAACACACCTCATTCAACTATCCAGATTTTCGGATAGTTTATGATGAAGCACCACCAGATTCTATACCACTCAAAAAAACACTAACTAGAAAAAGGGGGAAAGGGTGTTCCGACAGTAAAACCTGCAGGTACCCAAAAACATGTTCCACACAAGTTTACTGATATTAACAAAAATGAAAATGTATACCATACGGTTAGACTTGCCAACACAATACCCAAAAAAAGTGGGTTGTATTAATAACCAATAACCAACTATGAGCTAGCAGCGCAATGATCGCTCACGACTACTGTGATATGAAGTGTAAGCAACTAGCAAACCTACAGTGTGAGCATTTTCATTTCACCCAATGTGTTTAAGCACACTTTTCACTCCACATGGCATGCTAAATTCTTAAAAAGCACATGGAGAGAAGTAAGAAACTTTGGGGGGTTTTTTGCAGGGCAAATAGAAAACCATCCTCAAAGCTATAATCGTGAGGTACAGACGTGTTTGTAAGCAAATTCATTTACAGCAGAAAATCATTTTAAATCATTTCTGGTAGGGAGATTGAAAATGTCGATCATGTTAAACAAGTCATACATGTTAAACAAAACAATTAGAGTAGTTACTCCATATGTCCATATGTTTCTCAGAGAGAGAGAGAGAGAGGAGACGAGACTTGAGTTGACGATGAGACCAGAGGAGATGTGGTAGTGTTGTTGTATCCATTGACTCAAATCTGGAAGGCATGCTGGGGTGTAAACGAGTCATGTTTAAGATACCAGCCCTTTCCTCATAAACAATGCCAGCAACTTTTTTAAAAGGCCGATAGCCGAGATACAATAAGGCAAAAAAAGCGAACTCGGGATGCAACGATTGAGGCAAGAGATGCAAGCGACTTAGTCCAGAAAGGCGGACAGCGCCTCGCCTAGACCTTTACAGGAGGTAGAAGGCTGCCTGGATGCCTGATGCAGCTTAGACTAGAGAGGTCATTGCCTTTCAAAACTATGAGTAACAGGTTGGAAGTGTAAACAAGTAGCAAACCTACAATGTGTGAGCATTCTCATTTCACCGTGTTTAAGCACACTATTCACTCTACATAGAATGTTAAAGGCTTAAAAAAGCACACTGAGAGAAGTAAGAAACTTTGGGGGTTTTACTGCAGAGCAAATAAGAAAAAATCCTCAAAGCTATAATCTTGAGGTACAAACATGTCTGTAAACAATTCATTTTCAGCAAAAAATCACTGCAAATCAGTCTTCAAGTGAAAGGCATGGATAAATCAACAAACCGAACAAAATATAGCATCAAAATCCATGACAGGTCAAAATTAAGCAACAAGCTACATGAGATCCTCAATTGACATTGCTTTCTTTTTCAAATTAAAAAAAAACGCATTAAAGATAAACCTCCCGAGAAAAATCGAGCAACCAAACGAGCGCACCATCTCCTCACAGATTTTGCACGCTCAAACCTGCAGATTCAAGGTAAATTCAAATTCCGAACAAGCAAACAGATCAAAATGATAGATTTAAGGATGCGGAGAGAAGAAGTACCGGGGGGGAGGGATTTCTTGAGCTTATCGGCCTTCTCGAAGTCGGAGACGCAGAGGGTGTATAGATACTTGGAGCAACGGACCTTGAACTTGACGGAGTCCTTATTCTTCTTTATCCTCACAGAACGGGCGTCCTTCCTCCTCGCCGTCAGGAGAAAGTCTTTAATCTCGTGGATTTGCTTCGGCATCTTCTTCTTCTTTCTTCTTCTTCTTCTCCTCCGATGGTATTTCCTGCCGCTCTGCGAAGTGATTGCACTTTTTTCGTCTAAAAACCCTAACGTCAACCCTTAGGTTGGTTTAGGGCCGGCCTGTTTGGTTGGAGGGGACGGGAGGGATTGTTTTTAAAAATGTCCTAAAAAAAATATTTTATCATATATATTCTATCCTAAAATATTTTCTATTTGTTAACCAACATTTTTTTAAAAATTGAAATCAATTCATTATCATTCTTATTAGGGTTGTAAAAGGAACAAATAATTTTGATTAAATTCGTCATTCATATTCAAAATTAATTATTCGTATTCGAAAAAATGAATACGAATAATAATTACAAATATTTATTAGAATTCAAAAGAAAATGGAAACAAATACGAATGTATATCCATTCGATTCGATATGTTAAAAAATAAATTTGAATATTAATATAAAAGTTTAAACCTAATATACTACGTAATAAATACAGACCGTAACAGTACTTCGTAGTTTGTTTTTTATTTTTTAGTGAAGTACTCTATGGTTGATACTTGATAGTACAGATTTAGCTTTTTGGACGCCATGTAGAAAAAGAAACACTTAAATAATTTTAAATGAATGTGTAAATATGAATTGAAATATGAAGTAATTGATAAGAAGACTCAATACCATAAGTTTATGCTTCATAATATAAAACTTAACCAATAATTCACTACTAGAGCAGTACACCCGTCATTTCCTTTTATTTTTCAGCGAAAACACTTTGATTAGTAGCCGTGCAACTGAGCATTCTTCTCTTACTCTCGTACGCTATGGTCTTCAAGTTTTGAAGCTATAAAATGTAAAAAAAAACTCAAAATTTGTATTCTTTTAAAAAAATATGAATACGAGCCGATCGAATATTTGAATTTAATATCAAATCGAATGTGAATGCTAAAATACGAATAAAATGTCATAATATTTGATTCGATTAGTTCATTTTACAACCCTAATTCTTAACCTAGATGTTATCGTTATTATATTGTTACGATGTCCTTCTATTTCCCTCTTCTCGTATTTACTCTAACAGCTATTTGCTATTAAATCAATGCATCCTCGGCCTTTTTTCATATCTACTTTGACTGTTGACTGTTCTAGCTATTATTGTTTGTGCGTGCATCACGTTCGTAGCTGGTTATTGTTTGTTAGTGTTTGCCCATATCGCTCGGACCTTTGTTTGCTTGCAGTGTGTCTTCATCACTGTTCGTTTATCGTTACTCGTTAGTGACCAGCATTTGCAATCCCGTAAGTGCACTTTCATAGCATAGCTACAACTAAATTAATACATACAACATCAATTCGGTGAGGTCCAAACCAGGGAGCTATAAATAATTACCATTAGATCGATATTTATGACCTTGATTAGATTGATGCATGTTAACATATTTAGGTCAACTTTTTGAAATTGACACATGTCAATATATTTAGTTTGACTTATTGAGATCGACACATGTTAACGTATTTATGTTGATTTAAATATCTTCTTTAATTATTTAGTTCATGTTTACCCAAGTTAGTCGATATCTGTGTTTGAAACGTGTTAACATATCTAATGTGACATGTGTTTACATATTAAGGTCGATGCGTGTGTCAACATATTTAGGTCGATTTAAATATGTTCTTTATTGGTTACTCCATGTTCAATTCTCCGATGTTGCGCAACATATCTAGCTTTAGTTAGGTCAATAGTTAATGTCACCTAGATCTTAAATTGATGTGTTGTTGCACAATTGACTACTTTGTTTATTTATATTGTTTACGGTGGTAACGGGGTACAAAATGGCAAAGTAGAATACTAATTTGAGGGTAGTGACAAGAAGACCATAGTAATTTTTTTTTGAAAACACCATAGTAATTCTTTGTAATCTAAGGGATAAAGATGTTAAGTGTATATATTTTAATCGGTTGAGGTGACTGAAATCATGGAAAAGGAGACAGAATTTGGAGAAGGGTGAGTGGTTGTGGGGGAAATCAATTTGACATCCAACATGATGGTAACTAGTTTATCCCTGATGAATATTTTAAATGCGGTGTTTTTATAAATAAAGGATCAGGTCATGGTCAAGAGGAGTTGTACTTAATACAATATCAACCATGTGTGAGGAGAGGCCATACTCTTACCATCATCACCCAAGAGCGAGTTGAGGTGGAGGATGAACTTCCCTAGACTACCAAGAATGGGTTGAGATGAAAGATGAACTTCCCGAGACTACCCTAAGAGCGACTTGAGGCAGATGCTGAACTTCCTAATACTACAAAAGATTATGCTCGACTACGAATGAACTTCCTAACACCGTCCAAGATCATTATATTGCTAGATGCTTCGAATTGAAGGCACAAAAAATGAATCGACTCGATATTTAGGCGTTGTGTGTGTGTGTGGGGGGGGGGGGGGTGCTAATTATATTTGGACTATGCGTGCAATTGCAGTAATAAACTCTTCTAGGTTTATAATCGTGAAGTATAACACGTTTCACAATTGTCCAGTAGGTGACCGTAATCGCGCAACCGTGATTACGATGGGCTAGGACATGTGAAGAATGAGCAGGGACAACTTTCCCTGCCCACTCAGTGCGACTACCTTCTAATGAAGCCAGATATTAAGGACAGGTGGGCAAGGACATTCTCCCAGACAAACTGCTACTCTGTATCAGTATAACATAATGACAACAAATATCCCAGAGAGTATTAACAACGTCATTCGCTATAACAGAATGCTACGTATCCTGACACTCTTGAATCAAAGACCGTCGAATGTCGAGGCAAGAGGCATGAAGAGTGAAATGCCATTGAAGGCTCAAGTAGAATAGAAGAGATATAATACAAGCAACAGGCTTCTTAAAAATGATTGTTGTGAGGAAAAATTAAATTTTTTTCTTCCCATTTCAAGTAGAGGTAAGAATTATATTACTTGTAACCGAGTAAGTAACCAATTAATTAGACACTGGGTTAAAGAACTCCGCATTTCGATTCCAGAACTCTACAGGGCAGCTGATACCTTGGATGCTGCCTTAAGCTATGTGAAAAATGGGCAACGAAAGTCGAGCAAACACAACCCGGTTTTTACATGTAAATATCAAGTAACGATCAATGGGTTTCAGAGGTGGTCGGGCTGAGAATGGAGTCAAAAACGTCAGCAGAAGCGTTGGAGAAGACGAGCAAAGCATGGAAAACAGCTGGAAGGTTGGCTTTCAAATGGTTCAGAACCATAGCCTTGTAAGATTGGACCAAGTTCTGGTGTCTGGCCTTCTCCAGATCAACTTGCTTCTTCAAGGCTTCAACTTTGCCGCGTTTCAAAGACAAAGGATGCTTTGGGCTAGCGGCAGCAGTAAGACCCTCAAATCTGTCTTCCATCTCAGCTAATGAACTCAGCTCCTTCTCCAACCTTCTCTCGAGTTTCTCGCATCTTTTCTGCTGGTTCTGCTCCTCACCCTGCTGTTGGATTATTGATTGGATTGCCATGAGAAAGCTCTTAATGGCCTCTGCAACCACCTGCACTAAACACAGTTACAAAACAAACAATGCATACATAAAATTTATGAAGTTTTTGGATGGGAACTTCACCTTATCTGGTAATTTGCCACAGCCAAGCTTCCATTCTTCGCAGAGGCGACGAAGAGCAAGCCAGCAATGACTCTGGCGATGGTCGTCAGCAAGGATATGGGTGAGTTGGATCCAGGTACAGAGAGATCTGACATACTCATGCTGGGATCCTATGAGGTTACAGAAGCTGTTGTACCAAAAAGAAACCTCAGTTTGGAGCTGAGCAGTAGCCAGGCGGTGGGATTCTGTTATTTTGTCTAAGCTTAGACTCTCAGTGACACGGTTTAACTGACTCGAAATATGACTCTGTGCTTCGTGAGATTTGCACATCATCTTCCATATCTCCATTAGCCTGACATTGGGAAAACGTTAGATCATTTTCTCAGTGGAAAGCCGTAAAACTCAGTGTTCTAGAAAGCACTGGGTGCGATGTAGTAATTTTTTTTACCCAGAAGTTAATGCAACCAGTTGGGGGTAAAGGTCGTCATCGATAAGCTCCAAAATGGATGAAGAGATTTTAGTTATTGATTCTACTGATTCTTGCAGCCTATTTTCTGTCTCTGGACTGTTGTCATTTTGATTCTGCAGCACCATCATTTTCCTTTCCACCTATTCATTGGAAAATGAAAATTCCAAATATTTTTAACTTTTAAATGCAGCAGGAACAACAACAAACCCAGTAAAATGACACAAAAAATAGGGTCGCGTACCTCTAATTCCTTGTAAAGATTCTGCTCTGCAACATAAAGTGTGTCAAGAGTTGCGCAATGAGCACCAGGCTTGCAAGGCTGGTTTGGTGCATGCTGAACAGAATCTCTAGAGAATGAAAGGGACTTGGAAGACCAGCCCCTCTTCCCTATTGCATATCAAAATGTAACTTTTTTCTAAAGAAAATTCATTCAGCAGAATAAAGCTATCACATACTGGTGAAATGAAATGATGTTCAGATTGTTCGTTCACTTACCCTTATTTTCTTTGATTTTCCATGGAAAAGAGTTTTCCCCGACGTTGATGTCAATAAAAACAGCTATTTCTGTCGCACCATTTGATGCTTCGAGGAAATAGTCATCTAAATCCCTCATGATCCCCTCAAGTGTCCTTCTGTTGTTCTTTGCTGCTTCCATGGCCACATCCGAAGAGTCCTTGTCAAACCAACTCATCATCGATGAGTTATCATCAAAAGTTTCTCCAGACTGGCTCTTCTCCAACTCATTCTCTTCCCAACAACTGTCGCCGGCCTTCCCTAAATCAGGGCTAAAAGGGGGAGGAGGAGGCGGCGGTGGAAGAAACGGAGAAGGTGGAGAGGGAGGCAATGCCTGGTCATCACAAGACACACTTTCAAGCTCCAACGAGTCCGACTCGGTGAACTGCCTAAGAGTCACACCAGTGTTCTTCAGTGCCTTCAAATATGACAATTGGGAGTTTGCAAATTCCTTTCTGTACCCAACCAATTCTTTCATAAGCCTCTTCCTCTCCTTACACAATTGAACCCTCTCTTCTTGATCCGTCCTCGAAACAACACACCCCATTTTCTTTTCTTCTTTTTTTTTGTTTTTTTGTTTCAAAAGGAGATCATACAATCTTGGAATTCAACTTCAACCTGCTGCAACTGGACTGAAATTCAAACACCTCAAATATGACATAAAACTATGGGAAAGAAATCAAATAGACTCCACATCGCAATCCACCACAGAATTACAAAACATCAGCAATACTAACTTATACCAATATTTTTTATTATTAATCAAATAAACCCAGAATTTTTTGATTTTGAGTCACATTCATGGGATGATCAACAGGTATACGAAAACCAAATAACTGAAATAAGCATAAGAACATCCACTTACATATAGAATATAATTAGGTTACATGAATTTCATCACTGAAACACGGATCACATTAGAGGAAAAAAAAGGTTCTTGCTAAAAGTTAGCTTCAGAGAATCAGACCAGATGGACCCAACCCCAGAAAGGGTCTTTAGTAAAAGTTATGTTTTTTTTTCTTCCTACCAATTTCCACTATTAAAAAAATAAAAAATTAAAATCTTTTTAAAAAAAAAGAACAAAGGGAAAATGTTAGGTACATCAGCTTCTTTACACGGAGTAGTTTATTTAATAATTTCTGGGAAATTAAAACATGAAATAAACGGCAATTATATTAAAGAAAAGCACCCCCTAATGGTAATTAATCAAACCTGACTTGAAGATCTTGTTCCAAACAGGAAGCAGAATGCAAGTGGAACGCATTATGCATTCAGAAAGAATTCCATTCACATCGATCGAATCATACTTTGCTGCCTTTTGCTTGAGATTTATTAAAGAAAGAAAAGAAAGAAAGAAAAAGGAAGAGGCTTTTTTTTCTTTATTTCTTTCAAATCCACGCAAGCATGAGGAGTGCCTGGGAAAGATGAATACAGGGTTTTATGTTGCTAGGAAACCCACGTCTGTCGCGCCCACTCAAGCTTGTCGGACAGCTCCGCAAAAGTTTGCCTCCCACTCCGATCCCTCCATTACAGATTTATAGCAGCTCTGCTGTGCGTTCGGTTGCACGGGAGGGGAGAACAATTTTTAATTGAATATGTGGTAACTCCCCCCTAAAAAAATAAGGAGTACTACATTTTACTCTTTAAAAATTAAGAGAATTTTTTTTATTTGTACGTTCATATCTATTACTTGATGAAATAAAATATTCTTTTTCACTTTTTACTTTGAAAAATTCTCGATATGTGTTTAGATATATAAATTTTATTATTTATTTATATAGCAATCTTTAAATAAAATTAATTTAAAAAACTTGAAATTTTGTTTCGTTGTACGCAATGTGACAAACACTTTGGGATAGAGAGAGTAAGATAAAATCGATCCGACCTAAATTTATCGTCTCTTTTTGAACAACATGTAAAATAATAGCTTTCTTAAATTTGATTCTTATTACAAATTGATTAAAAAAATTAAAAATTCAAATCGCATATCTAAAAACTACATCAATACTAAAAAAATTTATAAAACAAATGTGATCAGAATATTTTATTTTATTAAACTGACCATGAAAAAAGGTTTACATAAGAAAAATATATCGAAAGCCTGCTATAGTAACAATGTCAAGTTGGCAGGGAGAGAGGGAGTATAATACTACAATATGTACGATATTTTCGTAAAATTAGTATTTTTACAAATAGTCTTTCTTAATTTAATGACCCAATATTTGGAGGGGACAAAAGTGGAGAAGGGGTGTGGGATTTAGGGGGTTAAGAACGTTAATTTTACGGGGATACCTGAGATGCTATAAAAAGTCAATGGCATTGTTGCCACAGGAAACAGAACCAAGCTGTTTGTTTTTAAGTCATCTGAGATTTTTTGGTCTATTCAGTCCTATTTTTAAAGAGAGAACTTTATAGATAGGAGTAAAAAATTATAAAAATACCAAAATAGAAATCATAAGTTCTTTAAGACTAAAATAAAAGTTCACACTCTCATTATTGCATTGTCACACTCACCACATTGTCACATTGTAAGTGTCACACTATTACCACAACATTGCCATTGTCGCCTCCGGCCACCAGAGTGCCACCGAAAATCACCGATGGTTAACTGATCACACTTATATATTGCACTGTCAACAATTTACTATCACATTGTTAACACGTATTCTTACACCACACTGTCATTATACTTTTATTTTGGTTTTAAAAGACTTAGAACTCATATTTTATTATTTTCATACTTTTTTTATTACTCCGTACTATCTAGAGATATTTTTTATTTTTAAACAATATGGTTATTAAATACGGAGTACTTCATATATAATCATCTTATTATTTTTATTCAAATAGAAATTTCATGTTTTTTTTCTAAAATAGGAGTTAAAATACACATACAATGTCAATCATGCATATATATAATACCGAAAAATATTATGAAATTTAAATTTACAATGTCACTTTATCACATAGTGCGAATCCTATTTCATGGATAAAAACATAAAGCTCTTATTGCAAAATTCACATTATAAAAACAGGTGAGTTACATCTTCCATTTCACGACTACAAAAGATATAAGTGGTATCAATCATTGTTTTGAAGACCGGATCAGCCGGTTCAACAGGTTGGACCACGAACCGGAGACCAATCCGGTCTGGTTCATTAGCTAAACCCGTTTACTTATTGACCCGGCAAACTGGGTGACCTGGGTCAGCCCAATTAGGTTGCAGATTTGGATTTAAAAGTGAAATGCAGGGATGATGAATCAGACCTACAACTTTTAAAGACTCTACTTAGATTCTAATGGCTTGAGATGTTACAATATTTGTTTAAAATGTCTTAAAACACATACTCCCTCCGTCCTATAATGTTCTTCCCGGTTCATTTTACGAGGTTTGACCGACTTTATTTTCAATTCAATTTATTTGATTGTAGGTGTAAAATTAAAAAATAAAATTTATATATTTAAAAACTACATCAAAAGTTCTACAAAACAAGTGGTGACAAGACTATATTATTTTATCAAATACCTAATGAAAAATAGGTAAAGAAAGTAATTAAAGTTTGACCGGGTAAAAAGTGAGTGGGAAAAACATTTTAGGACGGAGGGAGTAATATATTCGCTATTTGTATTTGGAAAAACTTAGAGAGACATCTCTTTATAATGTACTCCCTATTTATTTTATGAACTTCTAAATTAGTTTAAAGAAAAAAATATTACTTTTTCAAAAGAAAAAATAAATATAAATATTGTATACCTAAAATATTTAATTCATCTACAACAGTTTAGTACGGAGTACTCCCTCCGTCCTATAATGATCTTCCCAGAGCACTATTCCAACTTCACGGAAATTTATATTTATTTGTGTTTTTTCATGGCCTATATGGTAAAATAAAATATTTTTGTCACCACTTGTTTTGTTGAACTTTTGATGTAGTTTTTAAATATGTATGTTTTATTTTTTATTTCTATACCAATATTTAAATAAAATAGATTGAAAAAACTTGAGATTTTTCTTCGTTTTGCGAACCGGGAAGATCATTATAGGACGGAGGGAGTAATATTTACTAATTATTCGTGGAGTAATATTATATGCTACAATTTATTTCGTTCTCTCATTTTTTTATCTTTTCAATCAATGCAATATAAGTCTAAAATATTATATAGGAATTAAAATATTTTTATTAATTAAAAGTATCCAGTAATATAATGTAAATTTTTACTCCCTCCGTCCCGTTTTAAATCCCCCGTTTTGACTTTTGAGTATATATTTAAGGAAAATTAAAAATAGAGTTGATTTTTTGAAATTGTCAATACTTTTTAGGAGGGATGATGATGAATGAGAATATAATGTGGAAAAGATTGACTTATTTTAGAGGTGATCTAGGTATTTTATTTTTAAAAGTTTACGAAAACAAATAACAGACAACTTATTTTGGGACGGAGAAAAAAGGCAAACAGACAATTTAAAATGGGACGGATGTAGTATTTTTTTAGTATCGTTGACTGGGTCGTTGACCCAGGTCTGACCGTCCGGTTTTCAGAACATTCATGTCAATCTGAAGGAATTTACTCAGTCTTTGTTCGGTTTGTAACCTCCCTCTACATAGCAACCAGGAGATGAATCTATGTTTTGGGAGTGTCCAACCATTCCAGACCAGTTCATTACATTTGGGACAATCTCCTATAAGCCATCTATCTGTAGCCATCTCTCAGTTAGATTTCATATTCTGAAAACCATCTCTAATATATAGAAGGTTTTACCTAATGTTTCGATCATTTGATAAAATAAAATATTCTCATCACTACTTTTGTTGTACAATTTTTGAAGTGTGTGTGTATATATATATATGTATACATACATACATACATACATACATACATACATACATACATACATACATACATACACACACACACACATATAAGTTTTATTTAGTGATTCCAACACCAAACTTTATAAAACTGAATTAAAAATAATTTCAATTAAATATAATTTCAATTAAATATTCTGATCTGAAAGTGGAACTTAACACTATTATGAGACAAAAAGAGTATAGAACTCGTGAATGAGCATATACTAATTTTATAACATAAATACCTAGAAGACATAAAAAAATGTGTGCTTTCGTTTTAGTATTTTCATTTTTTTGGTGAAAATGGAGAATGACTAAAATAAAAGTAAAACATAAGAAAAATCAAAATAGGACTTCGCATTCTTTTTCTCAAAATAGGATCTATAATGCAAATTTATAATCGGCCCGGTTCTATGGCCACTGGATTCCAATGGCCACGGAAGCCACTGCTCCCCTACGGAGCTCCGTTTATAAAATTGATAATTCTTACCCCTCTAACCCCCGGTAAACCCCCCGCCAACTCCTGACCCAAACTAATCACCTCACCTACGTCAATTGCACCTCGTAAGTATAAAGTCAAAACTTTTGACTTTAAAGTCAATTATACTTACGAGGTGCAATTGACGTAAGTGGGGTGATTAGTTTGGGTCGGGACTTGGCGGGTGGGTTTACTGGGGGGTTAGAGGGGGTAGGAATCATCAATTTTATGAACGGAGCTCCGTAGTTGGACAGTGGCTTCCGTAGCCACTGGAATCCAGTGGCCATGGAACCGGGCCAATTTATAATACCAAAAAGCACTGTAAAATACCAAGAAGTGTATTGGATGGTGTGTAAAAATGAAAGTGAACAAATATGATAGAGGTAGTATAATTTTTAGTCGGTATTTAATTATTGATCGTGAAGGAATGACTAAACTATTGGATATGACTATATGAGACGTTGATGAACAAGTGTGTCCCACATAGAGAACCCAAGGAGACGAAAGAACCTGGACACATTTCCGTCCACCTTCTTCTTCAATGACCCATACTCCCAACTTCTCTCATATAAAGCGCTCTTAATATTCCATTCTTTCTCATCCTCACAGTTCAGCCACACCATTGCATTTGCGTATATGCGAGAAGATGAAGATGAAGATGATGAAAGAGGAAGACAAGAAGAATAGCCATGGAAGCCCAAAGCTCCCTCACGGGGACACCCCCTACATCCGGGCAAAACACGCTCAAGTGAGTTTGAGCTTTTAGTTGAGTTGGTTTCTCGTATATATGTTTATATATGCATGCATGGGGTGCAGGTAGTCGAGAGAGATGGAGGCGCCTCCATAGCCCTGTTCTGGAAGGCGATAAACCAAGGAGACAGAGTGGACAGTGCTCTGAAAGACATGGCAGTGGTTATGAAACAGGCGGGAAGGGGTGAAGAAGCCATTGAAGCCATCAACTCCTTCCGGGGCCGATGTTCTCCCCACGCCCAGGAATCTCTCGACAATGTTCTTATCGATTTGTACAAGGTCCCCAGATATTATTATTATTATTATTACCCCTCCCGCCTGTTCTTTTGACATTTGATTATGTATTATAAGTTCATTTGAATCGGTTGGCGTCGTGTTACAGACGTGCGGGAGATTAGATGATCAGATTCATCTGCTGAAGCGGAAGTTGCAGATGATTTGCCAGGGAGAAGCGTTCAATGGAAAACCCACCAAGACCGCTCGCTCCCACGGGAAGAAATTCCAAGTCACAGTCAAGCAGGAGACCACCAGGATCCTGGTTATAATCTCATCTTGGTTTTTTTTTAATCTTTTTGAGTAATATTATGTTTGGTTCGAGGAATCAGGAAGGAAACGAAGAATTGTTTTCTATTCCAACGCAGGGGAACCTGGGGTGGGCATACATGCAGAAGAATAACTATGGAGCAGCTGAGGTTGTGTACCGCAAGGCGCAGGAGATCGAAGCGGACTCCAACAAAGCCTGCAACCTGTGCCTCTGCCTTGTGAGACAAGGGAAATGCAGTGAAGCACGAGCCATTCTCCAAGGCGTTCTTCGTGGGGACCCCTACGGTTCCTCGGACCCCAAGACCGTGGCTCGCGCCAAAGAGCTTTTGCTGGAGACCGAGCAGTGTTTTGAGGCCGCTGTGAGAAACCCTTCGCCCACTTTCGCGCTTAGTTTGGTCGAAGATGCTTTTGTTGAGGGTGTGGATAAGATGATGAACCTATTGAGGTCTAACACTAGTAGTAGTAGGAGACTTCCCATTTTCGAAGAAATCTCCCCTCAAAGAGATCAACTGGCTTGTTGATACTGTATTATTGAACCTTCAGTTTCTTACATGAACAGAAAAGATTGAAGAAGAAGAAAAGTAGAAAGAAAGTTGTAAAATATGTTAACTCCTACACACTACTGTTCTTTTCTGGTATTATTATTTTGGTACAACATGCAACTGACTGTTCATACCTATGTATATCTATCTGCTCTGGAAGTTGAAAGCCTTAATGGCGTAGGCGAAAGTGAAGCTGAAAACAACAGGGAATCCAACAGTCACAGCCGCAACCACTCCAAGGAAATCATGTTTGAACCCGAAGTAATCGTCCAAGAACTGCTTCACAGTCTGGTCAGAATCGCTCATTTTATCCTCAATATCTCCGAACTGCGATGCCACCAATCCGTACAATGTCCATGACACCGGGCATGCCCAGAAGTACCACCTCCACCACACAGGCATGCGCTGTTACATGAAAAAGCATGAATAAATAATAATGTTCCTATAATTCAAATGGATGGTGATGACGGTAGAGTGACAGCGTTAAGTGTGTAGAAATACTTACGGGTCGCGGAATGATGAAACCAGAAAACAGATTCCATAAACCGTAGAAGAAGGAAGAGACAATGGCTGCAATGCCTTCGTTGGGAGTAACAGCCACAGACATCATGCCGTAGAGTGTGAAGTATAACAAGGAGAATAACATTATGAAAAGGTACCAGAAAAATTTGGCTGCCGTCCATTCAAATCCAATCATGGCATAAACAACCACACCGTACACGGATGCTTGTAAAAGTATGTATGGGATTTCAATAACAATCTGTCACAAACAAGAAGAATATTACGTACAACATTTTGCCATTTTTACCATCCCCGTTTGAATGCATCGGGTTAGTCAAAAAGTAGAAAACTCACTTGTCCGAAGGCGTATGGTAAGGCAGAATACATTCCGGCTGCCTTCTCCCTGTAGAACACGGTACGTTCAACCGCGACCACTGGCTGTACGGCAGAGGAGTTTTGCACGCCTAGGAAGAGAACTGCGGTGTACATGGATCCCATAGCATTAAATAGGTCTTGTCTTTTATCACTGAAATACATAAGAAAGTAAGAAATTTACAACCACAACAACACAAGTGTTGCCTCTACTGAGTAGTTTAATCATTTAAGGTGTGTTTGGCATACTTACGTTTTGGTACCAAGGTCCCAAAACATTGATCCAAAAGTCAATGCTATGATGGTTGTGAAGATGAACCTAACTGCGGTGTACGATGTGTTACGCCAATAAGACCAGTGTTGTTTCCAGAGGCAGGCCATGCACTGGCTCCAGAAACTCTGTGAGTATTGAGCTGGGAAGTACAACTCGTTGGAACCGGGGCGTGGAGTGCTTAATTCACTGATCAAAGCTTTGTTCCTTCTGTAGAGATCTGAGTTCTTATACACATCAGTGAAATCAACTCCCAGTAACAATTCTTGAGAGGGAGCTGTCACTTCCAACATCCATGTTGCTGGATTATATCCGTCCTTGATTTTCTGCACTCCGTGAATTGACTATTTGCACACAAGAAAATTGGATTAATAATGTGGTAATATACGAGAAGTAGAATCTTTTGAACTTTCAAAACGCACCTCGAAGTAGTGTATCAAATGGGTTGAATTACGCCCCAATGGCCCGACATAAATCTCTTGTCCTCCTCTCTTCATTAGAAAGAGCTGCAAAAAATGTATTCTTCGTTATTGTATTGTCTGAATTTCAAATAAACATGAATATATATGCATGCCACTCAAGAGAATTTGATTCACCTCATCAAAAGCTTCAAAAATGTCAATGCTGGGTTGATGAATGGTGCAAACAACGGTCCTCCCAGTGTCAACAGTGTTCCTCACAGTCCTCATCACAATTGCAGCAGCTCTGGCATCTAGCCCTGATGTTGGCTCATCCATGAATATGATTGATGGGTTGGCCACTAACTCAACTGCAATTGTTAGCCTTTTGCGTTGCTCGGTTGAGAGACCATTAACTCCGGGCAACCCAACAAGTGCGCATCTCAATGGGTTCAGCTCAACTAGTTCCATCACTTCGTCAACAAACATCTGCAAATAAATTTACCATAACCTAAATATTTGGCAATGAGAGTTATCACATTCTATTATTATGTATGGCATGGTTTTTTAATTTAAAAAAAATAACCTTTCTAGCATTGCCATCCACATCCTCTGGCAAACGTAGCCATGCTGAGTAAACCAAGGACTCGTGAACAGTGACAAATGGAGAATGGATGTCATTCTGTTCACAGTAACCCGAAACACGGGCAAAAGTTTCCTGTTTCTTTGGATATCCTGAAATTTTGATATCTCCATCAACGTATCCACCAGTTTTTCTTCCTGCCAAGACATCCATAAGGGTGGTTTTCCCCGCCCCACTCACACCCATCAACGCAGTGAGAACACCCGGCCTGAAGGCCCCACTTACGCCTTTTAAAAGAACCAACCTATCCTCAGTGGCACCCTGCTCTTTCATTTCCTGTGGCATGTCCACAGAGTACATAACATTGTCGAATGTCAGGGAATGGGGTTCAAATGGAAGAACCATTCCCCGCTTCTGTGTCTCACTAGTACCAGCAACATGGGATTGTTGTTGAGAGGTGTTTTGGATAGAAGAAGTCTCGCCATCGTTGACATCAGCAGGTATGAGAGTTTGGGGCTTTCCAAATGCTGCATTTTCATATTCATAAGCCAGATGTCATATGTTTTTGTAAAATACGCGGAGTAGTATGTACTCTGTGTATATTGAATATTATACTGTACGTTTGTGTGTACTATACATAAACATCAGTTCAGAATGGGGAGTAAAATTGAAAATATACTTACGGTTAAGAAATTGGAGAGCTAGAGCATAGCAGACGTTGAATAGAATTACAAAACCGAAAAGGGCCCCGAGACCTATCCAATACCATTTAGCTTCTGGGAAGAATCCTCTTGATCTCACAACTGCATCTCCAAGTGGTTCAGTACCATTTGGAGCAATCTATTCAAATAACAAAAAAATCAGTGTGATTCGAATGTGAGTGTGTGCGTCTGGAAAGTTGCAAGCCACACTGAGATATATGTGCTTACATGTCTCCAGCTCTTCCCTTTAAATTCATTGACAAGAATTGCATTCATGCCATACATCATGGGTGAACACCAGTAGCCCCAAATCCACCAATCCTTCACATCATCTGCAGAATCAGGATGCAATGCGCCGTTTTCATATCAGACAATTCAAACAAGGCTTGCGTACTACGGAGTATAATAAATCAGACAGTTCATAAAAGGCTTGCATAATATAGTAATATATGACCCTTGCTAACACACAAACCTCGAGAGAGCACAAAACCACCCAAAGCAAACAGCAAAAGCAAAGCAAAAGATCCAAATGTGTTTGCAACTCCCATTGTCCTACCCATAGCTGCAATCATTCGGAACAATGCAGAAGCCATCTGGTTCACCAATACCATTGCTAGGAACTGTTTGAACAGCCTGAAACAGAAAATACAAAGTAAAGAGGGGGTAGGAAACAAAAGTCACTTATTGATCAATAATCAAGCAGTAGACAAAATTGTGATATCCACCTGCCAACATTTGGATCAAAACCAATGACATAGTAAGTAACAAACACCCAAAGACCGACTTCAACAAATGTAACAGGCACTTTTAGGATCCACGAAGGAAGAGCATAAGCCCAGGGAGGGAAGAATCGGAGGTCCCTTTGCTTGTAGAACACCGGCAACTTATAAATGGTCATTGGAAGCTCAGACATACCATTGAACATAACCATAACCACACCAAAAAACAATGCGCCCAAGAAAATCCCACCGTCAGTCTCATTGTCTTTCTTCATTTCGGTTCGAAAAAATAGTGTCATGGTAACAAACGCCACCACCGAAAGCTGGACTCATTGCATATAACCAAACAAAAACAGCTCAGTTATATTGGATCACAGAGTGAAATAAACATATTCTTTTCATAAAAAAAAATAAAAAACTCACCTGAAAGAATTTGAAGATGTAAGCAAATGAGTTTCTGTGCATGAGCAAATACTCTCTATCGGTGCAAACCTTCAAGAGTTGCCTCTTTCCTATACCATAATTTTCATTTGTTAAGGCGGCAAGGTGGCTTTTGGTTTTATCAAAGGGGACCGAAAGCTCATCTGCCATTGTCTTCCCAACATGGAAGGATTGGTATGCCTCTGCAAATTCCTTGGCCTTCACGAACCTATAAGTCTCACCCCTGCGGACCCAATACTGCTGTTGATCTTTCTTTGACGTCACCTGCCAAAAAAGTTTCAATTTTCAGTACAAATAGGAAGAAGAAAAACCCAATTTCCAGTACAATTCCGAAGGGGGGTGATGAAATGCATACTTCTTGCAAGAAATCGGCGACCCCTTTTCTCTCGGGGCATCTGAAGCCCATTGATTCGAAGAAATCCAGGATGTCCTCACGAGGCCCATTGTAAACGACATACCCGTCAGACAACAGAATGATGTCGTCGAAGAGATTATAGGTTTCCGGCGCCGGTTGGAGCAGAGAAATGACGGCCGTACCCTTGAGGATGTGGACGAATTGCCTGAGCGAGTTGACGATGGAATAGGTCGTGGAACTGTCGAGACCCGTCGAGATTTCGTCCATGAATAGGGCTTTCGCCGGCCCGACAATCATTTCTCCGGTGGTGACCCGCTTTTTCTGCCCGCCGGAGATACCCCGTATCATTTGGTCGCCCACCATTGTGTCTGCACATACTTCCAATCCCAGAATCTGCACGATATGCCCTGATCAAGATTCCAGTTTTCTTTTTTGTTTCTTTGATAACTTGTTCCAAGATTTCAAGACTTATATTGGATGCAGGGATTACCTTAAGAACATAATCAGTGAGCACTTTTGCTTCTTGTCCTTCAGTGGCTGCTGCCTGTTAGTTCAGTCAGTACAGTCCAATCCGTTAATGGAAATTCCAAATTTCGCACCAATATAAAATTCGAATTGATTGCTTAATTTTATTACTACTATTTTTTAGGCATTTCACACAATATAAAATTCAATTGAAGCCCTCAAACCATAAAATTCGGGACAACCATTTCAAGATTCTTGTCAAATCAATGAACAATAGTTGACGGGAGAATGATTAGCAGAATCCTTTTCCAGAGCATCTATGTAAGCATGCAGAAATATTTTTACAGATTTTTTTAACTAGCTGAGCAAATAGAGAAATTTTGACGAGATTGATGCCATACATATACACGGGATGAAAATTAGGGCTAATTTGTAGGAGATAGAAAATCACAATTGTACTCATCATTTAGTAGAAATATAAATTGTTGTTTAACAAAGGGCATATAAGCATATAGAACTCATATATAAAGGATTAAACAAAAACATATTCTACAATCTACAGGGTGGGCTAATTTAAAGAGTACCTTTATAACAGAGACCCATTCGAGAACTACGTTTTTGTGCCGTTTATCTCTAATTTTTTAATAATTGCACGGATTGCCCATGAAAATGTTGCATCAATGATCTTTTTTAAAGATTTGGGAGTAAAGAAAACTTCCTAAATAGGAGTAAAATATGTGTTATATCCTCAAAGTAGGAGTTCAAACTTAAACTCCTCCAAGTATGAGTAATTAACTTAATTAATAGAAGTATTCATACAGTGTATTGTATTTTTGAAAAAAATTGGTTAATTCATACGTAATTAATTATTTTTTGTCACTGTGCATAGAAGGAGTAATTAATTGTTTTTTCGATTGAAACAACAATTCATACGTAATCATACACTGTATAAATTAATAGAAGTATTCATATTTGACACTTGTAAATCGAAAATACAATGTAGAAGTATTTGTCACTGTGCATACAGTTCAATTGAAAAAATAATTCATACAGTGTCAATTATTTAATTAATACATCACATTGTACAATTGAACTTTTGGCATTTTGCAAAGCCACGCTTTGTCACTGTGCATTGAAATCTTTGGTATTATGTTTTCGATTGACCTAAAATTTTGTATTTTATAATGTCATGTTTGTCATTGTATGTTGTCATTTTTAGCATTGTATTTTCGATTGATAGTATACGAATTATTTTTTCTCCATGTAGTACCATGGCACTATACCTGTGGGGATTAGTGATGCCGACAACGTGCGATGATAACAGGAGCAAGGGGTGCTAAAATGGTGAGTCAACAACTCCTATTTTGGGGGTTTTATACTTTCACTCCTATTTTAGGTTTTAATCAATGTTTTACTCCTATTTTGCTCTTTAACCCTTGGGAGTACATTAATTCACACGCTCGTTCAGTGCAAGTAGATTTCATCTAAAATCATATATCACACGTAAGTTCTACATGATTTGCCCCTTTACGATTAAAATCTTTCAATTACTTTTGTTTGTTCACATGTTTATTAAATATTTCATATTTTTGTCACCTCTAGCTTTGTATAACTTTTGATGTAATTCATAGTTTTTAAAAAATTTAAGTATATTATTTAATCTTATACGAATTTAGAAATAAAATTATTTTAAAAATAATGAAATTTTATACATGATACAAAGAATGCAATTCATTTAAGATAAAGGAGTGAGTGTTTGTTACTCCGAGAGTCCGAGTATTATTAGAAAAAAAGACTCTTTGTACGGAGTAATTAGCTAGGGAAATACCCATTGGTAGATTACTACCAAAAGCGTTTGGACAGGTTATAATTTAAAAATAAAAATTACATATTAAAAAACTATATCAAAAGATCTACAAAATTAGAGTTGACATGACTATATTGTTTTATTAAATCGATGACGAAAATAGACCAATAAATTAAATAAAATTTGACTCTGTAAATAGTAGACGAGAAATTTATATGTAGATGGAGATAATAGAAGTCAAGCATGAGCTACATGACAATGATTGTGTTTTTTGTTTTATTTTTTGGAGTAAAATAAAACCTAGACCTAGCTTTGTACAAGTCGAGAACTTATTTAACCTACACTCCCACCGCCCTAACATTTTTCGGTTGACTTTATCTTTATCAAAAGTCATTACGGATTAATATTCAAAAATTACTCTCATGGTAAATTTTACGATAGATTTTAGGTTTACTATGAACCTACATATGTGCAAAATAAGCACTTAACTCTCACCCTCCCAAGTTTAAAAATAGTCTTCACTTGAGTGAATTGTATTTCCGCATTTCTACAGTGTGCATGAGAAATATTAACATTCTCCCATTTTTATGATCTTACAAGTACTTTTTTTTTTATTTTTTGTGAAAAGCTAGACTTTTAAATGATACTCCTATTAAAGTCAAAAAATAAGTTTGGACCCAAAAATCACATAAGAATTTGCCCAATTAATTTGACTTTGTCTTTGTTTAGGGTTATTGTTTTCAATAAAAATTACTCATTATTTTAGAAAATTTTTTAATGAGTTAGATTAATCTTGAAAATGAAAAATCAAAGTACTCTCAATTAATCAAATTAAGCAATCAATTTGAATTAACTAACCATTAATAATAATAATAATAATAAAGACTAATAATAATATCTAAACATCCAGCTTCACCATCCACAACACATTATCAATTTCACATCAAAGAATTCATTCTAAAATGCTCCATTAATATCAATTTTGCATACATATTAATTAATACCTTCATGTACACATCAATGTCTGGGTCGGGTTTGATATTTGCTGCCTTCTCTCTCCTTGACAGTTCTGCCAACATTTCTACACATATTTTCCCCAACAACACTCATCAACTGTAACCATCCATAATTATTAAATGGATTGGAGTGACACACTAATTAAATACGGAGTAAATAATATAATGATCGAATTAATTAGTAAATTATTATTACTACTATTAATTACGAGTATATATATACTTCATCCGTCCCGTTTTAAATCGCATGTTTTGACTTTTGAGCATATTTAAAGAATAGAAAAAAATAAAGTTGATTTTCCAAAATTGTAATTACTTTTTTGGAGGGTTGACGATGAATGAGAAGATAAGGAGGGGGGAAGAGTGACTTATTTTAGGGATATTATATGTATTTTACTCTTAAAAGTTTACGATAACAAGTAACAGACAATTTTTTTGGTACGGAAGCAAAGAGACAATTTAAAATGGGATAGCAATAAACTACCGTAACGAGATCCGATGCCCTGGCATCTAGCGGAGAATTCAAGGGTTTCTCGGACAGTCATTTCTCCGATGTGCAAATCGTGTTGACTTATGTAAGCCGCGGTTCGTTGGGGCACGAACTCGTTGAGTTCGTGCCCGTTATAAGTCACCTTTCCTCTCACCTTCAAATCCTTGTCCAGCTTCCCGGCCAACGCAAGGAGAAGCGTTGTCTTCCCGGAGCC
The DNA here is from genome assembly GCA_003260385.1 of Cuscuta australis. Taxonomy (NCBI): domain Eukaryota; kingdom Viridiplantae; phylum Streptophyta; class Magnoliopsida; order Solanales; family Convolvulaceae; genus Cuscuta; species Cuscuta australis. The sequence continues at coordinate 2,216,645 of NQVE01000098.1, read as the reverse complement.
GGGAGGCCCCAACAGAAGTGTCATCCGGCATGGTTTGACGATCCCGCTGACGTTATTTAGGATTGTGATGTTTTTCTTTTTGCTCTTGGTCACGCGAAGGGCGTTCAGTAAGTCTTCGACGAAATTGGTGGTGAAGTTGACGAACGAAGGCAACGCTCTGCTGCCTTCGTAGGCGACAGCCTCCACATTCACATTCTCGTACCTCACTTCAATGGTGGGAAGATCAATCCCGACCCTGTCGATTCTGTTCCTGAGCTTCTTCAGGAACTTCTCGTTGTCCTCCTCGGCGACTTTCACCAGCCTCTCCAGGAGAGTCTTCCTCTCCTGGAACCCGAGGCTGTCGATGTCCACCTCGGACGCGGGCCCCTGCGAGCCGAACATGAGCCCTTTTCTGAGGCGGTCGAAGGTGGGCAGCTTCTCCAACGCCGCCCACCTCAGGGCCTCCTCGTCGTCCTCGTCCCTCGACGACCGGGAGAACGCCTCCGCCCCGGTGATCCTCCACATGGAGCTGCTAGCTGCCCTCAGGCTGCCCCTAAAACTCCCTCTTATGCTCCCTCCATTCGCCGTGATTCCCAAACCGGCCGCCTCCATTGTTATATATATAGTACTGCGCGCGAGTAATATAATTATTATATACCCTCCGGCGCGCCGGCCCCCACCGCCGTGCGTAGCGGTTTTCTACTTATAGTATGGACAAGAAAATTAAAGGAGGTGTTATGATTTTGGGCGAGACTGGATCCGATCGGGGGAGAGAGTTACTTTATACTAGTGGCCTGGCAATCAGTTCGTGGGGAGACCGCCATCTCAATGTTGAAATTCCATACTTTCTCAATGTAGTACTATACTTTCTCAAGGTGGGATAGAAGTGTTTTATGGGATGCGCAAAAAATGAAACATGAAAGACTTTTTGGGACAGAAGGAGTATATTTTATTTTCTAATTTAGTACCACTCTTCAATGTGCATTGGTCTTTATTCCAATAAATGTCCAGCGACGACACTAGACATTGTTCAAACTAAATGTCCACCATCAGTGGCGGATCCAGAAAATGGGAAGACTGGGGGCAAGGCTGCTGCTCCTCCCGTTTTTTTAAATAAAGTGTAAAACGGTAAAACTAATATTAAATTTCATATGAATATTTCAAATTACTATGCTTAATTTATAATTAAATATATTAATTATTTTAAGTTTAGAAATTTATACATAAATAAATTAATCAAACGAATTTTAATTAAACATTTTAACATGCTTTGACCCCTCTTTTTACACAAATGCATGGAGTTTTGCAAAATTTATGGGGACATGTTATTGCCAAATATTTTTTTAGTGGGGCATATTTGAAATTTAAAACAAAATTAAAGTATTTATTAGAAATTTTGTTAAGTCACTGGGGGCACTTGCCCAAAGACCCAACCATCTTTATATAGGAAAAAGAAGAAGAAACAAATAAGTAAAGTTCTAAACTTTAATTTCCATAATTTTGTTCCTACAATAATTAGGAAAACAATACTAGTTCAATTAGGAAAGATATCTATTTCAATTTAAAGATAATAAATCTACTCAAACTAAAAAAATGACCTAATCTTTAGAATTCGGCTGCCTCTTTAGTCTGCATGCGCCTCACGAGTAAGGCAGCGTTCCATTAAACTTATTTTTTCTCATTATTACTTATTTTATTTAAAATAATGTCAGATTATCAGTCCAAATCAAATCTAACTAGATCAGATTCAATCAGATCAAATAAGATCCAATCAGATCAGATTCAATCACAATTATTATTATTACTATTATTATTACCATTACTATTGTTATAATTATTACTGCTATTATTATTATTATTATTATGATTATACTTATTACTATTACTATTATTATTGACATTATTATTATTATTACTATTATTATTATTACTAATATAATTATTACCATTATTATTAATATTATTATTAATACTACTACTACTATTATTATGATTATGATTATTACTACTATTGTTGGAGTTAATTGCTTCAGGTTTCTAGAGATCCAATATCGTCTCTAGGCCCAAAATATCATCGAATGTAAAGATTATATGAATAAAGATTTTTACGTAGAACCTGAATCCGAGATAAATCCATGAGCCCTTTTAGGTCAAGTCAAGCCAACGTGTTTTCTATTCATATATTGTTTGGTGGTACAAAGACTTAGAAGCCATGAGAGAGAGAGAGTTCACCAAGCTTTTTCTCTCTCTAGAATACAAGTGGGGAGGAAGAGAAGGATAAAAGGATCCCTGAATAAAATATTATTCCTTCTATTTATACGAGTACGATATGATTAGGGTTTGGCAATCCCTATCGGCCATTACATGATCCGGATAACGGCTTTCTCTAACCCTTAAGTCGGGCTTGATGTCTGTCCATCGCTCTGGTCGGTATGCTCCTCGGGCTCGGGATATAGTGCTCTGGTCGGGATATACCACTCGGGCATGGGACATAACACTCTGGCCAAACTTAGCCATTTGTCCACGCGACTACTCGTACTTTCACTTGGTTCCTGCGGGCCAGGTCTCTGCAATGTTATGGGCCTGTCAAACGGGCCTAATATGTGCTTGGACATTATCCCAACAAGTATTATTATTGCTGTTGTTGTTATTAGTATTACAATTATTAGTATTGCTATTACTATTATTATTACTATTACGGTTATTATTGTTACTATTATTATTATTATTATTGTTATGAAATTAATGATTGTTCATTTATTCAATTAATCAGGCCTATTTTCTAGAATAGTAGATTAAGACAACCATTGATGAGTATCAATTATGTACAGTACTTCCCATTTGTATTTGTATCCATACCAAGGCTCTCCACTATAAATAGAGGTCTAATCCGTGCATTGTAATCACCATTAAGTATAAGAAGAAGAGTGAAGAGTTAATAGAGAGAAGAAATCAGAAATATATTATATCCATTCTCATAATCTTTGAGTAGTTTTTCTCTCATTTTATAACACGTTAACAGCACGAATTTGCTCAAAATCCCAGAATCCTTGTTCTTCTCAGAAGGTATATTTATTTAATTTTCTTCATAAACAAACCAAAATATTTTCTTAAAACTATGAGAAGTATGCTCTGTGATTGCCCAAAGTTGGGATCCTTCACATCAGAAACTTATAGTTATAAAAAAATAAAATAAAATTAGATAATTAAAAGGAAGAAATTTCCTCATAATCCTAGAAAATCATATTTTTGATAAACTGGAATAAATAATAGAACTTAATATTGAGTAGCTATGATTGAAAAATAAAACATAACTTTATCTTTTAAACTAGTCTTAAAATATAAGATGTGAAAGAAATATATGTAATTTAGCTAAAAACCGAACATAGAAGACTTACGGAGTAATTTAATTTTTTATATAGCAAGTTTGGTTTTGCTCTGCCTCTAATTTTTCTGATATTCTGATGCTCCCTTGGACCATATTTTTTTTATTTTCGTATGGCTAAGTAAGAGAATGAGAGAATAAAGAGAGAGTAAGTGATAAGATCTTACGCAGAAAGGGCTAATATAGAGAATTCAAATTTATCATTTTTATTTCAATGTGATTTATTTTATTACCCTTGTTTTTTTTTGCTTTGTATTTGATAAATGGAATCTTCTGAGCAAACATTTTTGATGTTCTTCACATGGACTACTCATACATATTTTGTCTTGTTGTCTATTGCATTATAGTCAAAAGATTCTTTTAAAATAAGGGATAAAACATTACGGAGTAAATAAATTATGACTTTATGAAAATTGCATATACTACGTTTTTTTTTAAAAAAAAAATTCATTCTCCTAGCTTTGATTAGAGATTCCTATGTGTTTTAAATAATAATAAATTTAATTTATCTTGTAGTTATTTCATGGCCAACATCACCAAAAGAGAATTCGACATTCTTGATTTATCCGGTCAAAGGTACCTGGAATGGAGGGTTGATGCACTTGCTCACCTTAAGGCTAATGGCCTCGAAAATACAATTGCTGATAACAATACATCATCATCTCAGCAAAAGGCAAAAGCCATAATTTTCCTTCGCCACCATCTTCATGAAAGTTTAAAATCTGAATATTTATTGGTGGAAGATCCGAAGGAATTATGGGATAATCTCCAAGAGAGATATGGTCATCAACAAAAGGTCTTACTGCCGAGAGCTCAGTATGAATGGATCAATTTAAGATTTCAGGATTTTAAATCCGTTTGTGACTATAATTCTGCTATTTTTAAAGTCACGTCCACATTAAAATTATGTGGACATAATATCACTGACCATGACATGTTGGAGAAAACTTTTTCCACCATGCATATGTCAAATGTGATATTACAGCAACAATACAGAGAAAGGGGCTTTAAAAAGTATTCTGAATTAATCTCAGTATTACTTGTTGCTGAGCAGAATAATGAGCTCTTAATGAAAAATCATAACATGAGGCCCACCGGTTGTAGCCCTACAAATTTTGGCCATCCTGATCGTGGTTCAGCACCAGAATCAAATGTTATCCAAGGTGGTGCTCGCAGACACTTTAAACGTGGACGCGGAAATAACCGCAACAAAGGGCCGAACAGGGGCTATAAAAATCCAAATGGATCATCCTCCAAAGAAAAGGGAAAATTCAAACCACCACAGGCTAAAACTTATGAAAAGCCAAAACCAAGTGGTGAATGCTACAAATGTGGCATAAAAGGACACTGGGCGAATGAATGTCGAACGGCAAAACATTTGGTTAAATTATACCAGGCTTCCACAAAAGGAAAAGGGAAAAATGTGGAAGCTAATTACGCTGATGATATCAATCCAATTTTGCCTAAATTTGACGTGTCCGATTTCTACATGGATGATGCTGAAATTGGTGATGAGGTGGCCTTTGGTGGAACTACTACTGTTTAAATATTTTAATTTACTCTGTTATGGTGTGTTTACTTTTTAAATAAATGTTGGAAATTTGTATTTTATTTTCATGTGTGCTTGTATTATTATGTCTCTTCTAAAAAAATAATGATAATAAAATGTATGGTATTTGTGTTAATTATCTTTAACTTATATTTATTTATATATTTATTTGTATTCAAGATATGGAGATAACTGCTTATGGCTCCAGTGGCAAAGAACAATGTCTAATTGACAGTGCCACAACGCACACCATTTTGAGAAACAAAGAATATTTTTCTCAAATGACATTGATGGAAACTAATGTCAATACAATATCTGGTGTTGCAAAGCTCATTGAAGGGTCTGGAATGGCTTGTATAATCCTTCCCCAAGGAACAAAATTAATTATCAAAGACGCATTATATTCCAGCAAATCCCGAAGAAATTTATTGAGCTTTAAGGATATGCGTCAAAATGGTTATCACATTGAAACCATGACAGAAAATCAAAAGGAATACTTGTGTCTAACGACAACCAAATCTGGAAATAAAATTCTTTGTGAAAAGATGCCAGCGTATTCCTCGGGGCTATATTATACTCACATTAGTCCCGTTGAAGTGAATGTTATCTCTAATAAAAAATTAGATGATCAGAAAACATTCATTTTGTGGCATGACCGTTTGGGTCATCCTGGCAGTGTAATGATGCACAAAATAATTCAAAATTCACTTGGACATCCATTGAAAAATATAAGGATTCCAAGATCAATTGATTTTCCATGTGTTGCCTGCTCTCTTGGAAAGATGATTGTCAAGCCATCTCTAAATAAAATTGGAGTTGAATCTCTTGCATTTTTAGAAAGAATTCAAGGAGATATTTGTGGACCAATTGCCCCAGCATGTGGACCATTTCGTTATTTTATGGTGTTGATCGACGCATCAACACGTTGGTCACATGTTAGTCTTTTATCTACAAGAAATTTTGCATTTGCAAAACTCCTTGCTCAAATCATACGTTTGAGAGCTCAATTTCCGGATTATTCAATTAAGAAAATCCGACTTGATAATGCAGGAGAATTTACATCCCAATCATTTAATGACTATTGCATGTCTATTGGGATTGATGTGGAGCATCCAGTTGCTCATGTGCACACTCAAAATGGTCTTGCTGAGTCTTTAATAAAGCGATTACAATTAATTGCTAGACCATTATTGATGAAATCCAGTTTACCTGCATCTGTTTGGGGACATGCTGTATTGCATGCTACAAATTTAATTCGGCTAAGGCCTACTGCAAATCATATTTTTTCCCCATTGCAATTGGTTACTGGAAAAGAACCAAATATTTCTCACATAAAAATATTTGGATGTGCCGTATATGTACCAATTGCTCCACCACATCGTACAAAAATGGGTCCTCAAAGAAGGCTGGGAATTTATGTTGGCTTTGATTCTCCCTCAATTATAAAATATCTTGAGCCAATGACTGGTGATTTATTCACAGCTCGGTTTGCTGACTGTCATTTCGATGAGACAGTATTCCCAGCCTTAGGGGGAGAAAATGAGAAAAAGGACCCATGTACGAAAGAGATTACATGGAATGCAACAGGATTATCTTTTCTTGATGCAAGAACAAATGCATGTGAACAAGAAGTGCAAAAGATAATTCATTTACAAAATGTTGCAAATCAATTGCCTGATGCATTCACGGATTCAAAGAAAGTGACAAAGTCACATATTCCTGCTATGAATGCTCCTGCCAGAATTGAAATTCCTTAAGAGAAAAATGAAAAAACTCTTGCAAATGAGTCTTCAATACGCAAAAAGCATGGCAGACCACTTGGTTCAAAAGATGTAAAACCAAGAAAACTTAAAAGGCAAGAGACAATGTTTGAAACAAAAGACGTTCATTCTTCAAAGAAAGAAAATGAACAAACCGAGCATGTTGATATAAAAAATAATATCAACGAACAATTTGTTTCAAATGAGGATTTAACAACCTCTGAAGATGCGAATAATTCAGATGAAGATAGAAATGTTGATAATTATGAGATCTCAATAAATTACGTTTCTACGGGATTGCAATAGAACAGAAAAGATGTTCATGTTGATGATATATTCGCATATGCCATTGCCACAAACATCATGGATGAAAATGATGGCATTGAGCCAACTTCAGTTGATGAATGTCGACGTAGACATGATTGGCCAAAATGGAACGAAGCAATTCAGGCAGAATTGAAATCACTTGAAAAAAGGAGTGTTTTTGGGCCTATAGTTCCTACGCCAGAAGGCGTGAAACCAGTTGGTTTCAAATGGGTTTTTGTGCGTAAGCGCAATGAGAAAAATGAAATTGTGAGATATAAAGCCCGACTCGTTGCCCAAGGTTTTTCTCAAATTCCGGGGATAGATTATGAAGAAACTTATTCCCCAGTAGTTGATGCAACTACGTTGAGATTTTTGATAGGCATGTCTGTATTTAAAAAACTTCAAATGCGTTTAATGGATGTAGTGACAGCATATTTATATGGATCTCTCGATACTGACATATATATGAAAGTTCCTGGAGGGCTAAAGATGCCTGAGGTTTATAGTTCAAAACCTCGAGAGATGTTTTCCATAAAATTGGAAAAATCACTATATGGACTAAAACAATCTGGCAGAATGTGGTATAATCGTCTCAGTGAATATCTGCTCAGAGAAGGATACAAAAATGATCCAATTAGTCCATGTGTTTTCATCTGTAGATCTAAATCAGGCTTTGCCATTATTGCAGTATATGTTGATGATTTAAACATCATTGGAACTTTTGATGAAATAGAAAATACTGCAAAATATCTCATGAAAGAATTTGAGATGAAAGATCTTGGGAGAACAAAATTCTGTCTTGGTCTTCAAATTGACCATTTGAAAGACGGAATATTCATCCACCAGTCAAATTACACGAAGAAGGTTCTGAAGCGGTTTTATATGGATAAAGCACATCCTCTCACATCCCCGATGGTTGTTCGCTCTCTTAATGTACATGATGACCCGTTCCGACCTCGTGAAGATGATGAAGAAATACTCGGTCCAGAAATACCATACTTGAGTGCTATTGGAGCTTTGATGTATCTAACAAACAACACTCGGCCAGATATTGCATTCTCAGTGAACTTGTTAGCCAGACACAGCTCGACCCCGACTAGGAGGCATTGGAATGGCATTAAACACATTTTGCGATATCTCAATGGTACCATCGACCTTGGTTTATTCTACCGCAAAGATGCCAAGGCCACTCTTGTTGGATACGCTGATGCAGGATATTTGTCTGATCCGCAAAAAGCAAAATCTCAAACAGGATATGTGTTTACTTATGGAGATACCGCAATATCATGGAGATCAATGAAACAAACTTTGACTGCCACATCATCAAATCACGCGGAGTTGATAGCTCTCTACGAAACAGGTAGAGAATGTGTATGGTTGCGATCAATGATCCAACATATCCAGAGTGGGTGCGGTATAGAAACAATTACTAGTCATCCGACTCCTATATATGAAGACAATACTGCATGCATTGCTCAAGTGAAAGGAGGTTACATCAAAGGAGACCGAACAAAGCATATATCACCAAAGTTCTTCTCAACACATGATCTCGAGAAAGATGGAAAAGTTGACATCAAGCAAATCAAGTCTAGTGAGAATCTCGCTGATTTATTTACAAAAGCGTTACCCCCGAAGAAATTTGAAGAACTCGTACACAAGATTGGCATGCGTCGCCTCCGTCAATTATGCTAAGCTGAGGGGGAGAATTTTATGAATTGTACTCTTTTTCCCTTGATCAGGTTTTTATCCACTGGGTTTTTTCTGACAAGGTTTTTAACGAGGCAGTACATAAAATTAGAATGGGTTCCTAAACTATACCCATTTCACGAAGTACCCATCATTAATTGAAAATGAACATTCAAGGGGGAGTGTTATGAAATTAATGATTGTTCATTTATTCAATTAATCAGGCCTATTTTCTAGAATAGTAGATTAAGACAACCATTGATGAGTATCAATTATGTACAGTACTTCCCATTTGTATTTGTATCCATACCAAGGTTCTCCACTATAAATAGAGGTCTAATCCGTGCATTGTAATCACCATTAAGTATAAGAAGAAGAGTGAAGAGTTAATAGAGAGAAGAAATCAGAAATATATTATATCCATTCTCATAATCTTTGAGTAGTTTTTCTCTCATTTTATAACAATTATTACTTTTATTATTTTACTATAATTATTATTATAATTATTACTATTACTATTATTATTTTAGAATAAAAGTTATTGATTGTATTATAATATTCCGTGAATGATCATTATAGTTTTTAAAATTTATTAAATTATGGTAATAATTTTAAGTTTAACTTGAATCGAATTTAGACCAGATCATATTAGATCTATTCAGATCAAGTTTAATCAAATTTAAAATTTTAAAAAATCAAGCCCTCCTTGCACTGATGCCGGTGAGAACATGTGCAATCCCAAAATCTGCACGACAAACTCCCATGTTTAAGACTTCTTTATTTCTTTTACTTATTCCAAAAGATTTTGGACTTACGTTAATTTAATTTTTAGATGTCACGCATGACAACTACACAAGTCCATAGATCTTATTATTCACCTTTGACAAAATGCACTATCCATTTTCTTGGAATATAAAAGAAACCTAAACTTCCCCGGCCTAAGAAATCTCGGTTGACTTTTTTTTAATTATCAAAATTTATACTACTTCGTAAATAAGCAAAATAGAAATACTCCAACCTTCCATAAAAATTAGGGGCTCTATGATGCCCTTGCTTATCAATAGACATGGACGCCCCTCCACTTAAATATTGATATGTGTGGATCAATTTTAACTTGGTTTTTATGTGGATTAAGAGTCCTTTCGTAGGACTTATTTTTTCTATTAATTATTATTATTATTATTAAAATCAGATCTAATCAAATTAGATGAGATCCAATCAAATCAACTTCAATCCGGTCATATTCAATCAAATCACATCAGATCCAATCATACCAGATCAAATCCAATCAAATCAGATTAAATCTAATCAGATCAAACCAGATCCAGACACATATAAGTATTTATAGACGTAGGGTTTGGGGCTAAAAGTTTTGGTTCGTGACATGGGTAGATTTAGGTAACTAAATTTTATTAATTATTATCTTAATATAAAATTTTAATATTTATTTATTAAATTGTAACATCTCTTTTATGCATAACTTTTTACACGTAAGTCTAAATTTAACAAACTATATAACGTTAGTTACGTTTTTACGATATCTACCCAATGAGTCAAATTTTGAATAAAAAGGTTAATGTATAAATAGTTTATATTTTTGAGTAAGAAAGTGTTATATTTATTTTTTTTCAAAGTGATGGTTAACAAGTAAACCAGTTTTCAGGGTGTTACTTTTGTGTAATATCCCGTGTTAAGATTGGATGGAAAGTGCTCAAAAGGATTGACAGTACTACTTATATCAACAAAATATATCTTCTTTTTGAAAGTTCATCCTTTAGAAACTTCAAAGTTAAACGTGCTTGACTTGGAGCAATTCTAGGATGGGTGACTCTTCAGGGAAGTTCCTTGGGCGCGTACGAGTGAGGACAAAATACGCAGGAAAGACTTGTGTTGGTTTGTGGGGTCAGTCTACAATTCTATGAGCTGACACTTTCGGCCAGGGGTTGTATTTAGAAGGATGTGTGATAAACCTGTCGGCTCTTGGTTGTGGTCTCATTCGGGTAGGGCGGGAGGCAGGGGGCTTGAGAGGAGTGCAGGGGGGAGTTTCGAGGGGGTTCGATCGAGAAAGTAAAAGTCACCAATTTTGTGAATGAAACATTATAGGTGCACCAAGTCAACATTGTCACCTAGCATCACCATAAATTCACAGTCAATGAAATCGCTCCTTTTTTTTTAATTTTTGGTGGAAATGGACGGGGAAGACCTCGCAAGATGCAGATAAAGACTTGTGATAGATGCTCTGAATCTGAAATGCTCAACCCGAACTATGAGAAGTAATTATTTTAGTAATACTGAATTTTGAGAGTAATATGTATGGTAAAAATTAGTAGAGGGTAAAGAATGAAACTCCACACAAATTAGTAGAGAGTAATTAAAAAAATAGTAGAGAGTAAAAACGTTGAGGAATAATTATTTTAGTAGTACTGATTCTACTGAATTCTGAATCTTTAGTTTCTTCTTACATGAACATCATCCACATACATACAATAATACACATACTAATCACAACTATTCTTTTTCTTTGTTGTTATTTTGGTACAACATGCAACTAAAGTGTGTACATACATACCCATGCCTATCTTCTCTGGAAGTTGAAAGACCTAATGGCGAAGGCGAAAACGAAGCTGAAAATAACCGGGAAAACAACGGTCATAGCCGCAACCGCTCCAAGGAAATCATGTTTGAACCCAAAGTAATCTTCCAGGAACTGCTTCACGGTCTGATCAGAATCGCCCATTTTATCCTCAATATCTCCGAACTGCGATGCCACCAACCCGTACAATGTCCACGCCACCGGGCACGCCCAGTAGTACCACCTCCACCACACAGGCATGCGCTGCAGTTACATGAAACAATGAAAATAAATGTAAATGGTACTCCTAATTTGAATGTAAATAGTATTATTCTTAGGTGTGTAAAAAAATCCTTACAGGGCGCGGAATGATGAAACCGGAAAACACATTCCACAAACCATAGAAGAAGGAAGCGACCACGGCTGCAATGCCTTCGTTGGGAGTAACTGCCACAGTCGTCATGCCGTAGAGCGTAAAGTATAACAAGCAGAACGCCATTATGAAAATGTACCACAAAAATTTGGCCACCGTCCATTCGAATCCAATCATTGCATACACAAGCACACCATACACGGATGCTTGAACAAATACGTAAGGGATCTCAATGACAATCTGTCGCAAACAAGAAGAATATTACGTACGTATGACATTTTTACCATCCCCATTTGCGCTTCGGGTAGTAAAAAAATAAGTAGAAAACTCACTTGTCCGAAGGCGTATGGTAAGGAAGAATACATTCCGGCTGCCTTCTCCCTGTAGAACACGGTGCGTTCAACCGCGACCACTGGCTGTACAGCAGAGGAGTTTTGCACACCTAAGAAGAGAACCGCGGTGTACATGGACCCCATAGCATTAAACAGGTCTTGTCTTTTTTCACTGAAATATATAAATACCGAAAGGGAAGAAATTCAAATCCACTTTCCAATAAGCAGTATTGTACAATTCTTTAAGATGTGTTTGGAGTACTTACGTTTTGGTACCGAGGTCCCAAAACATTGTCCCAAAAGCCAGTCCTATGGCAAGTGTGAAGATGAACCTAACCGCGGTGTAAGATGTGTTACGCCAATAAGACCAGTGTTGTTTCCAGAGGCAGGCCATGCATTGGCTCCAGAAACTCTGTGAGTATTGAGTTGGGAAGAACAAGTCCTTGGAACCGGGGCGAGGCGTGCTTAATTCACTGATCAAAGCTTTGTTCCTTCTGTAGAGATCTGAGTTCTTGTACACATCTGTGAAATCAACTCCTAGTAACATTTCTTGAGAAGAAGCTGTCACTTCCAACATCCATGTTGCTGGATTATATCCATCCTTGATTTTCGGCACTCCTTGAATCGACTATTTCCACACAAGTAAATCAGATTAATTAGTAGTAGATCAGAAATCAATATAAAACTTTTGTGGTTTTGAAACGCACCTCGAAGTAGTGTATCAGATGGGTTGAATTACGCCCCAATGGCCCGACATAAATCTCTTGTCCTCCTCTCTTCATTAGAAAGAGCTGCAAAAAATGTTTTCATCTTCAGTTTATTGTCTGAGTTTCCAATAATTATGAGTATAATAAAGGAAATTCGATTCACCTCGTCAAAGGCTTCAAAAATGTCAATGCTGGGTTGATGAATGGTGCAGACGACAGTCCTCCCAGTGTCAACAGTGTTCCTCACAGTTCTCATCACAATCGCAGCAGCTCTGGCGTCCAGTCCTGAAGTTGGCTCATCCATGAATATGATTGATGGGTTGGCCACCAACTCAACTGCGATTGTTAGCCTTTTGCGTTGCTCGGTTGAGAGACCGTTGACTCCGGGCAACCCAACAAGCGCGGATCTCAATGGGTTCAGCTCAACTAGTTCCATCACTTCGTCAACGAACATCTGCAATTAAAAATTTACCCAAGCGTAAATATTTGGCTCTGAGAGTTATCCCATCATATTATTTAAAAAAAAATAATAATAACCTTTCTAGCATTAGCATCAACATCCTCTGGCAAACGCAGCCATGCTGAGTAAACCAAGGACTCGTGAACAGTGACAAATGGAGAATGGATGTCATTCTGTTCACAGTAACCTGAGATGCGGGTAAAGGTTTCTTGTTTCTTTGGATATCCTGAAATTTTGATGTCTCCATCAATGTATCCACCTGTTTTTCTTCCTGCCAAGACATCCATAAGGGTTGTTTTCCCGGCCCCACTCACACCCATCAATGCAGTGAGAACACCCGGCCTGAAGGCTCCGCTCACGCCCTTTAAAAGGACCAATCTATCCTCAGTGGCACCCTGCTCTTTCATTTCCTGTGGCATGTCGACAGAGTATGTAACATTGTCAAATGTCAGGGAATGTGGTTCAAATGGAAGAACCATTCCTCGCTTATGTGTCTCAGTTAAGGTGGCAACATTGGACTGTTCTTGAGAGGTGTTTCGGATAGAAGAAGTTTCGTTGTCATCATCATCAGCTATGAGAGCTTGGGACTTTCCAAATGCTGCATTAACAGTATATTTAATATTATACACACACACACACTCTTGAAAATCGATTGAGAATTGGGATTAAAATTGAAAATATACTTACGGTTAAGAAATCGGAGAGCTATAGCATAGCAGGCATTGAATAGAATTACGAACCCGAAAAGGGCCCCGATACCTATCCAATACCATTTAGCTTCCGGGAAGAACCCTCTTGATCTCACAACTGCATCTCCAAGTGGTTCGGTACCATTTGGAGCAATCTGTTGAAATTCGAAATATAAAAAACAGTGCAATTCAAAGGTTATGTAGATGTAGTTTATCAAGAATTGTATGTGCATACATGTCTCCAGCTCTTCCCTTTAAACTCATTAACAAGAATTGCATTCATGCCATACATCATGGCTGAACACCAGTACCCCCAAATCCACCAATCCTTCACATCATCTGCAGAGTTCAGATGCAAAAAAGACAATGTTCTTACCAGACAATTCAAGCAAGGGTTGCGTAATATAAGAAATCAGACAGTTCATATAAGGCGTGAATAAGAAAGTACGACAAAGCACAAACCTCGAGAGAGCACAAATCCACCCAAAGCAAACAACAAAAGCAATGCAAAGGATCCAAATGTGTTTGCGACTACCATAGTCCTACCCATAGCTGCAATGAATCGGAACAATGCAGAAGCCATCTGGTTCACCAATATCATTACTAGTAACTGTTTGAACAACCTGAACGAAACAGAAAATAAGGAGTAAAGAGGAGGTAGAAAGCAAGAGTCACTTATTGGTCAATAACGAAGCACGTAATGAAATTGTGATATCCACCTGCCAACATTTGGATCAAACCCAATGACATAGTAAGTAACAAACACCCAAAGACTGGCTTCCACAAGTGTGATAGGCACTTTGAGGATCCACGAAGGAAGAGCATAAGCCCAAGGAGGGAAGAACCGCAGGTCCCTTTGCTTGTAGAACACCGGCAACTTGTAAATGGTCATTGGAAGCTCAGCAAAACCATTGAACATAGCCATAAACACACCCAAAAATAAGGCACCCACAAAAATCCCACCATCGGTCTCATTATTTTTCTTCATTTCGGTTCGGAAAAATAGTGTCATGGCAATGAAAACCATCACCGAAAGCTGAATACAGTAAATGTGTACAAAGAAATCCAGCTCAGTTATAATCCATCACAATGTGAAATAAAGAAATCTAAAAAAAAATTAAAAACTAACCTGAAATATTTTGAAGATGTAAGCAAATGAGTTTCTTTGCATTAGCAAATATTCTCTATCAGTGCAAACCTTCAAGAGTTGCCTCTTTCCTATGCCATAATTCTCATTTGTTAACGCGGCCGGGTGGCTTTTGGTTTTATCAAAGGGGACCGAAAGCTCATCCGCCATAGTCTTCCCAACGTGGAAGGATTGGTATGCCTCTGCAAATTCCTTGGCCTTCACGAACCTATAAGTCTCACCCCTGCGGATCCAATACTGCTGTTGATCTTTCTTTGAAGTCACCTGCCAAAAAAAACTCGGTTTTCAGCACGAATGGGAAGAAGAAATAACAATTTTTTCTAGTACAAATCCGAAATGCATACTTCTTGCAAGAAATCGGCGACCCCTTTTCTCTCGGGGCATCTGAAGCCCATGGATTCGAAGAAATCCAGGATGTCTTCACGAGGCCCATTGTAAACGACATACCCGTCCGACAACAGAACGATGTCGTCGAAGAGGTTGTAGGTCTCCGGCGCCGGTTGGAGTAGAGAAATGAAGGCCGTGCCCTTGAGGATGTGGACGAATTGCCTGAGCGAGTTGACGATGGAATAGGTGGTGGAACTGTCGAGACCCGTCGAGATTTCGTCCATGAATAGGGCTTTCGCCGGCCCGACAATCATTTCGCCGGTGGTGACCCGCTTTTTCTGCCCGCCGGAGATACCCCGTATCATTTGGTCGCCGACCAGCGTGTCCGCACATACTTCCAATCCCAGAATCTGCACGACAACCCATGCTTGAGATTCCCGTTTTCTTTAACTGATTCCAAGTTTTCATGAAATTTTTTCACTCCATATTTGATGTGGTTGGGTCCAAGACAAGACAAGACAAGAATTACCTTAAGAACATAATCAGTTAGCACTTTTGCTTCTTGTCCTTCTGTTGCTGCTGCCTGTCCACACAGTTTATCCGTTAATGGATATTCGAAATTTCTCAAATTAATAATTGTTTACCAAAACATGGACGATATAGGGAAATAAAAATATGATCTTTTTAATGTTTGACTAACAATATTAGTTAAAATATGTTAGGAAAAAATAATTAAACTTGAATAAACTTGAGAGAGAGAAAAGTAAAATTAAAATAAAGAGAAATTTACCTAAATAACATTAAAATATAATGACTTTCTCTAAATAGCATCATATGTTTTTATTTCCCAATGTAGTACTTTTAGTCACTATTCAAGTAATGTACATCATCAGTAGACATTATTCTTTCTTCTAAACGTTATTAAATGCTATCTAGAGTATTTAAGAAATAAAAAAGTTTAAATCCAACCTTAAAAGATGACTTCTTTTTATTTCTTAAAGTAGAATGAAAAACAACAAAGTAGCAATATACCTTCATGTAGACATCAATGTCCGGATCCGGTTTGATATTCGCTGCTTTCTCTCTCCTCGAGAGCTCTACCAACATTTCTACGTATATTTCCTATTACTACTATTCATATGTTCCCACGAGACTCCAAAAATATGGAAAAAAGACAAATTAACAAAAGTCAAAGTACCATAACGAGATCCGATGCCCTGACAAGCAGCGGAGAATTCCAGCGTCTCTCGGACGGTCATCTCTCCGATGTGCAGGTCGTGCTGCCCGATGTAAGCCGCGGTTCGCTGGGGCACGAACTCGTGCAGTTCGTGCCCGTTGTAGGTCACCCTTCCCCCCACCTTCAGATCCTTGTCCAGCTTCCCGGCCAACGCAAGGAGAAGCGTCGTCTTCCCGGATCCGGGAGGCCCCAACAGAAGTGTCATCCTGCTCGGCTTGACGATCCCGCTCACGTTATTCAGGATTATGATGTTCTTCTTTTTGCTCTTGGTCACGTGAAGCGCGTTTAATAGGTCTTCTACGAAATTGGTGAAGAAATTGACGAACGAAGGCAGCGCTCTGCTGCCTTCGTAAGCCAATGCCTCCACATTCACATTCTCGTATCTCACTTCAATGCTCGGCAAATCAATCCCAACTCTGTACCAAGCCACGGTAATATAATAATAAACGTTGAAAGTTGCATTGACAAAGTGCTACTTCATTCACTATACAAAAAAAAAGCAAACTCTAGCCACAAAATCATCAAATTAAACCTGTCTATTCTGTTCCTGAGCTTCATCAAGAACTTCTCGTTGTCCTCATCAGCGACATTCACGAGCCTCTCGAGCAGAGCCTTCCTCTGTTGGAACCCGAGGCCGTCGATGTCCACCTCCGCAGCGGGCCCTTGCGAGCCGAAAATGAGCCCTTTCCTGAGGCGGTCGAACGTGGGCAGCTTCTCCAACGCCGCCCACCTCAGAGCCTCCTCGTCGTCCTCGTCCCTCGTCGACCGGGAGAACGCCTCCGCCCCGGTGCTCCTCCATATGGAGCTGCTAGCTGCCCTCAGGCTGCCCCTCACACTCCCTCCTCTCGCCGTGACACCCAAATCGGCCGCCTCCATTGTTTTGTTATATTTCCCTCCTCCCCACCGCCGCCGCCGTCACCCTCCACCCTACCGCCGTGTGTTGTAGGTTTCTACTCCGTATGTATATTATGGAAATCAAAGAAGAAATGAATATATGTGTTTGTGGGCCGGGAAGATATATATGGCCAGTTTTTATAGTTGCAGATCGAGTCAGCCCGTGTTACATTTCATCACTAGTTACGTACGTCAGAGACAGAAAAATGGAATTTAAATAAATAAATAAAGAAAAATGCTAAATAAAGGTGTACCCTATTTGTCCCCCACCCCCTCCTTGTCCACATAATTGGACAAAAATATTTTAAAAAGATAAATAAATAAAAATTAATTAAAAATGAGTGGTGGAGAAGGGTGTGGTGTACAAATGGGGTACACTTTTGGTGTACCCCTAGCATTGCTCATAAATAAAAGATGAGCTCTATTCCCAAGGGTCCCTGCAGACATGGTCGGATGGTCATTGAGAAGAGGTAAATTAGAATTTGATCGCATATTAGTGACAAAGAGTGAAGCTTGTGTTGGAAATTTTAAAGTAAATTGGACATTTTCGTACATAAATTCGGTAGGATCCACAAAATTATTTTCCAAAATAATTATGGACGATTAATCTCGTAAGTAAGACGAACGTCTTGACATATGACACGTCATAAACGGTGCTCGGGTGAATGAGAAATTAATTCTCAAAGTTGAATACTAAGATAGAGTAAATGCCTTTGTCCCACACGGTTTTCTAAACCTTTCGTATTCTCATATTTAAGCTTAGGCATTGAATTGAGCTTATGAAAGGAACAAGAAGAGGACTTCTCGCGCGCCACCGCCCGTCCGGCTCGGCACGTCACGACACGCGCGCGCGCGTCGGGTCTGGTCGGGTCGCGGCTGCGGCGTGGCTAATTTTTTACGAGACCGAATTGAACACGCGTGGACACTTCGTGATTAACGAAGTGCCGTCCAAAAGCATGCATGCACAAAGGAGGCGAAGAGGGTGTTGCGTCCCTTCGTAATTTCCGTCCAGCCCAAGCGAAGAGCCAACTCCCCTCCTATAAAAGGAGGGGTTGGTTGCAGGGAGAATGAACTCACTTGAAATCTCTCTCTCTGTCTTTGCATTCTAAAATGTTCCGATAACTCCTCAACTCCGATCATCTTCTCCGGCAGTAACACCCATCCTTCTCGTTCGTCGGTGCACGGTTCTACCTGGTACTTACAAAGGCATTATGCAATTATGCTTTAACGTAGTTACCTCCTAGTACAGTTATCAGGAATCGAGCTCGAGTCTTAGCTCATTAACACTCTTTGCTTTGCCAACGAGCACAAAAAATGGAATTAAGTCGTCGGACGAGAAAGCTAAGTCATCGAAATTTCGATCTGTGTGGACGCACATATATAGCTGCTATATAGGCCATTGAATAATGGTTTAACTCTAAAGTCTCAACTCTCAACCCTCCTAATGGCGCAAAAAGAGGGAAGATTCATTTTTTGTTATTTTTAATCTTATATAATAAAAAAATACTCGTTTCGTTTTAAAACGTTTATCCCGTTTCTATTTAGGAGATTTGACCGACTTTATATTCAATTCAATTTATTTAATTGTAGGTTTAAAATTATAAAATAAATTTAAATATTTAAAATCGCATCAAAAATTCTACAAAACAAGAGGTGACAAGACTACATTATTTTATCAAATAAAAAAAATAAATAAATAAAGTGATCAAAATTTTTCTGTGTAAATAATAACTGAAAAGAACATTTTAGGAGGGAAGAATATTTATTTACGGTAATATTCCCTATATCCAATCAATCTAATGCCACTGTATGAAGCCGTTGAATTAGGCACTCTAATGGAATATTTTATCCATTACCCAAACAATAAACACTAGAGGTGGCACACGGTTCGTGACGTTTCGATATTTTTTTAAAATATGTATCGTGCCGTTATTATTTACGGAGTAACCGGTTCGGTAGAGTTCCGTTTTTTACAACTAAATCCATTCGGTACGTTACCGTCCGGAAACGTGATGATACCATGCCAAATTAATGCAAAAAAAAAAGAACCATATTACTTTGTTGTTTTGATATTTTTAATCATAAAAAACAATCGACATAACTAAAAAAATTGATGCACTATATTTTTATGCGTTTTTACTCAACAATTACATTGTTAGGTTAAAAATTTTTTGACGAAACATAATTGCAGTTTGACTTTTCAACAAATAAATTATAAGTGGTAATAAAGTACGAGTACCATAAAAACATAAAATTTAAGTATGTTAAAGTTACACCAAATAGATATGACTTAAGTTGACTCAAAGATAACAAATGAAAATGTTTAATTAATATATTAATTTAACATGTGAGAGGTAGCGATTCAATTCTATATTTTCAATTTTTTGGAACCATCTCGTACCGTTTTTAAAATGGTTTAGTTCAATTCAAAATATAATTTACAAGAATCATTTGAAACCCCATTTTTTGGTTCGACACAATGTTGGTCCAGTTCGTTTCAATGTCCAACCGGTATTTTTGCCCGCCCGTTATAAACACATACAAAGTTTTAATAACTCGCGTAAATAATAATGAGTACCTCATAATTGTATGTTGTCTGTGAGATAAATTGATACTCTCTCCATCCAAATTGGTTCTTCCTATACACTATTTATGCAATCAAATTTTATTCATTTTATTTAGTTATTTTCAATTTTTTCTACAAATGTCATACAGAGTAAAAAAATATAGTCATGTCACTTCTTATTTTGTATAAACTTTTAGAGTCAAATGCATTAACAATTCTTGTAGTCTTCCATAAGTTGGTAAGTAGTCTCGATACTTTTAAAAGTTACAAAATAATCCTTATGTCCAAAGAACTGTTTCATATATAGTCCTTCCTTTAGATAAACGTGAAGTACGCAAAACATGCGCATACTATGAAAAAATGTGAAGCATGAAATAAAATGAAGAAGCTAATCTGACAAAACTACCCTCGTCTTCGTGATTAAAAGCAGGGAAGGGTCTTCTCTTGTAGCATAAGATATTACCCTAAAATATAACTACTTGAAGAAAGGAACTACGTCAGGCCGTCGGTCTCATTCTTCACATTTTCCTTAAAGAAATGACTAATTATGCAACAATTCTTTTATCACAAGGACTATTTCGCAATTTTTAAAAGTCCAAGATCTGTTTATCCATTTATTGAAGAACCCGAGGACTATTTATGCATATTACTCAAACTATTATCTACTTTTTAAATACCCTAAAATATATAAGTTTTATTTTTGAATTTTACACCTACAATCAAACAAATTGAATTCAATATTGACTTTTATCTAGTTTTGAAATATAATTTTTTTTTTGAATTTTACATCTACAATCAAATAAAATTGGTCAAGCCTCGTAATACATAATACGTTGGAATTCATCCCACATCCGAGAAATAATATAAACACTACTCCCATATAAAGAAAGGTGAAAGACTACTCATTAGCTTAAATTTTTGGATAGAAAATGAATCCAGACTTTATATGAGCAAGTGAACAAATTTCACCGGACACTCTATTTAGTTCACTCGACCCACCGAAATTCCAACATAATAAGAACCACCTTGGATGGAAGGAGTATTAAAGCTGGTGTCAAAAATAGTATGGAGTATGCTCCTAGCATTTTTTCTTTAGATATTTAAAATAAACAATAAGCAAAAAATTTAAAACTTTTAAAACACTTTAACAAGGACCATGCATTCAATGGAATGACTTGTATCAATAATAAGGGCCAGAAAAACTCCATGTCAAGAGCTCTTCTGTGGTTGAACATACATAGGAGAGGAGACCCATTGAATCTTAAGACTTATTACATGAAGAGGACTTGAAAGTAAATATATAACAATAAAGTTCCCAAGCATCCATACAAAATTTATTAGCTCCTCCACCAGAGAATATGTCACACTGTTTAAACTGGGGTAAGAACATATATACCTACCTGCTCTGGAAATTGAATGCCTTAATGGCAAAGGCGAAAGTGAATCCGAAGACGACCGGGAACGCAACAATCACAGCCGCAACCACTCCAAGAAAATCGTGTTTATACCCAAAGTAATCTTCCAGGAACTGCTTCACAGTCTGATCAGAGTCGCTCATTTTGTCGTCAATATCTCCAAATTGTGACACCACCAATCCGTACATTGTTCATGCCACCGGGCACGCCCAGAAGTACCATCTCCACCACACAGGCATGCTCTGTTATTATATACATCACATAAAATCTTAATGGTATTATTCCTCATTGAGCGTTACGTGTGTTATTTGTTTTTAAAAAAAAACTTACTGGTCGTGGAATGATGAATCCGGAGAAGAGATCCCATGCACAATAGAAGAAGACTGCGACAATGGCTGCAATGCTCTCATTGGGGGTAACAGCGACAGACATCATCCCGTAGAATGAGAAGTATAGCAATGAGAAGAACATCATGAAAAAGTACCAAAAGAATTTAGCCGCGGTCCATTCAAATCCAATCATCGCATAAACGATCACACTGTAAATTGCTGATTGTGAAATTATGTAAGGAATTTCAATAACAAACTGTCACAAACAAAACCGGAAAAAAAACAATGTTACGATGATTTACATTTTTAACAGTTGTGCTGCGCGTAACCAAAAAAGTGGGGTACAAAAGTCGAAAGCTCACTTGCCCAAAGGCATACGGCAATGCAGAATACATTCTTGCTGCCTTCTCCCTATAGAACACTGTGCGTTCAACCACGACCACTGGCTGAACTGCAGAAGAGTATTCCACACCTAGGAAGAGAATTGCGGCATACATGGACCCCATAGCATTAAACAAATCTTGCCTTCTTTCACTGAAAGATAAGAAACCACGAGATTTACCACCTAAAAATACAAGTTTGTCAACTAAAAAGAAAAAAAATGAAGTGTTCGAAATTACGTTTTGGTACCAAGGTCCCAGAACATTGTCCCAAAAGCCAATGCTATTACGGCTGTGTAGAGGAACCTAACTGCAGTGTAAGATGTGTTACGCCAGTACGACAGGTGTTGCTTCCACAGACATGCCAGGAATTGGATCCAGAAACTCTGTGAATATTCTGTTGGGAAATACAAGTCCTTGGAACCAGGGAGAGGTGAGCTGAGTTCAGTTATCAAAGCTTTGTTTCTTCTGAAGAGGTCTGAGTTCTTATAGATATCAGAGAAATCAACCCCTAGTAACATTTCTTGAGCTGAAGCTGACACTTCCAACATCCATGTTGCTGGGTTGTATCCGTCTTTGATTTTTGCCACTCCGTGAATTGACTACTTTCACGCAAGTAAATCAGATCAGTAATGTGGTAATAGATTAAAAGTGGGTTAGTTGAGGGCTTGAAACTTGCCTCAAAATACTTGATCAAATGACATGAATTGCGGCCCAATTGGCCCACATAGATCTCTTGTCCTCCTCTCTTCATTAGAAAGAGCTGCAAAATGTATTCTTCAAAAGGGTATTGTCTACCACTCGATTAAATTCTTCGATCATCAGTTTACTAGTTTTTAAATAATTTGATTTACCTCATCGAAAGCTTCAAAAATGTCGATGCTGGGCTGATGAATGGTGCAGACAACAGTTCTGCCAGTGTCAACAGTGTTCCTCACAGTTCTCATCACAATTGCAGCAGCTCTGGCGTCTAGACCTGAAGTTGGCTCGTCCATGAATATGATTGACGGGTTGGCCACTAACTCAACTGCTATTGTTAGCCTTTTGCGTTGTTCGGTTGAGAGACCGTTAACCCCGGGCAACCCAACAAGGGCTGACCTCAATGGATTCAGCTCAACTAGTTCCATTACTTCTTCAACAAACATCTGCATTTAAATTAACCACACGTAAATGTTCTCACATGGAGAATTAGTATATCTTGTCATTAATAAGGATGAAAAGTTATTTCGATTTACTAACCTCTCTAGCATTACCATCCACACCCTCTGGTAAACGTAGCCAAGCTGAGTAAACTAGTGATTCGTGAACAGTGACAAAGGGAGAATGGATGTCATTCTGTTCACAATAACCTGAAATTCGGGCAAAAGTCTCTTGTTTCTTCGGATACCCAGAAGTTTTAATGTCTCCATCAATGTATCCACCAGTTTTTCTTCCCGCCAAGACATCCATAAGGGTTGTTTTCCCGGCCCCACTAACACCCATCAAAGCAGTGAGAACACCAGGTCTGAAGGCTCCACTCACACCCTTTAGAAGCACCAATCTATCCTCGGTAGCACCCTGAGCTTTCATTTCCTGAGGCATGTCGACAGAGTACACAACATTGTCAAACGTGAGGGAATGGGGCTCGAATGGAAGAACCATTTCCCGTTTTTGTGTCATTGAGGTATCGCTTAGTGTAGCAGCTCCGCCAGTAGTACCAACTTGGGATGTTGGTTGAGTATTATTTTGGATAGAACTAGTTCCGTTGCCATCATCATCTGATATAAGGGCTTGGGGCTTGCCAAACGCTGCATAATGAGTATGAAGTCAAGCCTGACCTCACCCTTTGAGGTAAGATTTTTTTTAATCTAAATCATGCACTTCAATTCGAAATTTAAACTGGGAAAAAAACATACTCGTATTACCTTATTAAATTTTTTCCTCTATTTTAAAGTAATGAACCAGACTTGACTGACCTATCATTTGAAAACTTTACATGTGACTGATCAAAATAGTAGACTAAGATACTCACGGTTAAGATATTGGAGAGCTAGAGTGTAGCAGATATTGAAGAGAAACATGAACCCGCAAAGTGCCCCGAAACCTATCCAATACCATTTAGCTTCTGCGAAGAATCCTCTTGATCTCACAACTACATCACCAAGTGGTTCAGTGCCATTCGGGGCAAACTGTTGTAATAAAAAAACCAGAAAAATTAGTTCGATTCACATAAGTAAATGTGTTCAGATATATGTCCTTACATGTCTCCAGCTCTTTCCTTTAAATTCATTAACAAGAATCGCATTTATAGCATACATCATTGGTGAAGACCAATAGCCCCAAATCCACCAGCTCTTCACATCATCTGCAAAATCAGAATGAAAAGCAAACCGTCCAACGCAAACTATCACATAAACTAAACCAGATTTACATGATACTCCGTACATAACTATTGTTAACACGCAAATCTCGAGAGATCACAAAACCAGACAAAGCAAACGTTAAAAGCAAAGCGAACATTCCAAATGTGTTTGCAACTCCCATAGTCCTACCCACGGCTGCAATGAGTCGGAACAAGGAGGAAGCCATCTGGTTCACCATTATCATTAACAAGAACTGTTTGAACAGCCTGAACAAGAAAAATTAGAGTTAAAAAGATTAGTTAGCGATCAAATAGTGTGATGCCCATTTGAATCATCAGCACACACATTTTTTACCTGCCAACATTTGGATCGAAACCAATGACATAGTATGTAACAAAAACCCAAAGACCAGTTTCAACAAATGTAATAGGCACTTTGAGGATCCATGAGGGAATAGCATAAGCCCAAGGAGGGAAGAATAAGAGGTCCCTTTGCTTGTAGAACACCGGTAGCTTATAAATAGTCATTGAAACCTCAGCAAAACCATTGAACATAACCATAATCACACCAAAAACTAGGGCTCCCAGGAAAATCCCACCGTCCGTCTCATTATCTTTCATCATTTCAGTTCGGAGAAACAGTGTCATGGAAGTTAAAGCCATCGCCAAAAGCTGGAGTCCGTTTATAAACAAACAATGCCAAATCAATTCTATTCACAATGTGAAATAACAAAACCAAGATAACCCCAAGACAATTTTAACCGTACAATCAATTACTCACTTGAAAGAACTTAAAGATGTAAGCAAATGAGTTTCTGCGCATTAGCAAATACTCTCTATCAGTGCAAGCCTTCAAGAGCTGCCCCTTGCTTATACCATATCTCTCTCTGCTTAAGGCGGCCGGGTGGCCTTTGGTTTTATCAAACGGGACCGAGAGCTCACCCAGCATCTTCCCCCAAACATGGAAGGATCGGTATGCCTCCGCAAACTCCTTAGCCTTCACAAACCTATAAGGCTCGTCTCTGCGGACCCAATATTGTTGTTGATCTTTCTTGGAAGTCACCTACGAAAGACTAGATTGTAAATAACAATGCACAAAATGTCACTCAATGTTATTGGGAGATGATGAAGTGTGGATAGCACACATACTTCTTGCAAGAAATCGGCAACCCCTTTTCTTTCGGGGCACCTGAACCCCATGGACTCGAAGAAGTGGAGGATCTCATCGCGGGGACCATGGTAAATGGCATACCCATCGGACAACAGAATGATGTCGTCGAAGAGATTATAGGTTTCCGGCGCCGGTTGGAGCAGAGAAATCACAGCAGTCCCCTTGAGGATATGCACGTATTGCCTCAGCGAGTTCACGATGGAATAGGTCGTGGAACTGTCGAGCCCCGTCGAGATTTCGTCCATGAACAGAGCTTTGGTCGGCCCAACGAGCATTTCGCCGGTGGTCACGCGCCTTCTCTGCCCGCCGGATATGCCTCGTATCATCTGATCGCCGACCATCGTGTCTGCGCAAACTTCCAGCCCCAGAATCTACAGAATACAGACGCATTAGCGTCCACTTTTCCCTGGGGTGATTCCATCGGAATTGTCTTTCGTAGTTCTCCTTGATGATTCAAAGATCAAACTATGAGTGAGTTACCTTAAGAACATAATCGGTGAACACATTTTCTTCTTGTCCTTCAGTAGCTGCAGCCTGTGTAATATGGGGGCAATTAAAATGAATGCTTGAAGTTGAGTCAAAATTGTGTAAATCAAATTTAACTCAATATGTTTTTTCAAATTAATCTCCAAAATAAATTAATTATTCAGATGTTACTTGCTAATAAAAATTAGTTTCTCAATTCATCCCAACGTCATATATAACATGCTTATAAACTTTTAAGTTGAATTAGTTAATCGATTAGATTCAATCTTTTAATATGGTTCATGTCAACTCTTTTATGACCTGTAGAGTGATCCCTACCATGTTCTAAATTATCATGGTATCGGAGTTTAGCTTTAACCCACCTCGTTTGTAGAGATGTCCATTTAGATGTTCATTTCTAGTGGCTCTAGTCTTAAATAAATTGTCCGTGTTTGGAATGCATATCCCATGATAGGGGCGGACATGATACCGGTTCGGTACCGTTACCATCGCCGGTACCACCGGTACCCGCCACCGTCCCCGTCAACAAACCTGTTACCTGGTTCCGGAAACCGGTACCGATACCGCCCCACTCGGTACCGGTTCCGGTGTCAGTATTCCCGTATCGGCACCGGCGGTACCGATACCGGTTCCCGTACCTATATCATTTTTTTTTGCTTTTCCTACTGTCCAAAGTACAAACCTGCAAAAAAAATGTAAACATTAGTGGGAGCCTGGGAGGGGGTTCCCTCAAACGGCTATAATGCCGTTGAGGGGAGGGGGGTTGGGGGTTAGGGGAGGGGGGCAATCTACACTATAAATACACAATTTTTTTTAAAAAAAATATCACACCATTCTCATTTCCTCTTAATCCTCTCTAATTCTCTTAAATCTTAATTCTCAATTCATATTATCTCTCTATACATTTTATATTTATATAAATATATAAATATATATCAACATATTATATAATATATAAATATATACTCATATAAATATATAATATTAAATTTTTAGTTATACATTCATTATTCATATAAATATATAATCATATAAATATATAATCATATTCTCATATATTAATTTGTTATAAAATAATATTATAATTTTGAAATTTAATATATAATTAATATTATAAATATTTTAATATAGTCTTTTTTTATCAAAAAAATATATTAAAATGTCGATAAAGTCCGGTAGAAGGTCCGTGGATATGGGCTCCGTGAACCAAGTTCAACCGATGAAAGTCCGAGTTCTGAGGAATAAGTTATAAACTTTTTTTATGTTAATGTAGATATGTAAATATATAATTAGTTTTTTTAGGTGAGTGATATATAAGCTCCTTCGAGAGTTTCTTTACGGTTTTTTACCTCGTGGCTTTTTTTGAACCGTCAGGATATTAAATGTAGTTGTTCTTCAGTTCGTGTATTACTTCTTTTACAATATTTAAATAACAACTACATTTTTAGATTTTTTATTTCATTCTTTCCTTTAACAATTGCAAATTTATAATTTTACACTTTAAAAATGTTAAAAAAAGCAAAAAAAAATATATTGATCATTTGATAAAATATAAAATATTCTTATTAATTTTTGTTTGATAAACTTTCGGTGTAGCTTTTTAGTATGTAAATTGTAATTTTTTATTTTTACATTAATTTGTAAATAAAATAAATTTAAAAATCATAATTAAGAATTTGTACGTCATTTGAATAATGCAAATAACTCTGAAATGGAGAAAGTATGTGATTATTAAGAAGATCCACAAACTTTTAGATAATATTTGCATACATCTAATCTAAGATTTTTAC
This sequence comes from Cuscuta australis, assembly GCA_003260385.1. Taxonomy (NCBI): domain Eukaryota; kingdom Viridiplantae; phylum Streptophyta; class Magnoliopsida; order Solanales; family Convolvulaceae; genus Cuscuta; species Cuscuta australis. The sequence goes on along the minus strand of NQVE01000098.1, from coordinate 2,188,764 downwards.
TATCACCAGCTCACTTACATATGTGTGTGAACCATTCCCCCAATGTGTAATGTCAAACATAAAAATATATATTATATTCTATCCGTCTCGTAAAATTCTTCTTGTTTGAACAAATGTACATCTTTAAAAAGAGTTATTTTGGTGTTATTTTCTAATTATGACGCATCTATCCTACACATCTCATCCTACTCTATTACTCCTTCCGTTTCACAAAAAAGTTCTCATTTTGATGTATTTTTGGTCAAACAGCTACACGCTTTGATCATAAATTAAATATAATCTAAATAAAGAAATGCTAAAAAAATTTGTTAAATTTATTTTATAATTCAACATATCTTTCTCACAATTTGTAATCAAAGCCTTTAAAAATATTTGACTAAATACTATTCAAAATGAAAAAAATTTTGTGGGACGGAAGGAGTATAAGATATGGGAAAAGATAGAAAATACTAATAAAATCACTTATTTTGAAGTCATACTTTTTTTAAAAAAAAATAGGAAGAATTTTATGGGATGGAGGGAGTAAGATGGAGTTCAAATGATCAAGCTAGCTATATGGGCTTCAACCTTATTAATTTGAATTAAGCTATGGGTACACCAACATGGGGTACCCCAAGTGTTGCACAGATATTTTGTGTCTGTGTGTGTCTGTGTTGGCTTGGTGTACACTTGGGGTACCCCATGTTGGTGTACCCCTAGCATTGCCCTATTAATTTACCTTCATGTATAAGTCGATATCGTGGTCGGGCTTGATATTCGCGGCCTTCTCCCTTCTTGTTAACTCCACCAACATCTCTGCATGCACTCACTCAAACATGCATAAATCAGGATTTGAAATTGCCAACCATAAACTGTCTAAGAAATTAAACCAAAACTACAGCAAGCAAGCAAACAAACAAACCATAGCGAGAGCCAACGCCCTGGCACGCCGCGGAGAAGTGCAAGGTTTCGCGGACCGTCATTTCTCCGATGTGCAAATCGTGCTGGCTAATGTAAGCAGACGATCGTTGTGGCACGATATCCTTCAGCTCGTGCCCGTTGTACGTCACTCTCCCTCCCGCCCTCAGGCCCTCGTCGAGTTTCCCCGCGAGTGCTAGCAAAAGTGATGTCTTTCCGGAGCCCGGAGGCCCCAGTAGTAGTGTCATCCGGCACGGTTTGACGATCCCACTCACATCATTCAAAATTGTGATGCACCTCCTTTTGCTCTTCCTCATGTGAAGGCTGCTTGCTATATCCTTTTAATTCATTAAAACAAGCTAATAAGGGTTAATCATATCTATATCTATTAATGAACTAAACTTTGGATGATTGATTAAGTCTTGTCTTTAAGTTGGTTCCTTATATACTATATTTATTACACACCTCAATGAAATTGGTAAAGAAGTTCATGAAGGAAGGCAAAGCTCTGCTGCCTTCATAAGCAACCGCCTCCACCTTCAGATTCTCGTACCTCACTTCAATGCTCGGAAGATCGATCCCCACTCTGTACGCATGCGTATGGAACGTGAGCGTTACACTATGTTTGGTTCGTGGAATTCAGAACGAAAAGAAAAAAAAATGATTTTCTTCCCTTTTCCCCGCCAAAACGCAAGAGAAGTTAGATATTCTCTTTTTAGTTCATTTCTTCTTCTCGTTTAAGGTTTCTTCTATTTTTCTTTCAATTTTCTCTCTAACAAAATAAGAAAAATTGTTTTCCACCATATTTTCTTTTCTCTCTCTTTCAAATTCAATTCCTTAAACCGAACATAGGGTCATAGTATTCAATGTTATACAACTATTAGTATATGATCTTTTACAGACAAACCTGTCCAATCTGTTCTTGAGCTTCATCAAGAACTTCTCGTTGTCCTCGTCAGCGACATTCACGAGCCTCTCGAGCAGAGCCTTCCTCTCTTCAAACCCGAGGCTTTCGATATCCACCTCAGTCGGGGGCCCTTCGGAGCCGAGCATGAGCCCTTTTCGGAGGCGATCGAAAGTGGGCAGCTTCTCTAGGGCTGCCCACCTCAGAGCCTCCTCGTCGTCCTCGTCCCTCGACGACCGGGAGAACGCCTGCGCCCCGGCGGTCCTCCATATAGCAGAGGTGCTACCTGCCCTAAGGCTGCCTCTCAAACTCCCGGCCCTCGCACCGGCCGCCCCCTCCATCCTCCTGTGTTTTTTTGAAGGGTATTTTGCAGCCACATTTATAGTGGGATATTGCATGCAAGCTGCGTTAGGGTACCCCCAACATTTGTAGTCAAATGGTCATTTGCAAAATATTAGAACTGTTTCAATATTTGACGTATAATCAAATAAAATATATTAATTAGACAAGATAATATTTTGAAAATAATTGAGAGAATAAATCTAATAAAATTATTTTTGTTTCAAAATCGATTGTCATTTTTATTTCATTTCACGTCAAATTTTACCAATTTTAACAAAAAAAAATTAAATATTGATAGATAAATCATAGGGACAGAGGGAGTATCATCTAGGCTTCGCTGTTGGTCGCCAACGTTGAGTTGATCGGTGGGTACCGCACATTGCTACCACACTCCACCATCACACAATCACCACTCACAGTACTAGCACTACTTAGTGGCCCAAATACCTATTTAGATAATAAAATAGTACTCCCTCCGTCCTCTTTGACTTTTTGTGGAACAAATAAAAAAGACCAATGAGAAAATTTATGAGAGACAGAGTATATATTACTCATATTTTAGGGGTCACCAATTCGAACCTCTATGAAATCCAATTTAAAAAGAGAGGCGTAACACATTTTATTGGACAAAAAGGTGAAATTAGTCCCTCTTAGATTGACACAACGAAAGCAAACCTAATATTTTTCACTTTAACGGAACAATTTGGGAACTGCGGAGAAGCTTCTTGTTTAAACTTCAATGATGAAATTATATAAAATCAAATTAAAAGCTGTGCGCCAAAATAGAAAATTACATGTTTGGATATTAGCTTTTCAGACGAATTTTAACTATTTTGACTAACTTTGGCTATTTTAACCAATCAAACAGTCAAATCTTGTTTGGTAAATGATTGTTGGAGTTGGCTGTTAGAGTCTGAAAAACTAAAATATGAAAAGCTAAGAGGAGTAGCATTTTGAGTTGGTTGTTGAAATATAATTATTTATTATATAAATATTAATAAATTAATTAATTAATAAAAGCGAAGTTAATAAAAGGCAAACAAACAAACAAATAAATCAGTAAATAATAACTACTTTCTCATTTCACAAATGATATTTGCGAGGTAACATATTTTTTATAAGATCATTTTATTGAAAAAATGCTACAAAAATAAAAAATATACATATGAAATAAATTTTATAGTAAATATAATTTGTTAAATAGTCTAACATATTATAAAACTTACATGTTATATCTTTTATAAATTATATAATATCATACAAATCATATGCATAAAATTAAATTTTCAAATATAATTACAACTACAGCAGCTATTTAAAAGCAGCTAAGTTTGCCAAACATTTTTTGTGAACAACATAAGCAATCAACTGTTCAAATCAACTATCACGAAAAACTAACAACCAACCACCAACTTTCAAACAGGCCTTCATGTTGTACACATTTCTGATCCCCATATTAAACATTGCTTGAATACTACTCTCTTCGTCTCGTTTTAAATCGACTGTTTTGACTTTTAGGTATATTTAAGGAAAAAAATAGAGTTAATTTTTCGAAATTGCCATTACTTTTTAAGAAGGGTGACGATGAATGAGAAGATAATGTAAAGAAGAGTGACTTATTTTAGGGGTAGTTTAGGTATTTTATTTTTAAAAGTTTACGAAAACAACTACTCCCTCTGTCCGGGAATATTCTTCCCGTGTTGACTTGACACGCTTATTAAGGAATCATAAAAAAATACCAAATTTCCAAAAATGCACATACTATAAACTTTTAAATCTCATTTTCTTATTAAAAAAGCAATGAAAAGTAGATTAGTGATGAAATAGAAGGGTATTATTGAAATTTATCCTTAAAAAGTATACTAAAAAAAGAAATGAGAAGAATATTTCCGGACGGACCAAAAAGGAAAGTGGGAAGAATATTTTCGGACGGATAGAGTAACAGACAACTTATTTTGGGACGGAAAAAAAAGACAAACAAGCAATTTAAAATAGGACAGATGGAGTATATTTTTATCCCAAATTAAGACAACTAGATTGTGAGAAAATGATATTGTATATTTGAATTCTATGATTTTTTTAAGTATTTTTTGTTGGGATTGTTGAATTCTATTGTACTACCTCCATTGTACAAAAAATTCCCATTTTGACCATAAATTGGTCAAATTGTTGCACACTTTGACCCTAAATTAAATATAATCTAAATAAAGAAATGCTAAAAAATTTTGAGATATCAAAACTAGATCCTAAGATGAATCTAATTATATAAAATTTATTTCATAATTCAATATACCTTTTTCACAATTTATAGTCTAAGCGTGTAAATATTTAACTAAATACTATTTAAAATGATGATTTTTTTATGGGACGAAGGGAGTATCTTTTAAATTCTGCCCAATATAATATGGAAAGTCATAATAATACTCCTTATTAGGCCATGAGGTCTCCTCTCTTGCTTTCCCCTTTTCCCAACTCAGTGTGACGTCATCTTCAACATTTCTTTCCTCTTCCAAGAAAATGTCTTCGCATTTTCCCTTCAATTTTTAACATTATTCTTTAGCACTTACTCCGTATTCAAATAATTAAAAATTTCATATATATATATATATATATATATATATATATATATATATATATATATATATATATATATATATACACACACACACACATACATACATACATATATATATATAATTAATTAATATATATGGATTACTGCAGTGAGATGACATGCTTCGGTGAGATGACGCCAAGCTCACCACATTACACTGCAAAACTCACCAATGACCAATGCAAAGCTCACCTAGAAATAAAGCAAAGCTCACCACTTTGAACACTAAAGCTCATCTTTTTTTAATTTTGAAAATTAAAAAATTAATTAAAAATAAAATAGCAACACCGGTCAACCATCGGTCAGCAGCGGCGTCCAGCGGAGGCGGAGCGGTGGAGCAGTGGCGGAGACCGGAGGAGGTCGGAGGCCGGCGGTGGTGGCCGGCAATGGTCAACGGTCAATGGTCAAAATATAGTCAGCACCCCATCTTTTGATTCTATTTTTTCAAAAAAAATAAAGTATTGAAAAAATATGCTGGACTTTGCATTACAGTTTGGTGAGCTTTGTAGTTGTCCTTGGTGAGCTTTGCAGTGGCTAGTGGTGAGCTTTGCATCATCTGATCGTAGCATGTCATCTTACCGTAAAATGTCATCTGACTGGAGTCAATACAAATAGGTCTCAATCCTATTTAAAATATATAAATCAAGATATTAAATATGAAAATGTTGTACGAGAAGCTATAAAACATCAAGTCAACATAAGAGCAGTGGTAATACTCGTAATGCCCCCTTGCGTTATTTCTATTTTTGACGCCAGGGGCGTTAAACACTGCCCCTCCCTCGCTATTCCGGCGTCATCCTCCCTGCGTCAAAATTTTGACGCACGTTGGACTCGAATTCCCGTCGTTTTTGGCAATTGGAACTCCCTCCCCATAACGGCTATAATGTCGTTGGGGTTTTAAAAAAATTCCTCTCTTCCCTTTATAAATTCATTATATTTTTTTAAAATTCAACACATACCACAAATACAAATATCTCTCTCCTCTTTCTTAAAAAAATGATTCAAGTATTTTTTTATTTTAACATGTATGATTTCGATTTTAACGTTCCTTCGTCCGGTCTCAAGCCAAACGAGAAAGCAATATGAATTTTCCAATTATACGCCGGTAATCCGTCGATGTATAATACGTAAACCTCAGTGAATCTCCAAGACCCGTAGTCAATTTCGGATACTCAACTGGAACAAAGTGTACCAAAAAAAGTGTACGTTGGAAGAGACACAAACCAAAGGGCGGCAAGTTGATGACCGAGGGAGCACAGTTCATTCAAAAGGGACATCGAAGGAAGAATCGTTGTTGGCGTCCGCTTGGATTGACGTCTCCGAGCATCCTATCGTTGGTAAAATTTATACTCCGTATGTTTTTAATATATATTGTATATATGTTCCTTTTATATATTTGTATTAATATTTTTGTTCAATTATATATTTCTTAAAGGCTCCGAACAAACAAAGGATGCGATATGAGATTATGTCAAGGAGGAGTTCTTTGCAGCGATGAACAAGGACGCCTCCTACCGAACCTGAGACCAACTCACATCCAACTGGGGCCACGTCAACCGCAAAGTTCGAAAGTGTATTGGAATTTACGAGGAATGCTCTCGGTTCTGGAAGAACGGGACGAACGATTCCGATGTTCTGTGTGGCAAGCCACCGTTCGATATCAAGACGACGTACACCAAAACAAGGTCCCCGTTGATCTTTGGAGAATTCTAATCCGTTCACCGAAATGGCAACAACTCAACAACCCCGAGGCCGGATCGTCAAAGAAAAGATCCTCCGCTGAGGTTGAGGTCGATGAGACTATCGGCTCTTCAGAACAAAGGCCCCCCTTCAACCTAGGTGACTACAAAGACGAGGACCCAATTCCACGGTCGATCGGAAGTAAGAAGGCAAAATCCATTGCCTCAGGTTTTGGAGTATCTGCTCTGTTTTTTCCGCGACGGTATCGCCTGGCAATGGTCGAACAACTTCGCATGTTCAATATTATGGAAGAAGAGAGGGAGAAATGAAGGCATGAGAAAGAAGAGGTCAAACTAATGAAAACATATTTTGATACGTTAATGGGCTTCAAACGTATCCTTTTTAGAGAAGATAAAAAGAGATCAAAGCCAAATATATTTTGCTTTAATTTTTTTTATTAATTTATTTTTTTATTAAATATTATTTTTTATTGAATGCACTTTTTTAACTTAATGAATTAGTGTCATTTAAATTTAATTCAAATGAAATGTTGTTTAATTTAATTTTAGAAAATGTATATTAAAAATGTAAGAAATAAAAGCTTGAAGTCTGGGACTTTAAATCTGTTTCTAGTGAAATTGTGAATATCAAGAAACCAACTCAACCAAAAGTTCAAGCTTGTGGTTGTGGCCCAGGAACAGTTATTTATATTCTAGCACGCCCCCTCACGTGCAAGCGTAGTCTTTTACAAGCCTTGCACGTGAAACTTTAATTTTTTTAAACTGAGAGGCGTTGAGTTTCGAACCTGTGACCTCTTAGTCAACATGACTCTGATACCATGTCAAGGAACCAATTCAACCAAAAGCTCAAGCTTGTGTTAAATATATCAATTATTTAATATTATATATTATAATAACAGCTGTTACCTATTATATTTAGAGTTATTATTATATAATATTACCTTGTATAATTAGTCATTAATGTAGAGGGTTCTAGAATATATTTCTCCACCTATAAATACATACTTTGTATTATTTTCTTATTTATTCAATCAATAAAGTATTCTTTATTATTTTTACAGTGAGTAAATTTAAAACTGATGTGATAAAGATTTTTTTTTGAAACTCTCATTGAAGCCCCTGAATTTCACGAATATTACCCATGATATAAGGTTTCTAGATGAAAGAAGTTTTTTTTTTTTGAGTAATAAAAAGCAGTTATAGTTAATGAAAAAAATGTTGAAAGTAGAGACGAAGTTGTTTGACCAAGACAACAAAAAAGTTTCACACTGCTTTGCCACCTCGACCGTCATGCCATATTTGACCTCTCCATAGTCCACTTTGCCGTTATTATATAAACTGGCCCCCTCCTCCCAACCTCCATCTCCAATCCCACACAAACAGCTCCACGCGGCTCTCTTTCTGTAAAAATAATAATAATAATATCCGATTCTTAGAGAAGAGAATCGTCGGCCGGATAATTCAGACAAGTGTGGAGCTGCAACTGGGGGGTTGGCCGGAGTAGGGTTTGGAGAGGAGGTTAGTGAGGCGGCGCGTTAGCGCGTGGCGGCGGAGGATGGAGCCTGTGAATATAGGCGTGATAAGAGGAGGGAGCATAAGAGGGAGCCTGAGAGGGAGCTTGAGAGGGAGTTCCAGAGCGAACAGCAATTCGATTTGGAGGAACACCGGCGTGGAGGTGTTTTCCCGGTCCTCGAGAGACGAGGACGACGAGGAGGCTCTGAAATGGGCGGCGCTGGAGAAGCTGCCGACGTTCGATCGGTTGAGAAAGGGGCTCCTGTTCGGATCTGACGGGCCGGCGGCCGAGGTCGACATCGACAATCTCGGAGTCGAAGAGAGGAAGGCTCTGCTCGAGAGGCTCGTGAATGTCGCCGATGAGGACAACGAGAAGTTTCTGATGAAGCTCCGGAACAGAATCGACAGGTTTTGCTCTGAATATTAGGTTTAATTTTCTCTGCTCCTAATCAATTCATCCATCAATTTCATAATCGAATTATTTCACACAGAGTCGGAATTGATCTTCCGAGCATTGAAGTGAGATACGAGCATCTGAACGTGGAGGCAATTGCTTATGCCGGCAGCAGAGCTCTTCCTTCCTTCATCAACTTCACTACCAATTTCATCGAGGTTCGTTAAGCTCTGATGGCCTCTTCAAATTCTCTGATTCACTTGTTTCCAGATCTGGCTTTACAGATTTGGTTTTTCCTCAAACGTTTTATAGTATCCGCAGTATATTCTAATCTATGTTTCATGTAAATTTATTTACTCCAATTTGCCTTATCAATTGTCTCGTCCCTCTTAAAGGATTTACTGAACGCCCTTCACATCACCAAGAGCAAAAAGAGGAAAATCACAATCCTGGATGACGTCAGCGGAATCATCAAGCCGGGCAGGATGACGCTTCTGTTGGGGCCTCCCGGCTCCGGGAAGACGACGCTTCTGCTTGCGTTGGCCGGGAAGCTGGACAGGGATTTGAAGGTGGGAGGAAAGGTGACGTATAACGGGCACGAACTCAACGAGTTCGTGCCCCAACGAACCGCGGCGTACATAAGTCAACACGATTTGCACATCGGAGAAATGACCGTCCGGGAGACCCTGGAATTCTCTGCCAGATGCCAGGGCGTCGGGTCTCGATATGGTTCGTGATTCCTGCAGTAATTTGTCCGAAATGCATGTTTTTTTTTAATTTTGCCTGGGAGTCTAGTTTCATTTGGTAGAATGTTTCTGAAAATTCTTTGCAGAAATGTTGGCGGAGTTGTCAAGAAGAGAGAAGGCAGCAAATATCAAGCCGGATCCGGACATTGACGTATACATGAAGGTATAAAGTTTTATTTACTGTTGTATCATATATGAATGTGTGTGCATGAAAAATCTTTGCAATGAGTACTTCGTGCCTTTTTTTTTTTGTCTTAAAATTACCTTTCATTTCATTTTAAAGTGAAGATGATTCATATTATTTCTTTTTTCTAAATTAACTATAACTCCACAATTCATATTTTCTTGATATTCCTACGAGGTCAACCGTCAAAGCGAGGTTTTAAAAATTCAAAAGGATACAATTTCAATGGTTTCTTGAGTGAAAAAAATCAATGGCTATTAGGGATATATGCGCCTCTTCTGTTCATCTTAATACAGTAATAAGTTGATAAAAATGGCATTTACACTCCAAATTTTTAGATTAGCACTCCAAAATATACTTTACTGAATATTGTATTTTGGAGTGCCAATATTACAAAGTGGAGTGTAAATATATTTTCTTAATACTAGGTAAAAGTGTGTAAAGTGTGAAACCAAACCACAAAAAATTTGGTGTATGAAGAAATAATGAAAAATGCTAGGGATACACCGTCAAGTAAAATTCAAAAAAAAAATAAAAAATAAAAACAAAATAAAATGAATGGTAAAAAATGTGGTGATGTATATTTGGGTACACCAAAAACATCTCCCAGACATAATTGAGGAAGGTCTGGTGTTAAGGCACGGGGTCATATAGGGGTAAACGTTTGGTGTACTCCATTTGTCCCCCACCTCCTTCTCCACTAGCCATTTTGTTTAATTTTTATTTATTTACTCCCTCCATTCCCTCACATTTTTGTCTCAAAAAGAATTACAAAGTCAATAACTTTACAAGGAATTGACTCTTTTACCCTCCCACTCCCACACTATTCACACAACTATTCATCCATGTGAGTGAGAAGGATACTTGGGGGATTTGGGGGGTAATTTGGGAAAAAAAAATTGATTTGACTCTTCCTTAATTTCAACAAAAATGGAATATTGTAATCTAAAGTGGGACGGAAGGAGTAATTTTTTTAAATTTTTCTTCCATTTATGTGGTGGAGGAGGAGGGGAAAAATGGAATATTGTAATCTAAAGTGGGACGGAAGGAGTAATTTTTTTAAATTTTTCTTCCATTTATGTGGTGGAGGAGGAGGGGTGGGCATTTTTCTAGACTTTTATCCTCGCATAAGTGTAAACAAGGGGAAGAAGATAAGATTTTAGCGGCCGATACAGCAAAGTCAATAATTGCGATTACGACAGGACTTTTCTTTTTTAATAAAAACGACGACAGGACCTAATACTTTTCCATCATCTACGATGGAGTCAAAATTTCACCATTTTTGGCTTTGGGGTGTGATGGAATAAATCAAAATAGATCTCTAAACTATCTGCGCTTCTTTAATTAATGTAGTAGCAGTTAGTCAAACACTGCAACTTTCGATGTTGAGCCGGGGGTCTCTTTGGAAACAGCCTCTCTACTTTCGAGTAGGGGCAAGGTCTGCGTACACACACCCTCCCCAGACCCTACTCTTGTGGGATTTAACTGGGTTGTTGTTGTTATTGTTGTTGATGACAGGACCTAATACGAGTACAATAATACTCCGTATTTTTTTACAAAAAATTACAGTATTAAAACGACCTAATAAATGTTGATTGAGAAATATAAACTGCCTTGTTTTTTTCATTATCAAATACTCTATCCGTCCACAATTTGATTACAAATTACGGGTTACGGAGTAAAATTTTCTACTTTTTGAAATAATTTTATTTACAAATTCATACTCCCTCCGTCCTAATTCTTTCTTCCCAGTTTGACTTTTCTTCATTTTTAATTTTTGGCTTTGACTTCAAATTTTACTCTCCTTAAAACAAGATTTTTTGAAATTTTTTTTGCAATCATTCAAAATATAGAGTTAGAAGATAAATGGTGTAAATACATGAGGGTATTAATGTCATTTGTCATCGTTTTTTTTCTAATGAGAAGGTAGTTTTAGGACGGAGAAAAAAGGGAAGTGGGAAGAAAGTTTTAGGACGGAGGGAGTATATTAATAAGATATAAAAATCATATATTAAAAAACTACGTCAAAAGTTCTACAAAACAAGAGGTGACAAGAATATTTTATTTTATCAAATACTTAATGAAATCACATAAACAAACAAAAGTTATCGAGAGGAGATAAAAAAAATTGTAATCTATTTAGGGAAGGAGAAGTATATTTATATTGTCTTTTTCGACCAACAACTTGCGAGCTACGACAAAAGGTGACAAGGTAGCACCAAAGTCTGAATCACACGCCCCAAGGCCCCATATCCCAGCCCTCTAGTACTGTAGATGTAATCTTATGACTCCTATACAACTTACTCCGCACAGAAAAACATTTCTGTTTTTGGAAACTGAAGTGTAAATAGTTTGAAGGCATAATTGGATAAGATTAGTATCTGATCAATGAAATTCCAGTTGTGAATTCACCCTATTTTTTGTTAGAATAAATGAAATTACTCCGACAGCATTTGAAGTAGAGTTCATTCAACTGATTTATCAAAACACACATTATAATTCTACTTACTGGCTGTTTAAAAAATGGGTTCTTTTTACAGGCTGCAGCTACAGAAGGACAAGAAGCCAATGTTGTCACTGATTACGTTCTTAAGGTAATTTTTGGTCATCAAACAATAAAATTTAACTGTATACACAATCTAAAAGAAACAAGTGCAGGAAAGAATTGGAGATTAATGAATCTCTGTTGTGCAGATTTTGGGACTGGAAGTATGTGCAGACACAATGGTTGGCGACCAAATGATACGAGGTATATCTGGTGGGCAGAAAAAGCGCGTGACCACTGGCGAAATGATGGTCGGACCAGCAAAAGCTCTTTTCATGGACGAAATCTCCACAGGACTTGACAGTTCTACAACCTATTCAATCGTCAACTCGCTGAGGCAGAACGTGCACATTCTCAAGGGAACTGCTGTTATTTCTCTGCTCCAACCAGCACCAGAGACCTATAATCTCTTTGATGACATCATTCTGTTGTCGGATGGGTATGTCATTTACCACGGGCCTCGTGAAGACATCCTGGATTTCTTTGAGTCCATGGGGTTCAGATGCCCAGAGAGAAAAGGGGCAGCTGATTTCTTGCAAGAAGTATGAACTTATTTCACATTACCATGTCCCAAGAATATTAATATTGTTCTCTTCTGCATTGTACATTTGTGGTAAATAAACTGGGTGTGTGACAGGTGACGTCCAAGAAAGATCAACAACAATATTGGATCCACAGGGATAAGCCTTATAGGTATATCAAGGCAAAGGAATTTGCCGAGTCATATCAATCCTACCATGTTGGGAGGAAGATGACACATGAACTTTCAGAGCCATTTGATAAAACCAAAAGCCATCCAGCAGCCTTATCAAATGACAAATATGGTATAGGAAAGAAGCAACTGTTGAAGGTTTGCACCAATAGAGAGTATTTGCTAATGCAAAGAAACTCATTTGCTTACGTCTTCAAATTCTTTCAGGTGAGTCATTGATTATATTTTGGAGTATTAATTTAAAATGATTTTTGGTTTCACATTGTGAAAGTATCTGATGTGGCATTGTTCGTTTACGAATTGTGTTCAGCTTTTGGTGATGGCATTGATCTCCATGACACTGTTTTTCCGAACTGAAATGAATAAAGATAATGAAACGGGCGGAGGGATTTACGTAGGTGCCCTGTTTTTTGGGGTGGTTATGGTTATGTTCAATGGTATGTCTGAGCTTCCAATGACTATCTACAAGCTGCCGGTGTTCTACAAGCAAAGGGACCTCCGTTTCTTCCCAGCTTGGGCTTATGCTATTCCTTCTTGGATCCTCAAAGTGCCTGTTACGTTTGTCGAAGTCAGTATCTGGGTTTTTGTTACTTACTATGTCATTGGTTTTGATCCAAATGTTGGCAGGTGAGCACAATGTCTATTATTTATCCTAATATGTATCACAATATAATCTCTTACTTGATTATAGATCAATAAGTGACTTTTTTTCACCACCCCCTCTTTACTTTTCATTTTCTGTTTCAGGTTGTTCAAACAGTTCCTGTTAATGGTAATGGTGAACCAGATGGCTTCTGCATTGTTCCGATTGATTGCAGCTATGGGTAGGACAATGGGAGTTGCAAACACATTTGGATCTTTTGCATTGCTTTTGTTGTTTGCTTTGGGTGGCTTTGTGCTCTCTCGAGGTTTGTGTTAACAAGGGTCATATATTACCATATTATGCAAGCATTTTATGATATGTCTGATTTGTTATATTACACAAGCCTTGTTTGAATTGTCTGATATGAAAACAGTGTTTTGCATTCTGATTCTGCAGATGATGTGAAGGATTGGTGGATTTGGGGCTACTGGTGTTCACCCATGATGTATGCCATGAATGCAATTCTTGTTAATGAATTTAAAGGGAAGAGCTGGAAACATGTAAGCACATATATCTCAGTGTGTCTTGCAATTTTCCAAATGCACACACTCACATTCGAATCACACTGATTTTTTTGTTATTTCAATAGATTGCTCCAAATGGTACTGAACCACTTGGAGATGCAGTTGTGAGATCAAGAGGATTCTTCCCAGAAGCTAAATGGTATTGGATAGGTCTCGGGGCACTTTTCGGGTTTATAGTAGTCTTCAATGTCTGTTACGCACTAGCTCTCAAATTTCTTAATCGTGAGTATTAGTCTTTTAATAATGGTACTTAAGAACCCCCCCCCCCCAACCCACCACCCACCACCACACAGTCACGTTCTAGATTGTAACCTCTCTCTCGTTATGCAGCATTTGGCAAACCCCAAGCTCTTATATCAGATGATGACGACAACGAAACTTCTGCCCAGAACACCTCTCAACAACCATCACAAGTTGGAGGAAATAACATCAGTGAGACCCATGAGACACACAAGCGGGGAATGGTTCTTCCATTTGAGCCCCATTCCCTCACATTTGACAATGTGGTGTACTCTGTTGACATGCCTCAGGAAATGAAAGATCAGGGTGCCAATGAGGATAGATTGGTGCTGTTAAAGGGTGTAAGCGGAGCCTTCAGGCCTGGTATTCTCACTGCTTTGATGGGTGTGAGCGGGGCCGGGAAAACAACCCTAATGGATGTCTTGGCTGGAAGAAAAACTGGTGGATACATTGATGGAGATATCAAAATTTCAGGATATCCAAAGAAACAAGAAACCTTTGCCCGAATTTCAGGTTACTGTGAACAGAATGATATCCATTCTCCCTTTGTCACTGTTTACGAGTCCTTGGTTTACTCCGCATGGCTACGCCTTCCAGAGGATGTTGATGCAAATGCTAGAAAGGTTAGTACTTTTTTTTGGATCACTTAATCATAAGGTATAATAATTCTTAATCTCAGATCATTTACATTTGTGTATTTTAATTGCAGATGTTTGTTGATGAGGTGATGGAACTAGTAGAGCTGAATCCATTGAGATCAGCTCTTGTTGGGCTGCCAGGAGTTAACGGTCTCTCAACTGAGCAACGTAAAAGGTTAACGATTGCAGTTGAGTTAGTGGCAAACCCATCAATCATATTCATGGATGAGCCAACTTCTGGACTGGATGCTAGAGCGGCTGCAATTGTGATGAGAACTGTGAGGAACACTGTCGACACTGGTAGAACGGTCGTTTGCACCATCCATCAACCCAGCATTGACATTTTTGAAGCTTTCGATGAGGTAAATAGAATTTCCTTGAGTGACATTCTTTCAGATCGATTATTATTTATTACTAAAACTTAGACGACGAAAAACTGACGACAAATACATTTTTGCAGCTCTTTCTAATGAAGAGAGGAGGACAAGAGATTTATGTTGGGCAATTGGGACGTAATTCATGCGATTTGATTAACTACTTTGAGGTGAGTTTCAAAACCTCAAAACATCACACTTCTAACCTATTACGACATTGCTAATCTAGTTTTACCACCTCTGTGAAATATAGTCAATTCGCGGAGTTTCGAAAATCAAGGACGGGTACAATCCAGCAACATGGATGTTGGAAGTGACCACTTCAGCTCAAGAAATGTTACTGGGACTTGATTTCACTGATGAGTACAAGAAGTCAGATCTCTACAGAAGGAACAAAGCTTTGATAAGTGAATTAAGCACGCCTCGCCCCGGTTCCAAGGACTTGTACTTCACAACTCAATACTCACAGAGTTTCTGGAGCCAATGCATGGCCTGCCTCTGGAAACAACACTGGTCTTATTGGCGTAACACATCTTACACCGCAGTTAGGTTCATCTTCACAACCATCATAGCATTGGCTTTTGGGACAATGTTTTGGGACCTCGGTACTAAAACGTAAGTTGACCTTAAATAAACCAACTATATACTTTTTTAGTAAAACATTTTGGTGCTAAAAGTTTTGGTTTGTTATGTTTCAGCCGGAGGAGGCAAGATTTGTTCAATGCTATGGGGTCCATGTATGCTGCGGTTCTCTTTCTTGGCGTGCAAAACTCTTCCTCGGTGCAGCCCGTGGTCGCGGTTGAACGTACCGTGTTCTATAGGGAGAAGGCTGCGGGGATGTATTCTGCATTACCATATGCATTTGGACAAGTGAGCCTTCTTCTTCTTCTTGTTCTTCTACTACTACTTTTGCCCACCCACAATGCAAAAATGAATTGGAAATTATATAACATTGGTTTCTTTTTCCTTACTGTTTGTGTTGTGACAGGCTGTTATTGAAATTCCATACATATTTCTTCAAGCGGCGGTGTATGGTGTGATTGTTTATGCAATGATTGGATTTGAATGGACGGCAACTAAATTCTTATGGTACTTCTTCATAATGTTCTTCACATTTTTATACTTCACATTCTACGGGATGATGTCTGTGGCTGCCACTCCCAACGAAAGCATTGCATCCATTGTGGCGGCATTCTTCTACGGTGCATGGAATCTGTTTTCTGGTTTCATCATCCCACGACCCGTAAGTTTTATTCTTTTTTGTTTTTTTCTTTTATGCGACAAACCAACACATAAAAGTTAGATCTTTTAAGATTGAATTTGGACACTAACATGTAGTGTTAATGTAAACAGAGCATGCCCGTGTGGTGGAGATGGTACTTCTGGGCATGCCCCGTGTCATGGACATTGTACGGATTGGTGGCATCACAGTTTGGAGACATTGAGGGCGAGAAAATGATCGATACGAATCAAACTGTGAAAGAGTTCTTGGAAGATTACTTTGGGTTTAAGCACGATTTTCTTGGAGTGATCGCGGCAATGACGGTTGTGTTTCCGGTCCTTTTCGGTTTCATTTTCGCCCTTGCCATTAAAACTTTTAACTTCCAGAAAAGATAGAGAGAGAGAGAGGAGGAGGAGGAGGAGGAGGAGGAGGAGGAGGCCAGGTGGATGTTGATGATGCTCTTCAAGTGTAAACGTATATGTACAGTAGTATATGCTACGCTAATGGAAGTTTGAGTTCTTTTTTCTTTTATTAAAAGCCCTATTCTTCTTTCACCCCGTACTTTTTCCTTAAATGTAATGTGAGTATTTCAGCTCCTACAACCACTTAACTATAGAGAGTTTATACGACTTGCTGTTTGGTTGTATTCAACTTGTAGTACTCCGTAATAAATTATAGTTATCCCTTTTTTTATCTTTGTTTTTACCTTAGTATTAAAATATGGGTATGCACCTTTCCCAAGCCGCCTTACTTTTTGTGAAACTTTATTGTTTGTTGTAGTCTCTTTACTGTTAGGGTGACTCTAAGCCTTTCTTTATATAGGTGGGGTTACACGTGAGTTTTACTTTTAGCTCATTCTTATTCGCTCTCGTGATGGATGTCTTGACACGAGGAGTTCGAGGAGAAGTCCCGTGGTGCATGCTCTTTGCAAATGATATTGTGTGTAGAAATTAAGAGAGAAAATATTTCTGTATATTGAATTGACTTGTGCTTACAAAGGTCTAATCCCCTTTATATAGGAAGAGAGTAAAGCATTTAAGTAAACTTTAATTCCTACCATTTTTCTATTCCTACTATAACAAGAACTAAGCAAACTAGGAAAGATACTAAACCGAATCGCAAAGGGATTCAGTTTTCTTCTTTGATCCGGCTTCCTTCTTCTGTCGCCAACACCCCCCCTCAAGCGGGAGCTTGGGAGTTCAACATGCCCAGCTTGGATATCAAAAGATTGAACAAAGCAACAAAGCTTGAGGAAGCCGCTGCCATCGTTGTCCAAGTGTCATCTAGACACTTCAGTTTTTTTTCTTTAACGGAAACGCTAAGCTTTTCGAATCCGCCGAATAATCAGCCGAGTAAAGGAACGCCATTCTTTTCGAACCTTCACCGTATTCGAACAAACAGGGGGAACACCATTCTTTTCGAACACCCTGAACGCCGACTTTTTTTTATTGCCTGCTAAGGAAAGAGTTGCATGTTTCTGTAAAACAACCCTTCTCGGACAACTTCAAGATTGATGGTTGGGCGGGATTCCTCGACAGCAATGTTTTTCGTTGAAAGAGTTCATGATATTCTTTAGTGAGGGAGAACAATCAAAGAAAATCAAAAATTACAGTATCCCGCCGGTAGGCATTGAATTTTGTATGCCCACCGGCAGGGGAAGAAGCGTGTTTGAGGTCTCAAGAATTCAAAACTTGCTCTGATACCATGTAGAAATTAATAAGAGAGAATATATTTTGTATATTGAATTGGTTTGTGATTACAAAGGTCTAACCCTCTTTATATAGGAAGAGAGTAAAGCATATAAGTAAACTTTTATTCCGACCATATTTCTATTCCTACTATAACAAAAACTAAGCAAATTAGGAAAGATACTAAACCGAATCCCAAAGGGATTCAGTTTCCTTCTTTGATCCGGCTTCCTTCTTCTGTCGCCAACACCCCCCCTCAAGCTGGAGCATGAGAGTTCAACATGCCCAGCTTGGACATCAAAAGATTGAACAAAGCAACAAAGCTTGAGGAAGCCGCTACCATCGTTATCCAAGTGTCATCTAGACACTTCAATTTTTTCTTCAACGGAGACGCCAAACTTTTCGAATCCGCCGAATAATCAGTCGAGTAAAGGAACGCCATTCTTTTTCGAACCTTCACCGAATTCGAACAAACAGGGGGAACGCCATTCTTTTCGAACACCCTGAATGTCGACTTTTTTTTATTGCCTGCTAAGGAAAGAGTTGTCTATCTATGTAGAACAACCCTTCTCGGACAACTTCTTCAAGATTGATGGTTGGGCAGGATTCCTCGACAGCAATGTTTTTCGTTGAAGGAGTTCATGATATTCTTTAGTGAGGAAGAACAATCAAAGAAAATCAAAACTTACAATATCCCGCCGGTAGGCATTGAATTGTGTATGCCCACCGGCAGGAGAAGAAGCGTGTTTGAGGTCTCAAGAATTCAAAACTTGCTCCGATACCAAGTAGAAATTGATAAGGGAGAAAATATTCAGTATATTGAATTGGCTTGTGCTTACAAAGGTCTAACCCCCTTTATATAGGAAGGTAGTAAAGCATTTAAGTAAACTTTTATTCCTACCATATTTCTATTCCTACTATAACAAGAACTAAGCAAACTAGGAAAGATACTAAACCGAATCCCAAAGGGATTCAGTTTTCTTCTTTGATCCGGCTTCCTTCTTCTGTCGCCAACATTGTGCTTATCAACGACACTCACGAAGGACTTAAAATGTCCTTTAAGCAGTTGCGTGACAGAATCAAGAGGATAAGTAAGGATTGAGTTTCACCTAGTGCCCAATGTAGACAAGTTTCGATATCTAGTCATTCAAGCGGATGAGGAGTTGTATGGGGATGTTGTGCATCCGTTGGAGCCCTATGTTGAGGTAGGCTTAGGAGTGTTTTGCGATAAGAAGATTTCGGCTAAGATAAAAGATAAATTCTATCGATCCGTGGTTTGACCAGCTATGTTGTATGATGCAGAGTACTAGACAATTAAGAAAACCCATGATTGTGAACTGCATGCTATAGAGTTACGAATGTTGCGTTGGATATTGGTCACATTAGGATAAATATTTTTTGAAAAGAGGTTATTTGAGGACAAAGGGGCTTGACACCTGCGAAAGATAAGCTGCGAAAAATTAGGTTGAGGTGGTTTGGACGATGTGAGACGTCGAAGTGCTAATGGGCAAGTGCAGAGATGCGAGAGGCTTACGAGGGCCTGTGAGAGTAGGGGAAGGGGCAGACCTAATAAAAATTTGAATGAGATGATCATACACAACCAATGACTTCTTGGCCTCACTACTGATATGACCTTAAGTATCACCATTTGGAAAGATAAGATTAAACTAATCGGGTAAGCATTTTGGGCTAAGTTGGCAATTACTGCATTCTTTTTTATGTGCTTTGTATGTTTGGTGTTCTCCGCATATAGTGTTTTCCTTTGTTTATTTTAGTTTGTTCTTTACCTCTATGTTGTTTATACTCTCTCTGCCCTATGGATCTATTCTACTTCAACTTATTTTTTCAGCTAATTATTTATTCTTATTAAAATCAAATCAGATAGAAAATATTTTTAAATATAACTACAGTCAGACCAGACTAGACTAGATAAGATTAAATTAGACCAAATCTTTAAAAAAATCATGTCAGATTTGATCATGCGAACATAACACGACCTATGTGTCTTCTTTGATCTTTTATTATCTGTGTTGCATGAGCCGAGAGTTTCTTGGAAGCAGGCTTTTTTACTTATGAGTAGCAAAAGGTCTACTTACATAAACTCTCCCTGGACTTTACTTCGTTGGATCCAACAGGTTATTGTTGTTGTATGTTTAAAGTTATTTACCCACTTATTTACTAAATAAATTATTATAAACGAAAAGGTTCCAGACCCATTGGCTCTAGTTGATAGTGCGCACGGTGCCACTTCTTTTTTGGGACACTTAAAGTATTTCATTCGCAAAATTTATGGGATTTATTCCCTAACCCTTTGGTAAACTCTAATTTTGGATAAGAATTTCTCATTGTTCGCGTTTGAGGTGATATATTATTAATTTGGATATATAATGTTATTTTTAGTTGATCATATATAAATATTTTTTTAAGTCGTTGTTGGAAAAACTTGAAAAAAGTTGGAAGAAACTGGATGGAGTTTGAAGAAATTAAAAGTTAATTTTTCTAACCTAAAAAGACGTGGCCTAAAACAGACAAAAAAAATTAGTGAATTTTTTACGTTTGGATTTGATCAATGTCAAACATCTAAAAATTTATTTCATTCCAAAAAGCATTTTGTTGAACAACAAAAATTATCCCAAAGAGGGTTAGGCTAACAGGGCCTTTGAGTTTGAAGATTTTGAGTTTGGGCCTAGTACAAAGCCCATCTTAAGGTGACGAATTACAAAATTATTCACTAAAATTGCCCCCCCCCCCCCCCCCCCCCCCCCTCTCTCTCAAGGCATACGATCTTTCTCTCTATCTCCTTTTTATATGTATTCAACAACCTTGCGTC
Source organism: Cuscuta australis (assembly GCA_003260385.1). Classification (NCBI taxonomy): domain Eukaryota; kingdom Viridiplantae; phylum Streptophyta; class Magnoliopsida; order Solanales; family Convolvulaceae; genus Cuscuta; species Cuscuta australis. The sequence continues at coordinate 2,168,055 of NQVE01000098.1, read as the reverse complement.
ACATCCTTTCAAGAAAAACAATATGCATAACATAGCATGAATGAACCTAGACAAATTTTGAATTTATTACTTTTATTTTCTTTATCTAAAAAATAAATGTTTGTATTAAGTTTATATAAGTTTTGAATTAAAAATGATGAATATTGCAAAAGAAACAGAAAGACGTGCTTTCAGGATGATAGAATTGCAGGATTTTGAAGCGAAACAAGAATTTAGTAGAATGTTAATGTGACTGACAAGAGTTGATGCGATAACATTGTAAAACGTAGAGTGACTATTTTCAAGAGCTACTCAAGTTTAATACAAAAGTCCAAATAAAAATACACATTAGCGTGAGAAATATATCAATACGTAGTTACAAGAGACACACATACTGATAATAGCATATAGCAATATAGGTCCAATGTGTAGAGGTGACCTCAACTTTTATCAATTGATCAAACTATTAATCATAGTAAGGACAACAATAACAATATCAAGAACAATAACAAAGTTATTTATAAGTATTATCAAGTAAAATTAAACTAGGACAACAACACCAAGAGTGAACTCAACTTTCATCTTACCCATGACCGACACACACAAATATTGAAGAATACCATTGTCTCAAGAGGGTGGAGTGAAAATTGGGACTCCCTCCGTTCTAATCTAACCATTGTAGACTTGCAGTCATTATCTACATGGTTAAATTTTAATCACTTTTTTTTACCTATTTTTATTGGTTATTTGATAAAATTATGTAGTCGTGTCACTTCTTGTTTTGTAGAACTTTTGGTGTAGTTTTAAAATATATAATTTTTATTTTTTTAGTTTTACATTTATAATCAAATAAATTGAATTGAAAATAATTTTAGTCAAATCACGTAAACCGAACTGGAAAGATCATTTTAGGACGGAGAGAGTATCATTTGTAATAATAACATTGTCCTATCAAATACTCCCTCATCCCAAAATAATTAGCATCTTTACTATTTTGGATTGATCATTTTATATAAAGTAAAATAGTTATGCCACCACTAGTTTTATACTCCATCCGTCTCGTTTTAAATTGTCTGTTTTGACATTTGGACATATTTAAGGAAGAGAAAAAATAGAGTTGATTTTTTGAAATTGCCATTACTTTTTAGGAGTGATAATGAATGAGAAGATAAGGTGGAGAAGAGTGACTTATTTTAGGGATAGTTTAGATATTTTAATCTTAAAAGTTTACGATAACAAGCAACAGACCACTTATTTTGAGACAAAGAAAAAAGGCAAACAAACAATTTAAAATGAGACAGAGGGAGTATAAATTTTGATATAATGTAGGTTGTTTTTTATTTTGATACAAACTATAAATAAACTATTTAAGAAAAATATTATTTTGCACATTACTTGAAATATGACAATTTTCTAGGGACATAGGAAGTACAAACACAAATGCTATCAAAGTCACCTTTGGTAAAGAACCTAGGCCCAAGCAATGGGCCTAAAACCCAGAAACAATGTTAAAAGAGCTCAAAGTTCAAAGTACATGACAATAATTGTGCAACATATCCAAAAAGATATGACTGGCATTGCTGCTCTGCTTCCATGAGTTGCTCAAAAGGGTGAGATGCAAAAAAACAGTGATGAGGACTTTGAGGATGAGAAATTTTTTTTAGTTTTTTTTCAAAAACAAAAAAAATTGAAAATAAAAGGGTAAAATCTTTCTTTTATCTACCACTTTCTTTCCCCTTTACTTCCCACCATTTTTCTCCACCCCCCACCCCCACCCCCACCCCCACCCTACCTCTATTATCTTCACAATTTTCTACCATTGTGTCTTTGTGTATATATAAACAATTGGTCACAAGGCCTTTAAAGTCTACCATTTTTTTCTTCCAGTTTTAAAAACTGTGTGCACTGTGTAGTTGCCAAAGAACTGAACTTTCTTTGTCTTCTTTAGTTGATTCTTGATTTTTTTGATTAATCACCATTCATAAAACTTCAATTCCCAATCATGGATGAGCAGAACATGTTTCCCAATGATGGAATCACAATGCCATACGGAATTGGAATTCAGGGCAGCGACTTGTTCGGTTCAAGCTGGCAGAATCCGGCGGATCCGAATGACCCGTTCCGGTCGGCGTTGAGCTCCATGGTCTCGTCTCCGGCGGCGTCCAACGCCGGCAGAGGAGGAGGTAACAGCTCCGTCAGGGATCAGGTGTTTGTACTCAGGGAACTGATTGGCAGGCTGGGAAGCTACGACCACTCCTCCGGCGAGATTTCACCGGTCGGTTGCACTCCCGCCGCCGGTTATCATTCCCCTCCCAAGCTGAATCTCTCGTCAATGGCGGGTCATCAGATCAGGGCCACCGCTTTCCCCATTCAACCCGAAATCTCGCAGCACTTCTCCTTGGATCCGGGTTTCGCTGGGACAGTTTCTTGTTTTTCCGGCAAGGGTTTGATAGATTCCGGCAAGCAGCCGGTCAAGAAACCCACTCCGGAAAGCTCAGAATTGGGTAATTCCAGGGAGAACTCCACAGTCTCGGAGCAGATTCCGTCTGGGGAAATCTGCAAAAACGACACAAATCCAAGAAAGAGGAAAGCTGCTGCAAAGGGGAAAGCCAAAGAAACAAGAACACCATCTCCCAATGTAATGCTATTTTCTTTAATCCTCTTCATTCTTGAATTCCATATCTTCTTTTTCCTTAAATTTTTGTGGAAATTGAGGAGAGTTAAACTGGATTTGAGCAGGCGGAAGCATCGGAGAACAAAGAAACCTTAAATAATCCCAAAAGAGCAAAAACAGATGAGCAAAAACTGGGAAAAGCGAATAATCATCCAAAGGCTGCAGAACCTTTGAAAGACTATATTCATGTGAGAGCCAGAAGGGGTCAAGCCACGGATGCCCATAGCCTTGCAGAGAGAGTCAGAAGAGAAAAGATCAGTGAAAGAATGAAGCTTTTGCAAGATCTTGTCCCAGGCTGCAATAAGGTGCAATAAGAATGGAGCTTTTGCAAGATTGATTTTTCCTTAAATATAGAAAGAAAGAAAAAAACAAACTTGTGCAGAACTATAACAAAAGTTTTTCTTGGTTGATAGGTGACTGGAAAAGCTGTCATGTTAGATGAAATCATAAACTATGTGCAATCCTTGCAACGGCAAGTTGAGGTAAAAAAAACAAAAACAAAAACAATCACCCCTTCCAGCATTTTACTGCTATATATCATTATTTTCTTCAAGTACATTTTTTACCCATGTGGAATGACTTTTAACATTGTGTATCTATCTTTTGGTTGTAGTTCCTATCAATGAAGCTAGCCACAGTAAATCCAAGAATGGAGTTCAACATGGAAGCTCTTCTCCCCAAGGATGTAAGTAACAGTCACTCACAATCACTCCTACTCTGATTGGAAATCTTTGTGTGCTAAAGATACTAACTTTATGTGTGAAAATCGCGACGACACAATCTCAGTTGTACCAATATCCCGGAGCAATGGCACACGACATTTTTCCATCAGCAGATGCCACCGGATCGCCAATCCCATTCTCTTTTCAACCTCAGCATTCACACCTTCATAAACGATTAGACGCCCCTTTCCCCATAAACAACAGCAGTAGAGACCAACTCCATTCTTCTATGGACACATTTCTTGATCCTTCTTCTCAGGTAACTGAACTTGCCATACTTTTGTTGCCCAATAGCCAGTTCCTATGCACTCCGTAGTATTTACTTTGTTACTCCTGTATAATAATGCTCAAACTATGAATTTCCAGGTGCCAGCATTCTTTGAGGATGATCTCAGTAGTGTTGTCCAGATGGGTTTTGGCCAAAACCAGACACTTAATTTTCATGGTTTGAATTTCTTCATTAAAAACAAAACAAAAAACAGAGAAATTAATTACTGGGTTTATTTGTTCATTTATATTTTTGGTACTCCAATATCAGTCAATCTTATTTTGTAATGGTGATGAATAAATGCAGGATCTTTGGGTACTTGTGAAATGAAAGCTGAGCTATGAGATGAAGAGCCACCATTTAATAAGCCCCAAGTAGGAGAGGCTTTTGTATATGTACAGAAGACATGTCAGTTTCAACAGGGAAAAATCTGGATTCAAGAAAAAAAGTTCACATCTTTTTTGCATTACAGCCATTCTTGTTCCACAATTAATTTACTACTGTAGTACCAATTAGACAGCTGGTTATGGTTATATTTTTACTTACCTTTTTTTCTCTTCTACATAAAAAAGTTGGAGAAGATAATATTGTTGTGACTTGGGATAATTCCAGAGTCACATGTAACATATTGTAGGTATGTATATGACAAGATTGTGTCCAATGGGTTGATGATAATGGAAGAATGTATGTAACTCATTAATTTTCACTCCTCATTTGGTTTATTTATTTATTTCTCTCTTCAAAAATATTGTTTTCTTTGTAGAACAAATAATTTACAGGGACAAATCTATTTTAATTTTATAAATTGCTGAGGAACCAACTCCAAATATATGTTTGAGTTTCTGATTGAGTTAGTTTTTTAAACATGTAATCAAAATATTGTGGGAGTATCTATACTACTCCGTATGTATCTAGATGTAAGTTTTTTAAACATGTAATCAAAATATTGTGGGAGTATCTATACTACTCCGTATGTATCTAGATGTAAGGTGTCTCGTATGTCTGCATGAATACTCATTCTCAAGCTATTAAATATTTATTTTTGAATACATTGCAAAATACTCTTTAAAATAGGTGAACATTCATTTTCAAGTTTTACTGATTTTTTTAAAAATAAGTATTTCAGTTACTTAAAAAATGAGTATTCAGTTACTCAAAAGTAAATGTTCAACTACTTGTAAATAGGGGTGCATACAAATCAAATAAAATGTATTCGATTCGTGATTCGTATTCGAAAAAGATGATTCGTATTCGCTATATTCGAATTCGAATCCGAATACAAATCATATTTTAGATTCGAATTATTTTTGAATTCGAATACAAATATTAATAGATTCGATTCGTTTATTATTCAAATTATTCGAATATTATAATTTATAAATAAATTTATATATATTCTAATATATTAAATATTTGTGTACATATAAATTTATATATATTTGAATATTATAATTTATAAATAAATTTATATATATTCTAACATATTTTTACTACATTTTAATTTTTACTACATTTTACATTATTATAAAATAATAATTTAATGTCTTTAAGAAATTTGTTTTAAGAAAAAAATTACTAATATTTTCGAATTCGAATACGAATTCAAATATGTCAAATATCTATCGAATCGAATACGAATTTTTTTAAAATTCAAATTATATACAAATCCGAATTCGAATACATATCACTTTAATCGAATACGAATCGAATAGTGATATATTTGCTTCGATTCGATTCGTATACACCCCTACTTGTAAATGAGTACTCTCCCCAATGTACGATATATATTGTGCATTGTTGGTCATCAGTTCACTACCATCTTATTTTAAAAATTAATATTTACGTGAAAGGACGTGTTAGGATATAAAAAAATTCTCTGAGTTTAGATTCACAAATTTAAATTTTGATTTAAAAACAATTAAAAAACACAGGAGCATTTTTCATGTGGTATGCTAGAGAGTGATCTGACCAATTTGAGTAGGTATGGAACATAAATATATGGAGAGGTCAGCATCAACTAAATTTTCTAGTAGTTGGTGGGGCGCCAATGCAAATATATAAACCCTTATTTTTTTTCCTGATTTACTTGTTTATTTTCCAAATTTATCAAATTTTAAAAATGAAACTCACAAAAAAAAATGAAATTTAAGTATGCAGATAAATAGCAACAATGCTAATTTTACATTTAAGATATTTTGATCGTGATGATTCACAAGTAATTTGTCTCATTCTGAAAAACTAAAATACGAAAAACAGACATGATATTACTCGGTATATTCCGAACGGCTAGATTTTCTAGAGTTGTCTTAAAGAAAAAAGATTATAATTTGAATGTACGAAATTTCGAGAAGAACAAAAAACCCCGTGAAAAACATATTTTGATAAAAGGAGATTGGAGGGAGGAGTAATTAAATTAAACTTTGTTTTTTTTAAAAAAAACATTAAACTTTTAGAGGATTAGATGGATGAGTTATGTGTTTGTAAACAGCTGTTAGTGGGGACGAATCAAAGCTCTCTCCTTAAGTTGCAAGTCCAGTTGTTGCTTCATTTATTCAAAGCTAACTTAAAAGGATAGGTATATCATGATGATGATGATGATGATGACAATAACAATAACAATAACAATAACAATAACAATAACAATAACAATTACTCCGTAAATTTTCAAAATAATAATAATAATAATCCGTAAAATAATAATAATAATAATAATAATAATAATAATAATAATAATAATAATAATAATATGTTCGAATCACCATTCAGCAGCTGGAATCCAATGTCCATCCATCATCATCATCTTCAAATTTAATCCATAACTCACTTAAATAAGCTACCTCATGTCAATACACAATATTCACACATACTCCATATTTATATAAAATGATTGGCACGCTTTGTGCCAAATCCCCTCCAATGTATTGTTCAATACCACCCAAAATGTTTCTCTATTGAATTTTCTTAGATGGAGGATATAAAGATCTAACCCTTCTTTATATAGAAAGATTGTAAAGCAAATAAATGGACTTTTAATAATTTTGTTCCTATTAAAACAAGAATTATATCAAAATAAAATAGGAAAACTACCAAACCGAACCCCATCTCGATTCGGTCCCTTCGTGCGCCTCTTTCTCTAACACTCCCTCAAGCTGGAGCATGGAGATTACGCGTGCCCAGATTGGGCAACACATAACTAAACGATCTTTGTTCAAGAGTCATCTCAACACTTCAACAAATAACTTGTCTTCTTCGTTGACGGAGACGTCACTCTTTTCTAATCTGCCGAATAACCAATCGAGTAAAGGAACGTCATTCTTTTCGAACCTTCGCCGAATTCAAATGAATAGGACGAACACCGTTCTTTTCGAACATCCTAAACGCTATTTTTTTATTTTTTGCTTTGAAGAAATTGTCCTCATTCTGCAGAACAATCCTTGTTGGACGATTTCTTCATGAGTCATATTCTTCATTGAGAAGGACATCCCTCTAATAAGGATGACAATAGTGACTTGCGGCCAAAGAAATCTTTATAATTGGTGCGACATTTTCCCAAACCAATATGGATTTGTCTTTGCGACAAGGTGATGGGCACAAAGAGTATGGAATGGTAGTGATTCGTGTGATTCAATATGAGTAGGTTTGAAGTATTGTTGGTCTGGTGGTGGTAAGGAATTTGGATCGGAGAAAGAATAACGGCCCGGCGAGCGGCTAATGGAGCAAAGACACAAATTTTAGGTCACCAAGAACCTGACTTCGATGTCATGTAAAAGAACCAACTCAACCAAAAGCTCAAGCTTATGGGTGTGGCTCAAGAAAGATTTTTTATATTTTAACATGCCTCCTCACATTTCGAGTCTTGTACATGAAACTTTAATTTTTTAAACTAGCTAGGTAGCACTGAGTTTCGAATTGTGACATCTTAGTAAAAAGGGTCTGATATCATGTCAAAAAACTAACTCAAACAAAAGTTCAAGCTTGTGGTTGTGGCCTAGGGAAGATTATTTATATTCTAACACGCCCATCTACCAAACCAAATCTTTTCAGGATTCGGTCCCTTCGTGCACCTCTTTCTCTCATAACACACCCCAACAAGCTAAGCCTCCCCTCAAACTAATGACCACAAAACTCCTGACCTCCGCTTAGCGATTATCCATTTGATCTGCATATCATCTTGCATTGTCAGTTTAACCTCTCAGAACACGTCGCCTGACCTCCTCTTTGCCTAAAAGACTTCTGACACAAGGTATATTACATACCACCAATCACTAATTAGGTCACAAGATTTGATCGGTCAAATTACCCCATATATCTTGTAGTGCCGCTAAAACTAAACTTGGGCACGCTATTAGCACAAGGTACAACTTATAGACATTCAATCAAGTTGTGACACGGGTGTTTGAATATAAAAACCTTCCTTAGCCACAATAACAAATTTAAGGTTTTGGTTGAGTTGGTTTCTTAATATGATATCAGAGTCTTGTTCATTAAGGCCATGTTTTCTTCAACCTATTATTATTACTTATTACTTTTTCTTATCGGAATCAGATCAGATCAAAAACAATTTAAATATAACTACATTCAGATCAGACTAGACTAGATCAGAATTTATTCTAATCAGATCAAAATCATTCGGATCAGGTGAAGAAAACATGGTCTAAGAGTCATAAGTTCAAAACTCAGTGCCACAATTTCATAATTGAAAAAAAATATTCACGTGTCAAGCTCGAAAAGACTATGTCTACATGTGAGAGAGTGTGTAAGAATAGAATATAAAAAACATTTCATATGCCCAACATACAAAACAAAACATAATAAATTCAATTGGGTGAAAAGAGAGTACTTCAATTTTCAACTTGATTTTCAATAATGTATAGTCTCATTTTTATATGAGATAGATGAACGTTTATAAGATGACAATATATGGAGTACCTCTCAAGGTTTAATTATTTGTAATTACCAATATTTGGTGAACGAGTTAAATCATGAGATTTTGGTTAAAATGATGTTTTTATTTCGTATACACTTCTGTTCCCAATGAATTTAATCAAATTGAAGCTTGCACGAGTATGAAAATAGTAAATTGTTCATATTACTCCGTATTTATTTAGTTTTTTTTAATGTATCAAAGAAAATTAAATAATGAGTACAAGTAAAATCATGATAAGCTAATGCCAATTGGCTGTAACACTTTTCTTGATTTCTTTAATTTCTTTATTTTCTTTTTATTTTTATTTTTCAAAAATTTGTTGAAGATAACAGAACGAGAATAGAATCATAACAAAGTAGCAGCAACAATTGTCTGATATTGCTCAAACACGTGATATATCACTTTTTCCTCAATGTATTAAACTAGCTAGTAGCTAGTATATATACTTTCTCCGTCTCAAAATGCTTGCAACATTTGTTTTTTCAATAGTCTTGAAAACTTTAGTTTATTTGTATATTTTCATTAATTATTTGATAAAATAAAATTTTCTTCACACTTTTTATTTTAAAGAATTTTTTACATAATTTTAAAATATGTAAATTTTATTTTTCATTTCTATATAAATATTCAAATAAAACGAACTTAAAAAAACTTAATATTTTGTCTCATTTTTAGAAACGTAGTAAATATTTAGGGACAGAGGGAGTATAAATTAATAACTACAAATGTCTCATTAAATAACTCTATCATTTTGCGATTGACAATTGGTACCACTCAATTTATTAATTTTGACGACTCCAAAAGATAAGTACAAAATAATAAGATGATGATGGTACTAAAATATTGCACCGTATGAGAACTAAGACCATGGGTTATTGTCACGGGCTTGATGATGCGTAAAGAAGTATGATATAGAGTGATAAGAAAACGTTTGTATATTCTGGTGGATATGAAAGAAAATAATGAGAAGTGAGTATGTGTTATATTTTAATTGGTTTTTCAGTTCTCTACCGTTCTTTCGAAATTTAATTTTTTTTTCCAATCCTAAAGAACAAGCTCTAAATCGGATAGAGTTACAATATTACTTTCAAGAGATATTCACTAGCTACTTATCATTTGTAGTGAAATTAAAATATTAATATCAAGAGACAGTCCCACATTTTTTTTGTTCAGCCCATGAAAAGGCTACTTGGAAAATCTTGACATAGCACAATAAATCCCCAAACCATACCTAATTTAAAATCACTAAAAATTTATTTTTCGTGGAATTCGAATATATAGTATATGGGAAAATGAGACAACGAAATAATATAATACATTCAAAATAGGGATGGAATACTTTTATATAGTGATGGCACCCATTCCCCACTGTCTACAACACAAAACTGATCCAAATTAATGTTCAAAACAACATCCCTAACTCCCTCATCCAAATGTATTCTTAAACAAAAGATAATTTGATCCTCATATATATATATATATATATATATATATATATATATATATATATATATATATATATATATATATATATATATATATATATAAGGTCAAATGTTAAAAATGTTAATTGAAAAGAGTCAAAAAAAAATATTCAAGAACGGAGATAGTAACATGCAATTGGAAGATTTTTTTGTTGAGAGAGGAAGTATGAGAAACCCAAAGCATTGGAGCCACAAGACACAAAAGATGTCCTTATCCTTCTGTTAAAAATGTTTGTTCTTTAATTTTTTGTTGTTGTTTTTTGGGAGAATCTAAATGCATAGAAATTAAATATGTTATGCATGCTTAAATTAATTTGTTACTAGCCCTTACCCCTAGACTTGGGGGTCTGGTCTAGCTTGTAATTAAGCCTATAATTGTGTGCATATGTGCACAAGACCACATGTGTAGACTCTATTCTTTATCACCAATCTGCAATTAAAGTCTAATTTATCTTTTTTTAGTGATCGTCTGGCCAGGTCTGAGAGGACCCTCGAGGATGGACTCATATTTTTTTAATTGTCCAACTTTCTTGATTACCTAATAAAATGAAAAATATGCCATTTGCAATCTATCAAATCTATTCTATTTTGACTATTTAAAATATTTTTTTTAAGCTTCCTGAAATCAAACTAGAATAATTAATTCGGAACCGATGAGACATGCACAATAAGGCGAACTTAACATATGATCAAGTTTAAACGTCTCATCTAATTTTTTTTTGTTTTGATAAGAGTAAAAATGATTATAGATCTATATTAAGAATTACTCCCTTCTTAGGATGAGTGAATGTTATTAAAATAAAATAGAGACTGATGAGGTTAAGTAATACTCCCTCCATCCCAAAAAGATTTACACGTTTCAAAAAATTGTGTCTCACAATCCCTTACCCATTTCTATTAAAAAACCACTTTTATCCCTTACTTTTTCAAACCCTACCTATCACATCATACCTTTTTTCTTAATAATCTACACATCACATCCTACTTTTACCCATCACATCAAGGGTATTTTTGGAAAGTCAACACAAAATTATCCTTCCCTTAATATCAATTTTAGTCAAAATGGGTAACATTTTATGGGACAGAGGGAGTAAAAGGCAGTCAAATAAGGAACCACCAGATTAATTAGTAGAGTGTAGATGCGTGTCGGGGAAGTGCAACTTAATAGATAGATTAGATGAGGACTCTTTCGTTCCTCTCTAATTTGATTATAAATTAAAAGTTACGATACAAACTTCTTGCCTTTTAAAATTATTTTATTTACAAATTGATATATCAATAACAAAAAAAATTATATATAAAACTAATGTCAAAAGTTTCACAAAATGAGTGGTGACAACAATATTTTATTTTATCAAATATTCAAAAAAAAACACACAAAAATAAATAAAAATTGTTGAGATGAGAGAGAGAAAATTTGTCATCTAATGGGGAGGGAGAAACTATATGTTACTCTCTCTGTCCTACAACCATGGGTGGCCCGGAGAGTGTTCAAAGTGGTCAATCGCACGGAATCCCTAAAATTTTAGGATCTCATATTTTAAAATCGACATTTATTTTAAAGCATAAGTATTCTAAAAATAAAATAGGGCCCAAAATGTAAATTTTGGACCGAGCCAATTTTATTTTTTCAGTTTTCGGGGCCGGCCCTGCCTCAAGCGTTTTCACAGTTACTATTTACACAGTCAAACTTTAATAACTTTCTCTACCTATTGTCGTTTATTATTTGATAAAATAATATAGTCTTGTCATTTTTTGTTTTGTTGAACTTTTGATATAATTTTTAAATATATAAATTTTACTTTTTTAAATTTTATATCTACAATCAAATAAATTAAATTGAAAATAAAGTCGGTCAAATATGATAAACGGAAACAAGAAAAACATTTTAGGAAGAGGGAGTACTACAATTCACCAAAAATGAACAAGGAATGCCAGCTGCACTTTAGCCCCCAAATTTAATTACGTTTTCTATAAATATTAATAGTCGAAATAGACATCCCCTTTCATTTCAATGGCTAACATATATATGTAGGACCCCTGCCTGGTTCCTAGCTAGCTAGCTAGTGTTAAGTTAAATACTTTGAACCTAACTCCTTTTATATGGGAACTTTTTAAAATTTGCCTTTCTATGGCGGTAACGGCGGTACCTCGTACCGTCGGCACGGTACCGACGTACCGTTAGCCATTGAAAGACTATCTAGAATACACACATGCAATGGATTGCAGATTAAGCGAGAATGAAATACTATCTAGAATAAGACTATTGCACTCATTATCAAAATAAATGACAGATACGATGTTACACGTTTTGTACAATCACCACATACAAAAGTAGTACATGAAGTACAAGTAGTACCAATAATGCACATCAAAAAATCTATGCGCGCAGTTTGGAGAAGTTATTCTAATCAGTAAGACTCACGTCTATATATTAGCCTTGACTGAAAGTTTGAAATAAGATTAAACCGAGATCAACACATTAAGAAATATTCTCTAGTATAATTACAAAACCCCTAGTAGAGATCTTCTACTTCAATAGATATTAATCTCCTAAGTCCACGTACTTAAACGCAGCGTACGTAGCCCAGGACTGCTTAGCTTGTGTGATCAAACGAATATTCAGATCTCCTATATTAGCTAGCCATCACACTTTTCGTGGTCATCATCACGCTTGTTCACACGCATGACTACTTAAGAAAAGACTTTTGAAACGCGGATAATCAAACTCGGGTTTGCACCCCTATTGTGTTAATTAAGTAATTTGGCCACCACATCAGTGTACTATTTGAGTGAAAGATGCATTTGAGAGGGGGAATTCGGTCCCTAATAATATATATGAAGATGAGAGTTGCATAATAATAATAATAATAATAATAATAATAATAATAATAATAATAATAATAATAATAATAATAATAATAATAATAATAACAATAACAATAATAATAATAATAATAATAATGTGAGAGGAGAAAGACAATCCCACAAGATGGCTGTTCAGTGGTCGTCTCTCTTCCCCGCCTTGTCTCAATTACTAATTAACTACTCTAACAATAATAAGTTTAAGAATTGTTAAAATGTACAAACACAAGCTATTAGAGCATTAACAATGGTGAGGCAAAAATGGAATGTCACACTGATGTGGAATATTTCAATCAATAAAAACCAGTCATTCAATTAGTGGCACATGAGTGGAGTGACATGCCTTGCAGTGGCAAGTCATTCTTTTCATCACTTTTTTCATATTTTTGCCATACTTGAATTATTAAAAATTATTTCACCTATATATTTTTATCATGAAAATGTTTCTATTTACTCAAATAAACAAGAATTTTTTATATATTTTAATTATTAAAATGTTTTTGTTATCTACTCCATATTTTTATTTATTCCTCCATCTCAAATTAGATTATTATTTTAGAATTACGGTGCAAAACTCTTTTTTTTAAAAAAATCATTTTATTTAATAATTGGTATAAGAATAAAAAATAAAACTTATAAATTTAAAAATTACATCAAAAGTTCTACAAAACAAGATGTGACAAAAATATTTTATTTTATTAAATAATCAATAAATATAATAAGTAAACAAAAGTTATCAAGGGGTAAAAAATTATAATCTATTAAGAGACAAAGAGAGTAAAAAGTAATTCTACTTCCTTCTGGAAAACATTTTCTTTCTTTTTTTCCTTTTTTGAGGAATTCTTCTCAAAAATAAAAGGAAAACAGAAAAGAAAAAATAGACCGAAAGTGCCTCGCATAAGACTCGCTGATCGCGGAGGAATGATATTCCCACGCGAGTAAGATTGGCTTCTCATCCGATGTGGCAAGGTGTGGCAAATGGATGAATTGCGGCTGCTGATGCTCTTAGAATTTGATGAGAAGAAAGAATAATTTATCCAATCACGTAATTCGTTCTTTTTAAGAAAAAGTGATAGATGGAATTTAGGATGGTGTAAAACTTATAAACTTGGGTCATAAAACACTTTACGATGGTGTAAAAGTTATAAACTTGGGTCATATAACACTTGAACTAAATCACATTAAAAAGTTAAATCTAATTGATTACTAATTTTAATTCAAGAACTTATATACCAATTAGTGATCGAATATTATTTTAGAACGTCCAAAAATTGAAAAGAATGAAGATTATTTAGGGAGGGAAGAAGTAGACCTCTTTTTGACCCGAAAACACTGAACAAAGGTTTTAATGACTGAATCCGAAGTTGACCAAACTCGAAATGACCCACTAAAATGGGTTAAACCTGACCGAATCCGAACCCGACACAATCAGCCCGCTAATGTAAGAATTTTTTTAAAATTATATACTTTACTATGAAATATAAAAAATAAGGTTATAATTATATTTTTTACCTTTTCGTTCTTAATGTATAAATTTATATTTTCGGACAAATTTTTAATGAAATTGCATAATTATCTCATTTTTCCAAAAATTATACATTTTTATTTAATTCTTTATATTGATTTATATATCTAATAATTACTCCATAATTTAAAATATAACAATGTAATAGATTTAATACATAATTTTTTTGATATTTTAAATTCATTCAATACAAAATGTAAGTGTTAATAATATGAATTTAAAAATTTTAAAAACTATAGTCATATCTTGTTGGGCCGATCCCAAACTCAATGAAATTGAGTCATGCACATATACTTTTTGACTTAAATCCAAATTGACTCGAATCGAAAGTAAATCGAATCCGAACTCACTGACCGATTTGCGAGGTCTAGAAAGAACTAATAATAGGATAAAGATATTTGTACCCCAAGGATTTGTACCTCATTTTGTACACCACAGGGATGCAGTAACATTTTGTGTCAGTGTAATGCTAATTTTTGTTAACGCACCAACACTTTGTGTCAGTGTAAATTTTTGTTACGCACCAACACTTTGTATCAGTATCAACCTTTAAAATGTTAGTGCATACTTTTAGTGTACAAATAATGTACAAATTTGGAGTACGCTGTGCATGCTCCCTAATACTCCGTAATAATGTAATGCCATGGCAATGGCAGAGAAGTACTAGCCACAGGCCGGCGTTAACTCAACCAACATTGCCCCCCTACACGTGGGACCCGCCTTATCCCTGCTTGGGTCAAATCCGCCCCCTTATTATATGAGGTGGTGTGCGTCGCAAAAAAAAAATTGCAATTTGCGCAATTATATAATCTAACCATGCTAGCTAGGGGTAAACTGAAAAGTTCTATTCCAAATTGTACTCTAAAGAAATGCATTGACATTTTAATCATTCACAGTGACACAAAATGTTAATCCATCCGTCCCTAAATAAAATTTACATATCAAAAAACTACGTGAAAAGTTCTTCGAAATAAGAGGTATCAAAAATATTTTATTTTATCAAATAACTAATGAAAACGTAGAAATAAACAAAAGTTCCCGCGATTGCTGAAAAGCAAGTGTGACAAATATTTTGGGACGGAGGGAGTAGTTTACTGAAAAAGCAAGTGTGGCTTAATCCTTATATAATCCCTAAAAGTTTTAAATTTTTTCAATTTACTTTAATTAAAAATGGTATAGAAATAAAAAATAATATTTGCATATTTAAAAATTACGTTAAAAGTTCTACAAAACAAGATTTGACAAGAATATTTTATTTTATCAAATAATCAATAAAAATACACAAATAAATAAAAGTTTTCGTGATTTTAGAATTGTGAGATCTTTTAAGGGCGGAGAGAACAATACTGTTGTACTCCGTATTTAATATGGAGTATTTAGAAAAAAAACAAATTATGGAATACACTCTATACATCGGTTGTCAAATGTTGTCACTTAAGATGAATCTGAGAGGTTATATTGACAATTTCTCTCTTGGAGTGATGTCTAGTACTTGGTGTTGGATTTGAATGGATGAATTATGAACAATTATGGTCCTTCACAGAAAATGTCAGAAGCGAACCTTAATGGTCATGTTTGGCAAACATTTATGAGTACGGAGTAGATGCCATTCTATATCAACAAATGTGGCTAAACGTGAGGGCTTGTTTGATTAGCCACAGAAGAGTATATGTTCTAACGTCTCTCAATATATCACAATTTGTTACGGGCATTTGGTGCGACTCTTAACAAAGATTTTACTCGTAGTTGATATATCGAGATCTCATAAACCTTTCAAATATGACCGTTTTAGTATCTTCAATTTTGGAAGATATCATTTTGAAGGTTTTGGAAATCTCAGTTGCATCGAGAAAGAAACTAGTCGTTCACGTTATTTCTCTCCTCTGCATAAACGTCCACCACACAATTTACCTTTTCGTTGAGCTCCATAAAAGTCTTTTAGAGGCAGAGAGAGCATACTTTCTTCCAGAACTCAAAACTCATATGATATATATTTAAACAGATTATAGTTTTTCAAAATCTTGATCCACAACTACACTATAGACAAAGAGGAAGGTAAGATGCACTTGACAAGTGCAAGTTAGTGAAGAACCAAAAAGCAACAAGCCAGCAAACATATTTGACAAGCGCTGCTGCCATTTGTTGTGCATGCATGTGTTCTTGTCCCTGCAAAATCAAAAACCATAAATAAATATAAATAAATAAAAGAATTAGGGCAAAATATATCAGCATCAATCAAGCACATCAGATAATCTCAGGCATTTCAGTTGTGCCCAAAGTGAGCAAACACACGTGAAGTGTGTGTGTGTGTGTGTTTGAGCAGCTGAAAAAGTGAGTTAATGAATGGAAGAAGCAGGAGGGTCACAGAACAGCAATTGTCCCACAACAGCCCCCCCTCTGAACCAATATTACATCATCAAATTAGAGACACAAATGTCTGTATTGGTTGGTTCATCTAACAATTAGGGGTAAATAAAAAAATGAAATTAAAAAAAATATCATCTGATTTGTATAACAACAAACTTACATTGGTACATACAACAATTCCTCTTCTTTTCTTTTCTTCCTCTTTTTTTCTTTTTTTTGTTTCAAGTCCTATTATATGTTGCATCGATCATAGCCAGTGAACCAGGAAGAGGGGTGTAACTTAGAGAGCTCCTCCTCCGTTTGATAGAACGACTCGAACTCCTCCTTCCACCGTTGATCCACCGCAGTGTCGTTCTGTGACGTTGCCTCTTTTGAATCGTGGACAGTTTCTCCTTGTTTGTGCAGTCTAGTGGGAGTAGATTCTTCAAGCAATTGTTTCAGATTGTTGATTTCGTGCTTGTGTTTTTTCTTCATTTTTTCAATCTGTTTGTATGCCTTGCTTGCTTCTTGTTCGGCGCCCGTGGCCCGCTTCTGCACGTCATACATAGAATTGCATTACAATTGTAGCACATGTGTGTTTGGAAGCACTTGGACAAGAATATATGAATATAGTGTCTTTTCGGTCAAAAGATCAACAATTATATGTACGCAATTAGGCATTGCTTTGCAAAGAACTCGGTTGTGATAAAGGCGTACAATTTTTTTTTGGAATCTATGAGTTAAGCTGTTTAATTGTTGATACCTAACCTGAAAGACTTGATTTCAAACAAAACCAAACTAAAGCTTTCTCACAGGGTGGAGTCGGCTATATGGATCAAGCAACATCATTCGCTGCGTTTGAGAGCCATCCCCTATCTAGGCCACATACTATGATACTTAAGAGGTCGTGCAATTCTATCTAACTAAGGTTACTAAGCCACCTTAGATCTACTTCTACCCAATTAAGATGCATTCCTATAGCCTTACACCTTCCAAGAGTTTGAGAGAAGTTTCACAAATCCATTCATTATGAAGAAACAACTTAAGACAGCATGTCATTTTGAGACACTGCAATCCCCCCCCCCCCCAAAAAAAAACATCGCATGAGGTGTGCTAAAGCACAATGCTAAAAGGATAATACAAAGTATTCACACGGAGTAAGAAACTAAGAACGCATAACACAACCGCCATGTTTAGAAATAATGACATACTCCGTAACTAAAAGAGAAATGAACTATAAAATCAAATTTTAAAAGTTACCTCAGCAGCTCCAACGGCCTCTTCAGCTTCTCTAAGCCGGACAAGCAGTTCACCAGCAGCCTCGACAGCTTCAGCAGTATCCCTTAGTTGAGACTGAAGTCCTTTGTTTTCGTCTCTGAAAAAACGCCTCTCCTTTTCTCTTTCAACTTTAAGTGCTGAGATTTCTGCAGCAAGAGCATTTATGAATCTAGATTCCGCACCCCTTACCCCTGCCTTGGCAGCTGCTTTCTTCACATCTTCTATCCCATCTTGAATCTTCCTGTGCCTAGAGAGCAACTGTATATGTTTTTCTTCCAGGTCGGCATATTGTTCAAGCATTCTTGCATGACCCTGCATTGCCATCTCCATTGCTTCTTTCAGCTCTTCTGAACACTTCTTCTCCATTTCTAGTTCAGTCTTTTGTTTAAGAGCAAGTTTTCTGCTTGCTTCAAGTTCTGACTTCAATTCTTCCACGAGACTGATCCACTTACTCTCTGTCTCACTCCATTGCAATCTTTCCCTTTCAAGTTTATGCTCAGCAGTTTCCTCTACCAATAGTTCTGGACTGCCAGAAATGGGTGTTGTACCCACACTTTGCTCACATAGATATGTTAATTGCAACACTGGACTTTGTTTTTTTGTCGTCTTAGATGAAGAGTCCACGTAAAACTGAAGTTGGCTTCTCAAATCCTGAATCTCCTCCATTAGAACTTCTCGCTCACCCAAATCAAAGAAGTTGTGATACCGTTCCAGCTCATCTTGAACACGACTAAGTTCTATTTTTGAGCTTAACAGTTCAGGATGGTTTTCATATTTCTCTTTCAGAATCTGAAGTCAAATGAACAATGCATAATTAGATAAAAATGTATCCACATACCTAAAGTTAGGATGTAATGTTAGGGAATATAAGTAATGTGCCATGTAATGTAGGTTCTGACCCTGGAAAGTGCTAGGGAATATAAGTAATGTGCCATGTAATGTTCTTGTCTTTTGAATAAATTTGGTGAGTTGTGTTTGTGACTTTTTGTACTAGACCTAAATAAAAAAAATGAATTTCACAACAAATATGTAAGATACATTTAGAGTTTTAGCGTGTCTTTTATTTTATCCCACATTTTCTTTCCAATTCCCCCCTATCCTTCAAATTTTCTTTCTCTAGCTGTCTAGCATATATCGGGTTCCAAGTGGAACCAAAAGGGCAGAAGCATACCTTGTTCTCATGGGTTAGGGACAGCACTTCATCTTCTACAAAATCCTCAGTTGTTAGGATCCCATCCATCAAGCTCTCCAGGCGTGCAATCTTATCTTCACGTGTTTGACTAATTACCGCATTGCATTCTCGCTCATGCTTGTACTGCTGAATCTGAGTTCAGTGGTAAAAGGAAAGATCAAATAATTGCAAATAAAAATACAAACTTTTTGATTAACCGGATAACTTACCAAGCGATTTAGTTGCCTAATTTCCGAGCTTTGCTTGGAACACATATCTTCCAGTGCCATCTCTCTCCGTATAGCTCCTGCCAAAACCTTCTCCACTGCCTGAGAAGTAGTAAACAGTTAATGATACGCACAAGCACCAATTATAAAATAAGATCTGAAATCCACTCCAGGAATTATACACTTACTTTAGGAACGTGAACCTTGAATTTGTCACTGGACTGTGACCCATCAAAAGGTACCAACTGCAGGTTTGAGCTATCATTAATACCATTAAGTTCATGCAAAGAATTTTTTGTCTTGCAATTACTGCATAAATATATTGAACCCTCTTCGAGTGGTTCAGGGCCATTTAGATCAGTTTGAACACCCACATCAACTTTAGCAATGGGTAATATTGCTCTAAGTTCAGCAGGCTTGTAAGAGAATCTAAATGAGGACTTTCTCAAAGATGCACTCTGATGATGAGCGCCAATGATCTCAAGGCCACGATGAAGACTTGCAGCCAAATGCTCTGTTGTCTTGAAACAATTTCTACTTTGTTTGGACTGATAATTCAAGCAAGTGCTGCTTGAGGGCTTTACTAAGGGAGCATGTGGGGCATCCAACTCATTTTCTATGAGATTCTTTTCGGAGACAGTCAGCATTGATGTTGTCTTAAGACTCTTCCTACTGCCAGTGTTAACCCTCGGTGAAACACTTGGTGTTGGAGATAGAACATCACATGGAACTATACTGAGATTAGGCAAAGCTGAATCATCGTTCAAACAATTTGGAGACTTCTCAGGAGTTTTTTCTGTATCTATTTCTTCATGAGATATTTCTTCAGGAACTGCATTCCCTGTTTCAACATTTCCTTTATTGAGCTCAAGATCCCGTCTTTCAGATTCTTCAACAATTTCCATCAGTGTATCACCATCATCATCTAAAAAAGGTAATGCTGCTGATCTATTAAGGCTGAATTTCAAAAGGTTTAGGCTTCTCCGGGCATTCCATCCAGTAGAATAGTTACCATTTTGATCTCTTTGATTTGCCTTCATTTGAACTAGTTCATCCTGTTCGAGAAACAAATCAAAGGCACGAAAGAAACGTCTTTAGAAAAAGAATTATTATACTGGAATATAATAGGAAGAAGAGTAAACAAGATGAAGAGAGTTGTATTTTGTTGATATCACACGGGAATTACATTCTCTTTAGCTTTACCCACCACTCTTTATTTTTAAACAAGAATATTATAGGAGAGAAATCAGAGAACTGATAAGAAAGAAGACATACTATATACCTTAAGTTGCCGTATAACATCTCTCAAGAAATTAACATCATCCTGCATTTCTTCATTGACAACTGCCTTATTCTTAATTGCCTTTGCACGCTGGGCAAATCTCAGGGTACTAAAAGTCTCATTCTTACAGCTGCATTTTTCATATGAAATTCACACACTTTGAGAATGAACTAGATAGCAGACAATAAAATATGCAGGAAAAAAAACATTAGCGGGTCTAATCTCACCTTTGTGCCGGAGAAATGGCACAGATCATTGCCAGTTTTGCATTCCCGCCTAGTGATTCCTGTAATAAAAATGTCAACTTGGAATCTCTATAGGGAATGTGCCTTGGCTTCCCTGTTTGTGAAACTTCCGCAAGAATGTTTATTAAGTTCCTATGAGAGTCAAGAAATAATGGAAATTAGAAGCACATACCAAAAATATATGGAGTATGAAAAAAAATTACAGTAACCTAGAAATCTCCACTAGAAGAGTATATATAGCTTAGGATGCAGCCCTAACACATCCACTGATTTCTAGACATCTCTTTCTTCCCAAAGAAGAAATAGAATACACTGCAGTACCATAAACATCTACACTAGAAAGATAGGCACATAATTTAAGAAGCTGCAGATATTTTTTAATGCACATACTGACTGCTTATCATCATATATCGACTTCCTCCATTTTTTAAATGGTTGCAACACTTGCTTTTTCACGCTAGTGAATGCATAAATTTAATCATTAATATATTCAATTATGTTTTAGTAAAAAATATAAAAAGATGATATTACCAAAGTTCATATCAAGACGAATCCAACAAGATCGTGCACAAGCTACATTTCTCCTTACATATGATGATATGAACCACAAAAAATGATAAAATGAGAGAGTACGAACAGTGTAAAATTTCCACCATTTCAATCTTTTAAGAATGGAGGAAGTATTTATCATACTTCAACCAAGGCATCGAAGAGTGACGTTATCTTAAGAAGCGACCCAAAGACAACTACTGATTTCTCAGACATCACTTTTTTCCAAAGAAAAATTAGAATACAAGTGCAGTGCTGTAAACATCTACACTAGAAAGATATGCACATAAAAATGAAATTTCTTTCAAGAAACTGCATATATCTTTCTCTACACATGGCGACCACCGGGTGCTTATGTACTGTTATACCAACATATTTTTCTCATACTTCAATAAAGATCATCAGAAAGAGCATTAGTGCATGCTCTAAGTTTTTTCAGGGCATTCTTTTATTATCTACGGAGTAATTCAAAAGGACAGTAGGTATGTTTGACGAAATAGGGCCTGAACTATTGAACTAATTTGAAAGACATCACTACACAGAGTAATCTAGACAAGGATGAGTGAAGTTGCAACAAAAATGCTGATAAATGTTCAAAGCATAAAATAAGATTGAATTGCATATAGCACAAAAAAACATACAGTAGGCACCAAGATACTGACTATTGAAAATCTGTCCCATACCCAAGTTGTGAAAGAGATCGATTGATGTTCCCTGCTTCCTTCAATCTCTCTCCAGCTGCACCAGTAAGCTTTTGACGTTCAGATCCAGCAAGATCAACAAGATTTATTCTGCTTGTCTTCCGGCTGCATAATCCATCCGCCTTGCTCTATCAATTGAAACACAAATTAGATAAGTAAAAGAATAGGGGGGCACCAGGCAAAGAGGAATGACACTATCAAGTATATAAACAAATCAAGGAGATCTCTTAGAGCATCAAATAGGTTGGTTATAGTACGTGTAAAGCCAGGGTTATCTTGAAATTCAATGTTCCCTACATCTCATAGATAGCAAAATAATTTTCTGCAGTAAATGTAGTCAGCAGGAGAATGTTACCTTGCATCGTGATTCAACCACACATGTAAATACACTATGTGAACGGGAACTCTCAGCATTTATACTTGTTGCTCCAGTCCTCCTGTTTGATAATCCCTGTAGCAAATACAAACAATAAGAATTTAAAAGCTAAATGCATACTCCCTCCATACAAATGTGAGACACTGACATGCAAATATGATTACAAAATAGTGAACAAATAAACGGACATAAGAATTCAAACCTAAAAGAGAAATGTATTTTGGTCATCCATATAAAGCATCCAACGTATATAACTCATTATTTTCAGTATCCACATGCCATATCTATTGCTCGGAATTACACCCAATCCATTCACTTATACATATGCATGGAAGTGTACAACCCAATAGTGACCAATACATTTAATAAACATAGTATATTGGCATCAGAAAATGAAAACATGAGTATGGATAGGCTAAAGATCTTAAAATTGGTGCATTAGCATCAGGATATTGGTCAATCGTCTAGCACATCCAGTGACTAGATTCATGCTCATGACAATAGAAAATATGAAAAAGTAATTACATATCGCAGACCTTTAACAAAAGATGTTTCACATCCTTCGTAGTAGAAACACATTCCTCCGTAAGATTTTCAACATAAACACCTGTTTTCACATCTTCTCGAATCTGAAAAGTGAGGCACTGTTTGAGAAATGCTAGCACAATTAAAATCAAGTGTGACGGGGATCCATTTTAGGATTACCTGTAGGTTTCTTGGGTTTGGATCCAACAAATCAGTGATTTGTTCATTGTAAATCTGAAATTTTACATACAACAAATTGATTAAAACTGCAAACATTTTTTTCATGAAAAATGATCATAAGAAGACACTTACCTCAAGAAAAGAGCAGCGGCACTGGTACTTAAGCTCTTTGTCAGCGTGCTTAATTTGCTCCTGAAGAACGAAATTAAATCTCATTATGCCAAATTTAATAGCATATCACAAGCTGAAAGTTAAAAAAATAATCTAACCTGTTCAATTCTTGTAAAAAGGTGCTGGAAAACACGTGGTGTCAAGCCTTGTTGATCACTTGATAGGTTATCCTCCAACAGGGCGTTGGCTGGTCCCCATATTGTATATGTCTTTCCACTCCCAGTCTAATAAATGCAACATACGTGCATTATATAGCATTCTAAACGACACCGACTGGCAGAACAGTCCTAGTGAAATTGACAGTCCAAAATAGATAGGTTACAAGAATCAGAAACAACATACTTGTCCATAAGCAAAGACGGAGCTGTTAAACCCAGCTAGGCAATTTTCGACAAGTGGTTCTCCCACAAGCTGGAATATATCAAGCTGAAAAACAAACAATGAGATAAATCTGAATGCTCTTTTTCTTTACCGATTTGGATAAAAACTGGTGAAAGAAATTGAAAGCAACAACATAATGCTAGCTTGCCTGTGTCGATTGAGTATCTACCACAGAGTCAAATGTAAAAATTTGTCCAGACATCAAAAGAGAGTTGCTAGAAGTTTTCTGAACTGTCATGTCTCCCGCGTCCTCATCTTTAGTTGGTGGCCTCATTCTAACTATAACCTGGCATAGATTCTAGTCAGGACTGTATGAAACTAAAATAAGTTACTCCGGCTCTACTGCAGCTTTCTTGTTTCTAAGTTACCAGTCTAAAAATTTTAGGATGACATAGATTTAAATAAAAATCATTATTAGAAAGCACCAGGCACTCACTGGATCTAAGGACAGATAGCTCACAAAAATCAATATTTAAGTTTAAAATATACTCGCAGACATATAAAAATCCTAAGTAGTGTAGTGCCAAGAAACAAAAGCAGCAGAAGCTTGTGGTTTCTAGGGACTAGGGCACATCATTGCGAAACAATTTCAAGATTCATATCTTATAAAGAAAACGATTACTTTCAATTGATAAATTCTGAGTTTAAAAAAAAAGTAAAGAGTGATGAAATAATGACAATATATGAATGAAATAAGAACAATCTGACAATAGAGGATCTGATATGAAGAAATTACTTTGACTCCAGAGTCAGAAGAGCCAGGAACGGAAGACTCAGACCCAGCCGAATCCACAATAAGCTTCCGCTTCAGGGGATTGGAGTTAGGCGGCCGAGGAGGAAGCGGACTCTTAAGTTTAGCCCCGGCCGAAGGTGATGCGTACGGATCTGGAGAAGGCGGCGGAGCATTCTCCTTGGACGATCTCGGTTTCCTGCTACTGGAATTCGGTAGCGGCGGCGTGGACCATTTCGGCAATTGCTTGACAGAGCTAGGGTTCGGAGATGCCGCCAAGGCCTCGTGATTCTCCCTCAAGATAGCGCTCCTAGTATACATTATCGGCTTCATTGCGGGCGACGGAGAGAGCGGAGGGGAGAATGACGGCGGCGAACTGGCCGGAGAAAGAGAGAGAGACGAGAGAAGTATCCGTTAGAGAGCTATGGCTGGGGCCGGAGGGGGATTTTGAATCCAGTTGAAAAAAGGCGTGAACAGAGAGAAAGTGCGTTCGAATAATTCTTCAATCTTTTTGTTTGTATTGATTTGTTTTTGTATTCAACGGCTTTTTTTAAAATTTATGGGCTCCGGAAAGAAGTGGATGTGAATCAGCAGTACTTGGGTTTTTTTAACTTTGGAGTTTTAATCTCATGTCTATTACTCTACTTGTAATTTAACTCATGTCATGCACGGAGTCGAACAAAATTTTTATTGATTTTTTGAATTACTTTCAATGTAATATTTTTTAAATGAGTATGAAAATATATGTAATGTGTTCTTTAACTTTGTAGACATTAAAATCAAAGTAAAATAAATAATTTGGAATTTAATAATTCCTTAAAAAAATGCTTGTATATAAATTCAAAAGCAAACACCTCAAAGTCTTTTTAAAATTCATATTTTGTTTGAAAGCCTTAGAAGAATATAACATTTTGGTGTGGTTGTAAGGATTTTCGTTATTATTTAGAATTAATATTTTTAATCCTATCTTAGTTTTTACTTGTAAAACAATGACATAAAGTTAACTAAGAGTGACCTCAACCCAATTAAAAATAATACAATAAATGATAATATTTGATATTGATTTTTATCAATAGTTATAACAAAATGTAAAGCGTTCATCGTCATATATCTTTCTCTTGTTTTCATTCATTGTAGATATATATTATGCCCTCGTCCTAAAATTATCTTTCCACTTCTTCATTTTTAATGTCCTAAAACTACCTTCTCACATCCCAAACAAGGGTGTAAAATGACAATGCTACCCTTACAACATCTACTCACCAACTTTCCCACTCTATCCACATTCTTTCTCCCTCTTATCTTCATCTCTCTTTCAATTTC
This sequence comes from Cuscuta australis, assembly GCA_003260385.1. Lineage (NCBI taxonomy): Eukaryota > Viridiplantae > Streptophyta > Magnoliopsida > Solanales > Convolvulaceae > Cuscuta > Cuscuta australis. The sequence goes on along the minus strand of NQVE01000098.1, from coordinate 2,142,126 downwards.
CCTCCTCAAAACCTAGATCTAATCTAGGGATCAAAGTTGCAACCATCACCGTTCTTGATATCGTCTCATCATCATCAGCTCCCCTCCACACTCAGAACCTCGGCATCTTAACATCTCCACTCGGCATCTAGGGATTGGGGTTGTAGGAAGGACGCCGGTAGGAGTAGTAAGGTCGCTGATTTGTGATTCAAAGTCTAAATAGCTTCACGGAATTGGAGATGATGATGAGCTTCATTAGTCGCTGCTTTCAATCGGAAATTGTCCTAGGTATGTTTTTTTATAGCCGTCTATAGTTTTTTTTGAAATTATTTTTAATCAGAATTCAGTTCTTTTTTGATTGGTTATTCAATCTGTTACTCATCAATTATTTTCTTATTTGGCCACATTTACATGCCGCTTCATTAGCAGCTAAACTTTTCAATCGGGCCAGACTTTATAATTGTGGGTATGTCAGTCGCCGGCGAGCAGGCCGCCCGACCACTGTTTACCCCGACCAATTACTAGAAAAGACAGAAAACTTTTATGTTTCTAGGTTTAGATGGAGGGGCATTTTTGGAAGTCAAAGCCATATTACTCAATCCCTTAAAAATGGTTTTTAGTCAATCTAGGAAGTTGGATTTATGACGGAGGGCATATTTAATATCATATGACAACTTTTATTTGTCATAGTACGTTCAACTCCTCTAGCAAGATATTATTTTAAAATCTATTAAGTGGATTGTCATCTCGGAATGACATATCACTAAACTCTTATAAGGATTATCTATTTGAATTAAGTAATTTTTCAATCTCAACCAAACATAAAGTTTTTAGATCTTCTTGAAAAATAATAAGTTCTGCAAAAATGGTTAAAATGGGACTAAGAGGGTGTTTGAGAGTGTTGTGAGTTATGTAAAAGTAAAGTCATAATTTAAAAACAGAAAACATGCATTTTTAGCTTTGCTAGAAAACACTTCTAGACCTTAATTTTAACTTCTAAATCCATAATTTAAAAGCTAAAGCAGATTAGCAAACATTTAAAATTGTTTTTTAGTAAAGTAGAAACTATAAGTTATTTTCAAATACAATCCCAAACACCCTCTAAATCATTAGATTTTAACCCATATTTCAAGTCTAAAGTTTTGTATATATATCACACTGAGTACATTTCATATTGATCTTTATATAAATAAAAAATTACCTTTTTATAGAAAGATCTTGTTTTTACAGTTTCATCAATCAAATAAAGTCTCATATCAATCAAGAGCTCCCATGATTTTTTCAAACAACTTAAGAACGACTTGTGATATTTGTCACTAATAATGTGACTAATAACTTTCTTAGTTAATTTCGAGATCCTAGCGCAGTAGTCTATTTTATATCTTCAATAAATTCGTTATTATTGGTTAATAACTCCAATGTTTCACATGCATTGTCGAATGAGTTTTGTTTGTATAACATTATTAGTAACTGTCTTCAAGCTCTGATAGCTTGTACATCCTCGTTAGACCGCTAATTGTATTTTCAAGTAGTATAATTTTTCTATTCCTATTGGCACACATTGCAGGCGGCCTATCAATGATCTTTGTTGTCTCAGAAATAACGAAGAAATTATAGCCACACATTGCAGACAGCTTATGAAAACATTTTTTAAAATTTACTTGATTTATAAAGTTGATCATTTAAAAAATAATCTAGACACTTCTTGTTTTATAGAATACTCCGTATTAACTAAGAGCTATTTTTTATTTTATTTTTTATATTAAAATAAATAAAATAATATAATTCATTTGATCATATTATAAACGGAAATAAAATTTTATTTTAATCACTTACATTATATAATTTACTTAAATAAAGTATCATATCCTAAAAGCTAATAAAAATGATATATTTTTACAGTTAAATGATAAAGCATCTAAAAGCCTGTAAAGTATAAACTTTTTTGTAATTAACTAAAACTATAAAATTAAAAAAATTACTTACAAAATTATGTATAACAAACTTTTTATACTTGTATATTATTATAACCCAACCATCTCTTTTTTTTAAATAAATGATTAATGTAATTTTTAAAATATTTTGTTTGTTTTTTTATTTCATATCAATATTGAAAGAAATATATTCAAAACTAACTTCATTTTAACTTATCATAAACAAACAATCAAGTGAAATTTATTTTAAGGATAAAAAGAAAAATTCCACCAGAGCAAGTTTTTGAACATTTTAGGATATTGGGAGTATTTTTTTAAAATGATGGGACTTAGAAATTACTTCTAAAAAATTGAAAGTACCTAACATCAATTTTTGGGAAGATGGTGATGAAAAGATAATAGAGAAAATGAATTTGACCAGGAAATTAGGTTTTGAATGATTAAAAGTACGAGAAAGTATATTTTTTTTTATAAATAAGCGGCAGTTCGTATATGCCGCCACGGCAACAACTGGTCTACACGTGTCCTCAACTTATCATTACGAAACCTCTCATCATCACTTGAATATATACTCACCTTGCTCTTCTTTATTTACCAAAAAATAAAAATGGAGGAATCAGCAAAACCATTAATTATTGGACTCCATTGTAGCCATACTAATAAGCTCCCCCGCCGTCTCGTAATTTCCCTGTGCCTGCTTCTAATCTTCGGAACCGCCGCCGGCGGCGGAAGGGATTATAAGGTGGGCGGCAGGAGGGAGGTGAAGGACGTGCAGAGCAACCAAGAGGTCCAGGACTTGGGGAGATACTGTGTTCGACAGTACAACGAGGACCGCCGCCGCCCCCCCACCGCCCCACTGCTCAGCTTCTCCGAGGTGGTCGAGGCGGAGACGCAGGTGGTTTCCGGGATCAAGTACTTCCTCAAGATCTCTGCGGCTTCCGTGTCCGGCGGCAACTCCGGGAGGGCTAATTATTATGATGCCGTTGTTCTGATCAAGCCGTGGGGGGCCGAGTCGAAGGTTCTGCTGGACTTCGGGCCTAGCAGAACAAATATGTGACCCGTTATGATCAGTATAGACTATGGAGGAAGAATAAAGTTGTCTGTGTTACACTTGATTTGTAAGTTGAGATACAAATTTAGTGTGATTGTAGCACACTTCAATAACTTCATAAATATTGCACCGGATTATATTATGATCTAATAATCCCTAGTGCCGGCCTGAAAATGAGGAAAAAATAAGAAAAACATTGTGCAAAAACATGTTTTTGGCCCTTTTTTTGTACTCCGTACAAAGTATTTGTACTTTAGAATTAGTCTCAAATTTTGAGGTTGATAATCACTTTTCCGATCTCCCTAATTTTTCAGTTGACACTTTACCGTCTTCAATATCGCAATATTTTGAACATCAATATCTTTCGTCACAAGAAAAATGTTCGTTAATACAAGTACAAATCGTCACTAAAGTCTCCGTAGTTAATGACAAATAATGACATAATCTAAATACTCTCATCAAAAACTATTTAAGGCCTCAGAGTAAATACTCTCTTCATCTTATTTGAATGTTTCTCGTTCGCATTACAAAACTTGACTAACTTTATTTTCAATTCAATTTATTGATTGTAGGTTGAAAATTAAAAAATAAAAATTATATATTTAAAAACTACGATGTCAAAATATATATATACAAAACTAAATATAACATGGTTATTTTATTTTATAAATTAAGTAACAAAAATAAAGAAACAACGTGTATAGAGTTCGACCTCTTGAATAGTATACATAAAGGTTCAAGTGAGAGAGAGGAAGTATATATTATAAAAATATAATATTTCAAAGTTATGTTTCAAAATGGGCTTATTGATATTGAATTCACTAGTATTTTGACCCGTGCGATGCACGGGGTCGAACGAAACTGTTGTCGATTTTGAAATTTTTCAATGAAATATTTATTCCAAAATCAAGTAAATATATTTCTGTCACAAATTTTAATCAATGGAAAACAATGACAAAGTAGAATATAATATTTGAGAAATTGAAAGTGTACTCGAAAAACTCTTTTTTAATTCCAAATTTTTTGAAAAACTTTAGTGTACACAACATTTTTTGTATCGTTGTAAGCGTTTTTATTTTCATCTAGAACCAATATTTTTAATCATGTCTTTTTCTTTACTCGTGAAACAGTAACATAAAGCTAACCATGAGTAAATCCCGAATTGGTTAAAGATAATATAGCAAAGGACAATGTTTGACATTGACTTTTGTTTATAGTCATAGCAAAATATAAGACTATTATATTGAGAATTCTATCAGATGATACCAAATTTTATTCAGGGTATGTAAACTTTTTTCTCCAACGCGATTTCTTGAAACATCAATTACATTGATAATGTTCTTTCACATCTCTTTAATGATTAATCTTTTACCATTACACAATCCATATATTTGGTCAATGTTCTTCAATAACATAATCGGTATCCCCTTTTAAAAACTATTTTATGGTTTGAATCCCCTAACATTTGATTTCATTAAGAAGAATTGAACTGTTATCTAATCGTCTTCAACAACTACATCTAAATATGTTCGGCATGAAGAATGAGAACGTAAGTACTCTTTTTTACCTCTTAGAATAAGGGATATGACAAATTCATTTGTCATTTAACAAATTCGATTGTGGGTGCTAATAATGCACTATCCTAAAAAAAAGAATAATTTTTCATGTTCTCTAATATGTTTGGATAAGTAAAGTCCACTATACTCTTGAGGGGGTAACTTGTGTCAAGCATCAAGAATTCAAGCGGGATTTCAACGTCAGCAGTTTCATCGATCACTTGTCCAAGTTTTCCATCTTTGACTTTGCTTATCAATACAGAAAAAGATTATGTGTCTCTATCAGTGCAAGAACGTGTAGATAAATGTATTCTCATATTCTTAGCTAACCTATAAACTTTACATTACAATCACATTTGTGAGAATTGGTGGTAGCACCCACAATTTCCTCTCTCTACGCTATGAGTAGATCTGAAAGAATTTGGATACAATCACCTCCGAGTATAGCTGTTTTCCCTCCGAATGGTTCATTTATGAAGTTATTATTAAAAAATCTCATTACATCTCTCATTTTTCTGAAAAAAATTAGTGGGTGACTCATGGTACTTGTCACTAATAATGTGACGAACAACTTTTTCAGCAGATTCCCACATCTTGACTTAACAACCTCTTTCATACCTTCAATAAATTCTTTATCATCGGTTAATAACCTTAATGCTTCACATTATTCCTTGAATGCATTATGTAGAACATTGTTAACTGTCCTCAAGCGCTTATAATTTGAACATCCTTGTTGGACATTTAATACTTCTCAAGTAGTATAACTCTCTAGTTTCTGTAAGCACGTATTGTAGTCTGCCTATTGACGGTCGTTGTTGCCTTTGAACTATTTCCACACTTTGTGGTTGTACATAAAATATTCCTGAAACTCTTTGCATACGTCAAATTTTATCCAACATATATTTTGTATTGAAAATCATCCAAGCTTCAAACATTGAGGCTTTATCAATAATTTCTTCGACAACATCTTTTAGTTTTTGTTGGTGTCTAAAGGTTACGAATTTTAGCATTGGGTTATAAAAATTCAATCTCAGTATTAATCACTACCTTTGTTGTATATCAAAAGAGAGGATTATCCAAGAGGCTTCACATGCAGATACGTAATGACAATCAGAATACTTATTTGTTTCATAATACACCATAATATCAACAATGCCAAAGTTAGATTGGGTAACTGCAACAGTTACTTTATCTAGATCTTTATTTACATATTTAAAGAGATATTTGATTGAATTAGATTTATTTCAATGTTCAATGTTGTTTGATCTTGAAACCTCATCAAGAGTTGTGGGTTGTATGTCACAACAATTCGATTATCCAACTCGATATTCTTTTTCATTATATTGTGGTGACCTTTAAGGTTCTTCTTTTGTATATCAAGTAGTTATTCCAATCAAACGATGTCTTATCAAGAATTTTTTTGGGAAAATGTTTCATAAATTTATCATTCTCCATATATAGAGATCTAAGATCATTTATGCTACATGGATCATGCATCAATAATCGAGGTACGAACTCATAAAATCTAGGATATTTATCTTTATTATGAACCACTACACATGTCACACGATCAATTAACTCAAGCGATTGAAGTTTATCCCTCTAGTGTAACTATATTAAGATATGTGCATGAAACAAGCTTCTCATTTGAAATTCAAAAGAGTGCAAACATGCACAAAATCATTACATTCAAATGACAATATTTTAAATTGAATATCCATTTAAATTGTTTTTTATTATACAATATCAAATATTTAAACAACTTAATTTTTTATGTTATATACCATTTAAATTTCACACACACACACATAAAATCTAGTTTACTAAATTATTACAAATATATAATTCTTCTCACCCCCTGAATTCAAAAAATAAACGACAAAAACATTGGTGATTTTATTATTCTTCTCCCCTGCGTTTATTTAACAAATTTAGATTTTCGATCTTGTAATTTTAATATAAAAAAATCATGATTCTTCTCTGCCAGATTATTTTACATTAACGAAAATATATGATTTTATTTCTATGATGCATTAATGTGATTCTTTCTCTCCTTGGCCCTTTGCACTAATTAAAAATTGACTCTTTTTTCTATAAGAATACTCTTAAATGAGAATATATCATTATCAAAATTTTGTTTTTTGTGTATGCACTTAGTTAAAAATTTGATTCATAAAAAATGCTAGTCTTGAAATGGTAACTGATAATACCAATTTTATATTTTCACTAATTGTTTGCTACATCATAATAATTTTTATCATAAAATTATATTTTATATAATTGGTTTCCTTTAAAAAAATTATTTCGGACAATACTACATTTATCTTTCACAAATTTGATTTTATAACATAATTAATTTTATCACATCATAACAAATAAATAGATGAATTGCTTTTTAAAAATAAAAATATAAATACTCAACTAATGTCAGGAAGTAGTGAATTCTTTATTTCTACTAAATCTTTTAACGTAAAATTTTTCCAAAATTTAAAATCATTATTAAATTTCTATTTTAAAATAAAAAGAAAGGTCAATTCATCATTAATAAAATTTGCCACATAAGCAACGAATAAAGACTTGCCATCTCACCTTAATATAGCCCACATAAGCTTGTCTTTTGGCGACTTTTTAGCAAACAGAGTCTCAAATATTATATTAAAGGATTATATTTTTTATAACTAAAAAGAAATTTTTATACAATCCTTTTTTAATTATGAAACATTATAAAAGCTTAAGTGAGATTGTAACAAAAAGCACCCTAGCTTGGATGGTTAGCAACTCAATTAAATGACCAAGAGATCCTTGTTTCAAACCCCATGGTGGTATGCTTTTGGAAAAAAATTGCAAAAAAAGAACTGGTCTAACTGGTCAAACCGATCGGTTTGTCTAAAAGGGTGACATATTAGCTCGCCCACATGTCGCGCTTTAACTTTGCCAAATGTCACCACATCAGCTCGCCACATGTCGTGCTTTAACTCTGCCAAATGTCACGTTCTTATATCTCCGACTTTGCTTTATATATATAAAGGAAAGGATATCACAATATATTGATACGGATATCGTATCGGATAGGGAGGAATTTCGGGCTCTAAGAAAAGGGATGCAAAGAGGGAAGAAAAACTTCGAGCGTTTTCGAACACCAAGAAAAGAGAAGAGAAATTAAGATTTATAATATTCCTATTGCCTGAATAATAGTGACATGGGGTTACAACATATAGAGAGGAGAGAACATCATAATTGACCTAATGGGCTCGAGTCCATACTAAAACTCTAAATCCTACTCTCTCCGTTCCTTTAAACTCTCCCCATTTTGATTTTGGGCAAAAAATAAGGAAATTGTAATTTTAGTTGACTTCCAAATTTTGTCCTTGATGTGATAAGTAAAAGTAAAATTTGATACTTTAGTTACTAGTGAAAAATGTGATGTAATAGATGAAGTATGAAAAAATAAGGATAAAAGAGGTTTTTTAATAGAAAGTGGAAGTGCTTTAGAGAATTGGAAAAAAACAAAAGGGGAAGCTAAGAGTTTTATGGAATGAAAAGAGTATTAACTATGGAATATTAAATAATAAATACCAATTAACTAATAATTAATCAAATATGCTAATCACCATACATATCATTCTCACCCTCTTAAAAGTTACTTCGTCCTCAAGGTAGAGGCTCTCGCTCTCATTTTTGGACACATGATCAAATGTTGACCCAAAGAAGAAGTCTTTTTGCTTGACTTATTTTAGGAATAGTTAGGGAAAATTTAGGTATTTTACTCTTAAAAATTTATTATTATAAGAAACAAATAACTTATTTTGGGACAGACAAAAAAGAAACCATGTTATTTAAAATGGGAGAGATGGAGTACATTCTATACCAAATTGTCATTTTTAGTACGAAATTCTATTTACAGTTCGTACTATTTATCCTTGAATTTAAGAGTATAGATCTCAGACCAGGTTAAGTTGCGTTCTATTTAATTTATTTTATTATTTTACTGCTTATTTTTTTTTAAAATTAGATCAAAACAATTGAATCTGAAATAAATTTAAAAATACTACATAAAATCAAATTAAACGATTTAAGATCGAGAGAAACGGAACTCTACCCTAGTGTGACTGCTTCACTCCTACTCCGGTAATATTTATAGTCTATACTCAATCTTAGTTTAGTGTTTTAGGTCTTAATTTTTGCTCCTCTCTACGGCCAGGCCCAGCCTACTCTTGTGAGGCGCAACAGAGAAGGCAGAATAGATCATCGGTCAATCGGAGCGTGATCCAGACGCGGACGAAGCGACGGAGGGAGGACGGGAGGGGGCGACGACGGCGGCGGCGCTGCTAGGGACCTAGGATCCGTTGTCCATCGGCGACTCGGCAGCAATCCACATATTGGATTCCTAATCTAATCTCCGATTACGCGATTCAATTCTCCAGGGGTCCAGGTGTGATTTCTTTGATTTTTTTCTTATCTTTTGGAATAATTGGTTTCGTTGAATGATTTATTTTATTTTCCGTCTTTGAATGCTATTGCTTGGCCTCGCCTAGGCCTTTGAAGCTTGTGTGCTCATTCCTTAGGACAGTACGTTTTTTATTTGTTATTGATTGCATTATTCAGGTTTTTAGGTTTTATATTTGGCTTTTCTACTGTAATTTGTTTTTCAAGGTTCAGTATTTGCATTGTTTAGGGTTTTAGGTTTTTGTAGTTCACTCTGTTCATTTGTTCGGTCTTTGGCTATAATAGTTATCAGATGAATGTATTTTTAGCTTTTCTCAGAAGTTATTGATTGCATGTTGGACAGATAGATATAGCAGCAGATTGTCTTCTCCATCTGGCTTCCATTCGAAAGTACACCAATATGGTGAGAGAAAAAGAATCAGATCCGAATTTAGGGTATTTGACCCTGAAAGAGACTGAGGTCAAGCTTCCGAGGCCTACCCGGGTCAAGAACAAGACGCCGGCACCGATTCAGATCACCGCTGAACAGATTCTTCGGGAGTCCCGGGAGAGACAGGAGGCAGAAATAAGGCCGCCAAAGCAGAAAATTACCGACTTCAGTGAGCTCTCCGACTACCGAATTCAGAAGCGCAAGCAGTTTGAAGACCTAATCCGCCGTGTGAGGTGGAACAAAGGCGTCTGGGTGAAGTATGCAAGGTGGGAAGAGTCCCAGAAAGACTTCAACCGTGCTCGCTCCGTGTGGGAGCGTGCATTGGAGATATTCTACCGAGAGCCGACATTATGGCTCAATTACGCGGAGGTAGAAATGAAGAATAAGTTCATAAATCATGCTAGGAATGTCTGGGACCGTGCAGTATCCATATTGCCCAGGATTGATCAGCTTTGGTATAAGTATATTCACATGGAAGAGATGCTTGGGAATGTCCCTGGAGCAAGACAGGTCTTTGAGAGGTGGATGTCATGGCAACCAGATCAACAGGGTTGGCTTTCATATATCAAGTTTGAGCTGAGATATAATGAGGTTGATCGGGCTAGAGCAATATTTGAGAGATTTGTTCAGTGCCATCCAAAAGTTAGTGCTTGGATTCGTTTTGCCAAGTTTGAGATGAAAAATGGGGAGGTTTCCCGGGCAAGGAATTGCTATGAGAGGGCAGTGGATAAGTTGGCCGATGATGAAGAGGCAGAACAACTGTTTGTTGCTTTTGCAGAATTTGAGGAGATGTGCAAGGAGTCGGGAAGGGCCAGGTGCATATATAAGTTTGCACTCGATCATATCCCAAAAGGTCGGGCTGAGGATTTGTATAAGAAGTACGTGGCTTTTGAGAAGCAGTATGGTGACAAGGATGGCATAGAGGATGCCATTGTTGGGAAGAGGAGGTTTCAGTACGAAGATGAGATCAGGAAGAATACACATAATTATGATGCCTGGTTTGACTATATTCGGCTGGAGGAAAGTGTCGGAATCAAGGAGAGGATTAGGGATGTTTATGAGAGAGCCATTGCCAATGTGCCTCCTGCCGAAGAGAAACGGTATTGGCAGAGATATATTTACCTGTGGTAAGAAAAGTGTTTTTGTTGTAATGTTTTTTTTTAACATTATTATGCATTTATTAGTTGTTACTGTTTATTTTTAAAATTGTTAGGATCAATTATGCCTTATATGAGGAGCTTGATGCACACGACTTTGAACGCACCAGAGAAGTTTATAGGTAAATTCGTTTGCCCCTTCATGCAATATTCAGTTTACAGTAGTTTTTATATTAAGAATTTCTTTGGATAAGACTTAGAAATATCAAATTTGATTAAATTATATAAGGAGTATATATATATATATATATATATATATATATATATATATATATATATATATATATATATATATATATCTGTGTGTGTGTGTGTATAAAATAAGTTTGCACATACATCTTCCATTACAAGTACTTTATTATTTTGACTAATTTTTTGTTTCCATTCAGAAATCAGAATTGCCATATATTTCCTCCCTATTTTCTTTCTTAATAAATTTACAGATTCCAAGCAAACCCGCAAGCTTTCAAAGGGTATTTAATAATTTTTATATTTTACTATCAACAGGGAGTGTCTGAAATTGATCCCTCATAAAAAGTTCTCATTTGCGAAGATATGGCTATTAGCAGCACAGTTTGAAATAAGGCAGTTAAGGCTTGATGCTGCCCGATCAATCCTTGGTACGGCAATTGGAATGGCCCCCAAAGACAAGGTTTCCTACCCATCAATGATCCCTATTACGTTTTTTATTTCTTGTGTTTCTCTTTCTTTTCAACATTCACTGATGTTTATCGACTGGTTCTGTTGAACGTACAGATATTCAAGAAGTACATTGAAATAGAATTGCACTTGGGAAACATTGATCGTTGCCGAATACTTTATGAGAAATATTTACAATGGTCTCCAGAGAACTGTTATGCCTGGATGAAATTTGCTGAGCTCGAGAAGTCGTTAGATGAAACAGAGCGGACGAGAGCTATTTTTGAGCTTGCAATCGACCAAGTTGCGTTGGACATGCCAGAGTTGCTTTGGAAGGTATTTATCATGATTTTATGCATTTAGAATTTTTGGTGTTGCTAGTGGGGGCTTAGCATTTCTATTTATAGGATTTACATGACCATGTACTTTGTGGGGTACTCAATTTTCAAGGTAAAATTGGAGTTTATATGGTGTATGTATTTCGTAGAACTTGACCCGAAAGAGTGTTAATTATAATGATCATGATGATCAAAATGTGATTTACGTCCAAATGAATTTGGAACCAGGGATGTTTTCAATGTAATGACATGGGTGATTGTAAATAAACACTTTATACATGAATATATATTTTTTGAAAAAATCAGGCGTACATCGACTTTGAGATATCAGAAGGAGAATATGAAAGGACAAGAGCATTGTATGAGAGGCTTTTGAACCGCACAAAACATTTGAAAGTATGGATTAGTTATGCCAAGTTCGAAGCTTCTGCTATAGAAGGAGATTCCTCTGATCCAGAAGGGAAAGAAGTCAGTCATGAACAAAAGGTGGAAGGCTTACACCGGGCTAGAGGTAAAACATTCTTTTCCACTTCATTGAAAAAAAAAGAAATTAAAAGATTCATGTCCAAGACACTTCCCCTCCCTCCTTCCCCCACCCAAAAGTGCACTCTGGTCAAACAATGCTATTTTTTTGTGTGTAATTTCCTAAAAGAAATGCCAGTGAAGAGTATGTTATATCACACATGGTAAATTTATCTAAATCAACCAATAAAAAAAGAATGATTCACCATTTATGATAGTTGCTCGCTACTTGTACCTTACCTAAGATTAATGGAAAATATACATTGGTCAAATATTTATGATATGATAAATGCTTGCATGAGCTTATGCATTTATTTTCTTTTACAACAATAGGGGTGTTTGAAAGAGCGCTAAGTTACTACAGAACATCGGCTCCCGAACTGAAAGAGGAGAGGGCGATGCTCTTGGAAGAATGGCTAAACATGGAAAGCAGCTTTGGTGACGTTGGAGATGTTGAGTTAGTCCGGTCCAAGCTGCCCAAGAAACTGAAAAAGAGGCGTCAGATCGAGACCGAGGATGGCCCATCAGGGTATGAGGAGTACATAGACTATCTCTTCCCAGAAGAGACTCAGACCACGAATCTTAAAATTTTGGAAGCTGCGTATCATTGGAAGAAGAAACAAAAGGTTTCTGCTGAAGATTAACGAACAAAACTTCAAAAGGCTTCTGCTGAAGATGATGGCATTCACTAATGGTACGTCTGCTCTCAGTTCGGCATTCGATGGCAACAGATTGAGCAGGTAATGAAAAGTTTCACCAATTGAGGTTTGGGATGAACCACTTCCAGATTTATATCTGATCTTTGGTAGTTTAGTGTTGTGTGTGATGTAGCTCCATCAAATGTTGTACCTAGGGCTCTTGGTGGGGGTGGGGTGGGGGTGGGGGTCTGTAATATCTTAGTTCTATTGGGTAATTTAAGCTGCTTTTCGCGCAGAGGAAGGAGAGAAAGTTGTACTGTATGATCAAAGGGCACCTTATTCTTGAGTGTTGTTCACTTATCTCATGAATTTGTACTGTGGAGGGTTAGGATATGGTATGGATTTACCATACCCTTACAAGATTGAAAAGAGGTTTAAAGGTAAATTCGTACCCCCTCGGATGTGTAAAAAACTTCAATCTTTTCCCTTTTGCTCTAAAAAGATTTACAGTACATTTTATCCATTTATTTTACTTGAGAGATGAATGGATGAGTAACAATTTTTGCGTCGTTTACTCGTATTTAGGTTTTCATTCTCTAACCCCATAATAGCTTATACTACCTCTGTCTTTGAGTATTTGTCTAGTTTTGATTTTTTTCGGTCAATTGTCTTCAACCTTTGATCTATAATTAAATAAAATATATATTGTATATTAATTAAATAAAATAACATGCAGAAAATATTTGATATAAGAAATCTAAATAAACTATTTTTGTATCAATATCTAATATCAAACATTTTATGGGGTAAGAATTCTATGGGTAGGGATCACAATGCTTTTCCAACCTAACCTTAACAATTTCAAGGTAAGACGACGTAGAAATGGTAGAATTGACTCTTTTAACAAATTACTCCGTATATTGTAAATCTAACTCTATTATTTTTTAGTGTTATTGATTCTATCACAATGTAGTATATGTTCATACTTTTCTTAATTTAATAATATAAAAAGAGCAAACATCTATTTCTTAGCACTCAATCTAGAGGAGAATAATGTTCATTTCCTTTAGTTTTATTGTATATGTATTTTTTTCTTCTACTTATTTTGCTCATTTTCTTAATTATTAAAGAAAATCCAAATTTTGATATACAACGTTCTAATATATCTGGATATACCTCCTATAAAAGGTACTGAAATGTGGGAAAATACTGGGGAAAAAAAAATTGGTTGTAAAAATTTATGCAGGCAATATATATTTTTTAAAGGATAAATAGAGATAGAAAGAGTTGCAACCTTTAATTTTTAGCAATAAATTTAACATGAAAATGAAATATACTCCGTATAATGCCTTTCGTTCACAACAAGACACTATGAAAGAAAGAAAGAAATGTGAAGGCCAACCTGTTTGGTAAGTGGTATTACGTACAGATATAATTATTAAACAAACAAACAAACTCTTCTTTGGACAGGTATATATATAGTGGAGTAGTAGCTATCTGGAGCAACAAGAATAGCCCTTGTTAATCTTCTCCTCATTATCATGTTCCAAACCATTATTATTGTTATAATCATCTCTGCTGCCAAGGCAAACTCTGTTCACAGACAACTGTGCCTTGTAAGAATCAGAGTTCAAGACCTTCCTGCTGACGTTGTTATAGATGTCGCGGACGACCATCTCGAAAGCGCGCGTCACGTTTGTGGAGTCTAGGGCGGACGTCTCCATGAAGAAAAGGCCTTCGGCCTCGGCGAGGCTCCTCCCTTCCTCCACACTCACAGCCCTTATCTTCCCCAAGTCGCTTTTGTTGCCCACCAGCATCCTTGCAACTGTGGTTTCAGAATGAGCTGCATCCATCCATATATACATACCATCACACTCTTTTTAATAAAAAAAAAATAATTGATCATAAATTATGACCCAAGATCGCCAATTTCGAACTCCACCCTCAACCAAAATTTCAAACTTGTGGTTGCAAGTCCGGGAAAGATTTTATGCTCTCAAAACCCCCCTGCACCCCAGATCGCCAATTTCGAACCCCACCGTCACCAAGTTTACAAAAAAAAAAACAAAAACCTTTTTAGTTGTTCAGGTGCAAGGCTTCAGCAAACAAAAATCTCGTCTGCATGTGAGGGGCTTGTCAAAGTAAAAAATCTTTCCTAGACCTACAAAACTACTCCGTATATCAATTATCATCATTTCATCACCTAAAGATCATCTAAATAGATTAAAACATAATACGTATTAGAGGGTGTGTTTAATTTAAGTTGAATGCATGAATCGAAACAAATAACTCAAAGACATCTGGAGAACTGAAGTTTTGGAAGAGATGACGTACTGTTGAGTTCCTGGATCCAGCGAGGAACGCTATCGAAGGTGGTGCGGCGGGTGATGTCGTAGACGACGAGGGCGCCGAAGGCGCCGCGGTAGTAAGCGGAGATGACGGCGCGGAATCGCTCCTGGCCGGCGGTGTCCCAAATCTGGGCCTTGACCTCTTTGCCGTCGATCCGGAGGGTCTGAGTCTGGAACTCAACCCCGACGGTGGTCTTGGAGTGGGGGTGGAACTCGTTCATGGCGTATCGGGAAAGCAGGTTGGACTTCCCCACCGCCGAGTCCCCGATGATGACGATCTTGAACAGGTACTCCTCCTCCTCCTCCTCCGCCGCCGCCGCATAGCCTCTCGTCATGGAACCCGATGAGATCGAATCGGGTCTGAAATGGGGAGATCTGAGGTGAGGTGCATTGTAGCCCTAGTAGTCTATAAATAGGGGAGGAGAGTATTAAGGACGGCGCGGCGGTGAACGGTGGTTGGACTTTTGCTGGACTGCGGTCAGAGGGGATTGTGGGCGGTCGGACGGACAGATAAATGAACGATGAATGATGAATATGGACATTTAAAAATGATTAGGAGAACTTTTTGGGTTCACTATTTAAAAATGATTACTCATTATACTCTTTAATTAATTAAAAGGTTAAAACTTAAAGAGTGTTATGAGTACACGCTCCTTATTAATCTTTTTCCTTCTCAAAAAATGAATATGGTATTCATATTGATTCTTTTTTTGCACAATTAGAATCCCTCTACTTAATTAGAAATTATTCTAAATCAAATCTGAAAGATGATTCTACGATGGAGGGAGTAATATACAATGCAACTTTTATTAAATTGAATTGATGCTTCAAGATTCATTCAATTTAGCTCAAAAAGTTTATGTTAGGTGCATATTTAATGGCAAGGATAGTAATTATTTGTATTTTTTAAATAGAGTACATTATTTTCACTATACATGTCAAAGTAAAATTTTTCTTTACTACCTTGACATTAATGTATAAGTGTATAACATTCTTGGAAAAGATTCATTCATGTGTTGGTGTTGTGCACGCCCAAATTTCTCGACTTGGAAAAAAATCAAGTGCTCCACAAGGATATCTCACGAATTATTGGAGTGAGGTGACCTTGATAACTTATGTTTTCCCTTTCTTCCTTTTTTGCTACCAGGGTACTTTCCTTTGTAGCTCATTGACCTTGGCCTATATTTTGATTTCTCACCACCACATTGTCTTAGTATTAGTATTTTTCGTTATCATGAGTTCTTTGAACTATAAATAACGTTTTATACTTGAAATGAGCAACAAAAATACTCTGTACATTGAAAGAAAATCACTCTAAATAGTAATGTTTTTAAAACTGGACCGGGCATCAAACCGGCGAAGCAAGGGGCTCAAGGGTCAATCGGTCGAACAAGATTGAACTGGATCAACGACCCAGTAAGAATATCTATATTGCTCCTACAAGCTTCTTATATACTACGTGCCATTTAGTATTTCAAACTTATAATTAGTTGATTAAAATGATAAATATAGATATTAAGTTTGTAAAATAATTGAAGGTTTTCTCAAATACTAGGATGAACAAGACCTATATATTCAAATATATTTTCTTACACATGGATTGATTGCCAAATGGGTTTGGAGGTTGAACCAGGCCGGACAAATTTCTGAGTCGTGGGTCGATCGGTTGGACCGTCTGGTCCGGCCCGATCTCAATTACATTGCTAAATAGAAATAAAACATAAAAAAAGTACCAAAATAGGAGTTTCATATTTTTATTTTTTAAATAAAAGGTCGCATTGTGATAATGTGGCATTGCATATGTACACTTTACTATACTTTCTGGTAATATACATGATATTGATTGGTAATGTAAATGTATTTTAACTTCTATTTCGAGAATGAAAATGTAAAACTTATATTTTGGTGTATTTTTAATGTTTTACTCTTATTTTAACAAAAAAATTGCTGCTGGATATTCCTGATTTTGTAGCAATAACTATCAAGTTCCTCCAATTATCGTCTGTGTTTGTCTATGCGAAACATGAGTGCACCCATGTGGTGGCACCATACTAAAAATAAGTGTACCTCTTGGAACAGAACAAAAATAGACCTAGGAGGCACCCACCCGGCCAAGCAGCCTTGGGACACCGCACTAGAACTGAGAGAGGGACTCACTGCGGCGGCGGCAGCGGATAATGGGCAGCGGCAAGGAGAAGAAGAGGAAGACGAACAACGACTTTTCCCCGCGTCCGAAGAAATTGAAGACGAAGAAGGAAGGCGCGCGTAAGGGGCACGATAAGGAGAACGGGAGGGCTGACACCAGCAATGGCAAAAAGGAAAACGGCGCCGCACTATATCCGACGGCGTCTGAGCAGCTCAAATTCTTCATTCATCACTACCAATCTGCAAATCGGGTTCAGCTCTCTCCTCTCGAGCTCGAATCCTTCAAAGGTCTCCCCTATCTCCATTTCTCTTTATATGCTACATGAATTTACCAGGAACGATTTCTGTTGTGTTTGATGCCCAATTGGTTATTTGTTTGTTTTATAATTCAATCTAAAGCTGCATTGCATTATTTGATTGCGTTAATCGGATTAGAAGAACACATATATGCAGAATCCATGTATGAACTAGTAGTTATTAGTCTTCCCTAATATTGACTAAATTTCATATTTTTCTTAAAGAAGGTTGTGGTTAGTATATAGGCACAATCTAGGTGCAGATTGTGAAAATAGGACATATATTACAAAACACGAACAAAATTTAGATAAAGAAGTAATTGTCTCCAATGTTTAGTAGAATTGGTTTAGTATTCAAGTTCTTTTTTGAGGATCTTCCAGAAAAAAGTTACTTTTTCGGTAAAATAAAATAAATATTGGTGGAACATGGAAGTTTTCCTCATTGCGTGATAGACGATACCATGGTGAATAAAAGTACTTCTATAGTCAATGTGAAGTTTTTATGTTGACTAACTCTTGCAACTTAGTCATTGAAATGGTGATAAGTTCCTTTGATGAAGTAACAATAGAAATCCCAAAAAGGGGGGGACATAAGAAGAAGTCATATTTTGTCTTCTAGCTTTCGTTCTGATTTAGTTTTCATTCTATGTTAGGTTTTCTGATTAACTTATTCAAACTTAAGGAGTTAAGGGTGTAATTTACACTTTCAGTTTTATGTTATACTTTTGTTGTATCATGCAGATACTTGCATGGTCGAACTCATTCAAGATCAAGCTGAAAACAAAAGAACTCTTGGAGATCATTTGAAGGCTGCTTTTGGATCTTCGTGGAAGGATCTTCTTTGTAGAAATCAATTCAAAGCTGGGAAAGTTGAACCTGGCCATCCTGCACTTATTGTAATTAGCTCATCAGCTCTACGCTCTCTGGAACTTCTCAGGTCAATACCAAGTTCATTTGATAAAACAAAGGTATCTGCTTGATTACTTGTCCTTCAAGACTTTGCACTCAAGATTGCTTCGTGTTTTTAAGGGAGTTGAGACTGTTCACTAAGGAATGCCCTCCTGCAAAGCTCTTTTCCAAGCACATGAAGATTGATGAGCAGGTGCCTGGTTTATTAGATTGCCACTCTCTGGTGTACTAGAATTATGGTGTATTTCTTGCTTCAAAAGAAGAACCACATTCCCTGAAAAAGTGTGCATGTGTAGATCTTTTAAATTTGTAATGAATAAGGCCCCACGTCTATTTGGTGGGCTTTAATCATCATTAATCAGTATTTAGTAACTCTAGAGAGTCTACTTTCTGAAGAGTTTCTTCCCTTTTGATTTATAAGTGATAATGTTGATAGAAGTATATACTTATATTACTTGGATATGACAAAGATAAGCATATGACCTCCTCATTATTGAGTTGCACACTTAATCCATCCTCTTTTTGTATCCATTGGCAGGTGTCCTTTCTGAAGAACCGTGTCAATATTGCTAGTGGTACACCAAGCAGGTTTGTGATGGATTGTATGTTTGTGTGTTGCTATTTACACATTCTTTCTTTATTCTGTAGAAAAATATTTTCTTTTATAAATCTCTTTTAAAAATAAAAAAAATATTATTCTCAACTATTTACAGGATCAAGAAGTTGATTGATATGGAGGCATTGGGCTTGTCTCGACTAACTGTGGTTGTGCTTGATATGCAAATGGATGTAAAGGGCTATTCACTGCTAACACTTCCTCAAGTCAGGTTCGACTAATCGACTCCATTGATTTCATTGTTCACGAACATCTTATTTGTGGATAGTGTGAGACTTTGAGCAACAAGTAGTTGCAATGCGAGCAGTGGTCGTAGTTGCGCAATAGAAGCACACAATGAGGCACGTTTAGTGAAATTTAGGGGGAAGTTGATGTGAGGCTTTATATGAAAGCTGGACTAGGAAAGCCTAAAGAATTTAGGTGACAAGTGTGCGGTACGCCTCAAGACTTATGCAACAAGGTTGATTGAAGCTTACACAATTTAGGTCTAGTTGTTTGGGTTAAAGCTGGGATTTTTGTTTAAAGTTGAAAGAGGCACACAAGACTTACCACAACACTGGCATACTCTTCAATCTTTGATCTCCTCTGTTCCGCTGATCCTCAAGAATTTTCAGCCATTGGGTCGAACTAACACTATAATAGTAACACATGTCTCTCACAAATTAAGTTTACGATTTGACTTAAAAGAGTTTTAAAAAAGTGTTGAAAAGTAAAAAGTGTGGTTGAAATTTGCGTAGAAGAGAGATGCACATTATGAGCTACATATTTGATTTCTTAATTGAAAAGTAAGGAAGTGTAAACTTTCTTTGGAGACAACCGAAAAAAATGTGCAACTTTATTTTGGGACGGAGAAAGTATGTGGTGTATAAGTAGTGAGTGGAGGCCGAGTGACCAATCTGCCCCCTTGATACACCACGCCATTGCATTCGAGGAGCGTAGGTCGGCGTGTTGTAACAGACATAGTGCTATGTTTTGAGACGTATGTTACACTCCTATGTGCTTGCTGTGGAAATTGGTAATTATAATTAATAATTTTGTATCTAAATATCATTTTCATTATTGGATGGACAGAGAGGAGGTGTGGGATTTGTACAAGAGCTATTTCCACGAGAGAATGGTGGAGGGGACGCTGCGTATGTGTCTCTACGGCCCACTGCCAGAAATAACCCGGACCAAGAAGGTTGTTGATGACTGATTCCTTTCGGCTCCTTACATCAACCTATAGAAATCACATTACCCTTTTTGGAAATGTTCCATATTTTTCTGTTTTCAGAAAAGATATGAGAGATGAAAGGAGTGTTTTTAGACCTTGTCCAAATCTTATCCTGGGCAAGACTCAAGAGAGCTGATTGTTCCTTTGTACTTGTGCTTATTTCTATCAACAAACCCACTCAAGAGAGCTGATTGTTCCTTTGTACTTGTGCTTATTTCTATCAACAAACCCCTGTTTTTGCACGTGTGTGTGTGTAAAAGTCACAGTGATTGGTTTAGTTTTATTCAATGACAAAGTGAAACAGAAGCTTGCAAAGATTGGTTATGGATGAAGGGGTTCTTAAAGGAACTTGGTGTCGAACAAAATATGTTCGAATTGTTTTGTGACAGTCACAAGTGTCATCCTTCTTTGCAAGAATTCTGACGAAGACAGGTTTAAAAGAATTATACTGACGGAAAGAAATTAGAATTGTTTAGGCCACATCGAATTCTGCAGTGTCACATTACCACAGTGCGAACTCCATATTTTATCTTAATATGGAGTTCATATTTTGGTACTTTTTCTATATTTTACTCATATTTAAAGCGATTTTTTTTACTAGTTTTTGAAGCTATAAAACGTAAAAAATAAAAAATCGTATTTCATAAAAAGAATAGAATATGAATAAGAATATTTGAATTTAATATCAAATCGAATAAAAAAAGTAATAATTATTCGAATAAAAAACGAATATGAATATGAATAATGCTATCATTTTTCAAATATGAATAAAATTTCATAATATTCGATTCGATTCGTTCGTTTTACAACCCTCAGGGCCCTTTCAGACCTGACCAGATTCACTGAGAGAAGGTAACTTGGGGATTTGGAAAAGAGAAAGATTAGGTCATTAGGATCTTCCAAGAACTTGATCTGGGATTAGTGTCTATGACTAAGTTTAACAAAAACCTCTGAGAAAAAGGTTGACACGAGTAAATGACATGGTTTTGAAAGGCGTTCGAGGCGGTAAGGCGTCGAGACGGGCCTTCTAAAAGCCCTTAGAGACGTAAGCCTCAGTAGGACTACACACGACGTACGACCTGCCATGCTGAGCCGGTGAGGCGAAACTCAAAAGCGAGGCACTAATGAAATTTTGAGCACATGTTCTTGGTTACTTTTACAAAGCTATTGGGCCTTTTAAAAAAACATTTTGGGCTTGTACATTATTTAGAATGTCGTAAACTTGTGGAAAAGGTATATTTAGTTTTATTATAAATTTAGTAAAATTAGGTTTATTTTAAAATATAGTTTTGAAATATTAAATTTGTATAATATTTAATTATTTTAAACCTTATTTAATTGTGGTCAAAGAATGTCATAATTTGACCAAAAAAATCAAAATGTGACAATTTTTTAGGGACGAAAGTATTTAACTTCAGCGCCTCCCATCTTTAGTGCAACTTCTCTTTTGCAACGGGATAAGGTTATTTTTCATTTAACCTAAGGGTACACCAACATGGGATACTCCATATGTACACCAAACCAGCACAGACACACACAGACACAAAATGTCTGTGCAGCACAAACATTTTGTGTCTGTGTGTATCTGTGTTGACTTGGTGTACATATGAATGTATCTGCGTGTGTCTATGTTGATTTGGTGTACTTCTAGCATTGCCCTTTTCATTATATACCTTCATTTTTTTTGTCAAAAATTGCTCCATATTCCAGTTACTTCTTAAAAAAAATTCCAGCTTTTTATGAGGGGCGGCCTTGGGCCGGTACAGGGTGTTCAACCGCGCAGGCCCAAAGAAAAACAGGGCCCAATATTTTTAAAAGATTGTAGGATGAGTAGAGTATATATTAGGAGGCCCAAATTGGCCAAAAAAAAAGTCCTTCGCACTTTAGCAGCCCCAAACGGAAGTAGGGAAGTGAGGGAACTAGGCGGGGTGCCTGGGTCCGAAAACCGAAAACTGAACTGAAATCAATTGAACAATACAAAAAAAACCGTACCACTAAAATCTGAACCAAACTCAAAAAACTGAACCAAACCGGTTGCATTCGGTTTTGATTGCGGTTTTGGCTATTTAAAACCGAACCGAACCGCTAAAAACCTAAAGTTTAATTACCAGGAATTTAGGCTTTTGCAATTTACGCATTTAGGTTTACGCGAATTCCCGTACTCCTCCATCTCAGATTCGCAGAGACGCCAATCTTGTTCGCTGGGCTCTTCAAGATCTCCAATCTTCTTCGCCGCGCTCCAGGATCCAACTCGCCAGTTCGCTGTGCTCCAACATCCGACTTGCCACTTCGCCAGTTCGCCACAATCCGAAGTGAATCAGACTGAAATCACCGACTCGCAGTCCAACTCTCCAGTCTCCAGTGTCCAGTTCGCCACAATCCCTGGCTGGCAACAATTTTGAATCAGACTCCTCAATCGCCAGTTTCTTCTTCAATCGCAGAAGGTATGAAGCATATGTTCTTTAATGTTTTTTATCAAGTCATTCTAGTAAATGTTTGGGTAATTTTTCAGCAAATGTTTGGGTATGAAGCATATGTTCTTTTATTTTTTTTTCTAGCAAATGCTTGGGTATGAAGCATATGTTCTTTAATTTTTTTTAAATGTTTGGGTAATTTTCCAGCAAATGTTTTGGATATATTTTGGGTATCCTTGAAATGCACAAATATCAAAATATGCTCATTGCAATATAATAACAGTGAGAATTGTAATATTAAAAGCAGTTAATTATTTTAACTACTTCATAAAAGAACGTAATTGAAAATGTTCTTGGCCATTTGTTGTTTGTCTTGAAGAAGACCGCAACATCAAAGTGATTGTTCTTGGATATTGATCATATCAATGGGAGCTGTTTTTGGAATTGCCAACCAAGCAGTTGTTGTGTGTGTGGAACCGGTTGAAGTGCGGGTCTGTTCTCAGCAGTGCGCTGTGCAACAAAGGTTTTTCGCCTTTTCACCATTTCTCCTTCTTGGTGTTTCTTGGATAAAAACATTATCTTTGATCATATGTTTTTTGATTGGTCAATGCAGTTTGGGACTGGAAATTACTGCTTTTCTCCCAGTTAAACTGCATTTTTACAGTTTTCGACTGTAAATTACTACATTTCTCCCATTTTTTTAGTTGTAATTGTAGTTTATTTATTGTTTTACTTGTAGGTTTACAAACTTTACTAATTGTTTGGCATATCTATATAATAATAGGTCTCTATCCAAAATATTATTTCACTTTTAAATTAATTTTTTAAAAAACCAAAAGAATTGAAAAAAACTGAAATTCAAACCGCTAAAAACCGAACCGTATAATGACTGGTTTTCTTTTTTTAATACAAAACCGAATCAAACCGAACTGCCAATATGCCTTCCGTTCTGTCTTTGGTTTTAGGTAAAAACCGAACCCATCCCTAGAGGGAACCGACCGAGGGGCAGAGACAGAGGAAGAAGAGTTGCGTCATCTTCACTGCGGCCGGCTTCCCACCTTACCGCGATGCCGTCCAACACTTCCGCATTCACTTCAGTCTTCCGGGATGAACATATGATTTTTTATAATTATAGTTTATTGATTTTAATGATCAAATCCATAGTTTTATTTGTCTTTTAAAATTTTTAAATGTGTGATTTATGTTTTCTTCTTCTACAGTTCTATGAAACTTGATTTTTAATTAGAATGATTAATGAATTGTAGTTTGATAAAAAATTGTTTTTTTTAAAATTTTTCCTCTTTTAGAAGTTTTTATTGCTAATTGGTTCAAAATCTTCAAATGTGAGAGTTTGGAACAAGTGCAAATGGAGAGCTTGATTGACGATTTTGCATCAAAATGTGCAAGGAGAATGTCTCTTTTTATGTAGACTTGTAGTGGTGTTTTCTTCTTCATTGCAACAAACTCAATAATTATTATGAAATTTCTTTAAATTTTACTTTTATCAGATATGATAGTCAATAGAGGCCAATTTTTTTTTGTTTTCGCACATGGCCTGTTTCTGCTTCAGGCTGGCCCTGCTTTTTATTTAGACTTTAAATTTATGTCCCTTTTTTTCAGTATCACTCTCCCTCTTCATCTTCTGTATTTATTTTTATGAAATTTTCTTAACTTAAAATTTAATTGTATTTACAGTGGAAATATTTTGTGTGTTATTTTCGTTATTAAGTAACTAAAAAAATCATGAAATTTTTTCCATTTTATCATGTTTGAAATCTGAAGATGGATTTGAGGCATTTCTGACTTTGTGTTTTATGTTACTGTTATTAATTTTTAGGATAATTCTCTATTTTGTATATCCAGATTTAATTTAGGGTATTACTTTATGCAAAATTCAGGAACCGCAGCCTTGAGACTATGTTTTACCTTTTAGTATTTATTTTAGCTTTAATTTTTTGTGAGGCAAGCATTTTCCCCCACTGCCTTGAGGCTCATTTTCGCCTTTCAAAACCTTGGCAAATGATATATACACAAGTAGCTCTTGCTTTTATGTAAATGCTAATCCTGGTATGTGATGAGATGGCATTTTTCAACAGCTTCAAAGATGAAGCAGCCAAGAAAGAAATTTGAGCATTCCAAAACTACTGCAGAAGACCCAAATGAAAGAATAGACTTCAAGTCTATATTGAAAGACATTCAATTCATAGGTAATTCACATGGTTTCTTTCCATTCTAGTTCATACTTCTTGTTTTTCTTTACAACAAAAGAGACATTTATGATAATTGTGCCAAACGTGCTTCATTATAACCCCAAAGTTATTGCCTCCTCTTATTTTATTTCTGGGAACCATGATTTCTTCCTCTTCAGATTTACTCTGTATTTACTTTACTCACCTCTGTTTTGAACATTAACACTTGGTGTTTTAAAAATAGTCTTGTCTTGACATTAATGCAATTTACTATATGTAGTTGACACAATTTACGATATTTTTACTCTTTGGTTAATGAGCGTGAGATTTGTGAATCATAAGGCAAATGGGAGAGTTCCATCCCAACAATGGTTGGTAGCAGGAATAACTTTACATAGGTTCTACCGTTATTAGTTTATTTTCTCGTTGGTACCCTTTTGGTGGGTTATCTTTTCGTGCAGGCAGATGTTTAAAGATCCTGAACTATTGCATTAGATTGCGCAAAGCTTTGTTGATATATGCATGTCTTTCCCAATTCATGAGCTGTTTCAATCAATATTCTTCTAGGACATTGCTTGTTAGGTTCTGACTCTTTTTTTATCAGGTTCGCCACATATGACTTGGAAGGAAAAGAAGGCATTGGAAAACAAAAAAGTTGTTGCTCTTGGGGGGAAGGTGATCATTTTTTAGGGCATTGATATTTATTTGATATGAATTTTTTTTTCCACCCTGGAGTTCTTAGTTCATAAATATTATCGGGTGAATTCAGAGTCCAAAGAAGCATAGACAACCACTTAGTGTGGCTCAAGTGATGATGAAGAAACAAAAGGAGAGAGAGAAGAAAGAGTTGGAAGAGGTAGGTTGCTTGTTCTACTCCCTTTTGTATTTTACTTTAATCTCTTGTTTTCTAAAACTTTTAATTTTTTTTTCATAAATCCTACTTCGTACTTTTATTCCATTCTATTTTTCGGTTAAGCTAAATCCATCGTACTCACATGTAACTTGTGTGGCTCTTCTTTAAGGAATAAGGTGTCTCAATAGGTCTAATTTTTTGTGGATGGTAGAGTATTCCTTCTAGACTTGTTTGAATCACGGAAAATGCTAGACAAAGCAAAATATTTTCTTGTGGTTTGGTTTTAAAATAAATATAGATAATTCAATTGAGTTTCAAATAAAATCTAAAACAAGTTTATTGAATTTTAGCTTACTTTCCTTCATGTTTTCTCTCCACTTGACAAGCACCCCAGTAGATAAACAAACACAGACCCTTTTTTGTTTGGTTGCTTACCAAATTTCTATAACTAGTGGTGATAACTGTTTGGTTTGCAGAGTCTAATACTGAGGCGATTCGGGATAAACACCGGCTCTAGCACTGGAAGAGACAATCAAAGACGTAAACCAGAGGACCGGGTACTGAAATCAAGCGTAGGTGACTTCAGGAATGGTGTCCTCAATGTAAGAAGTCTGTTACAACCATCTACATCCACCGCACCGGTCCCCCATGAAAAAAAGTTTGCCCCTTACAAAGGAGGGAAGAAGAGACATGGTGGCAACAAGAAGAAGGGCAAGAAGGGAAAGCGCCACTAGAATCACTGTCATTTGTTAGTCTTGTGAGATATCATTCCTTATGTGAGTTTTTGTGCTCTAAAAGACTAAAACTATGTGGGAGTGGGGCAAAAGAAGACCATAGTTTTGTATGGAAATGCTAGTAGAGGGAGTTTTACATTGAAAAGTTGCGCATGAGTTTTTGAAACATTAATTTGATAGTATATAACTAAAGAAAAATATTATGCCAAAGAAATGTAAACTCAGTACAAACAATAACTCTCTGGCTCTGTAATTTGGAATTGACAATGCCAAAAATGAATTGGAATTGAAAAATTCAATTTCATCTTAATCAATTTCATAAAATTTCAACTTCTAATTTAATTCTAATCTTATCAATTCTGCGGATTCTCTGAGTTTAATTAGTTCAAAATATTTGAACAAACATTATCTCGTAATAGAGATATTAGTGTTCAAAAGAAAAAAAATAAGTATTATTAATAAAGCTAAAGAAGAGAAATACTATGAATCACAAAAAATAAGAGTAAATAGTTAAATTTTGAATCCAAAAAACTTTGATTTAAAACAAAAGATAAATACTACTCCATATGAATTTATCTAAAATAGTGAAATACTTTAAATTACAAAAAATATAGAATAAATTAGTGTGCGTTTTTATTGTTCAATATTCGTATAGAGAATAGAAAAATACGTAGTATGATAAATCACAAAACTTTTTTTAATCCTTGGGAGAGATAAAAGAGAAAACAAAATGCCTTTTTTAAAGAGAAGAAGTAGGATTTTGTTTTAGTTCTTAAAATTTTAGTTAAAATTATTAATTGAATTATTTCCATTTTCAAAGTCTACGTTCTTCTTACCTTTAAAATTAAGGAAAGAGGGCCAACATGACTTTAGAGGCTTAACCTTAAAATTCCGAAATTATCCCTCTCATACAGATTTCTCTCCTCCTCCGCTCACTATTCGACGAACAATAATCAGAAGAGAAAGGGGGGAAATTAACCGGAGAAATCCACAAACGAGGCGAGATCGATCTGGAACTATGGAAAATTTCCGGCCCATTTTCCGATTGGGATTCATCGTCGCTGTTCTTTGTATATTGTCACCGGCAGCTGCCTCGAACGATGACGTTTCGCGTGCCTCCCCAAACGTGTCTGCTACCTGCAACAATCCTTTCAAATTGGTATTTTTTTTAAGTTTCCACCGCCTACACATTTTGCTTTTACGTATTATAAGCGGTTTTGGGTTTGAATTTTGTGCCAGGGAAAATTCTGGGAATGATGTAGC
This sequence comes from Cuscuta australis, assembly GCA_003260385.1. Lineage (NCBI taxonomy): Eukaryota > Viridiplantae > Streptophyta > Magnoliopsida > Solanales > Convolvulaceae > Cuscuta > Cuscuta australis. Next base: position 2,114,456 of record NQVE01000098.1, on the reverse strand, counting down.
TGTATATTTAACAATTGAAGAGATGGGTTATGTTTCTCTTAATGTAAATGGACAATGGGGTTTGAAATAAATCCCATGGGTTTCAAAATTTGAGTTTTTTGTTGGTAAATTGTTCTTACATGAAGAATCTGAAGCATAGATTTTTTGAGTTGAGTTTAAGCAGAAAACCTACACAATTGGTTTTGAGCATATTGAAAACCACATAGTTTTAAGGCTTGTCTATGTTATTTATTAAAATGATCCTTGATAACTAATCCGTGATTGATATTATACATTTATAATTCAAATTATGTGCCTTTCACATGTTTGACAAAGAGTTCATTATAGCCCCAAAATTCTTAGCTTGTATTAGCTAGTAATGCATAAATTAACTCAAGGTTGATTATGAATTATTCAAAATGATTATCACTAGTCACTACTAAAATGGACTTCAGTTAAGACTTAAGTGCTGGGAATTTAGTTTCAAATACTGGATTCACATCCCCCCCTGGCCCTTTCATGCTGGTTCTTCTATAATATGTAAATAATTTCTCTGTTATTGTAAGATCCTTTTTTCCCTTGGATATTGGGATTTCTACAGGATAGAGGAAGGGGTTGATGAATTGATGACTAAAAAATGTCTGCATCCCCACAGCTTAATGGAGAACATCTTGTTTTATTCTGTCCCCATTACTCATGCAGGTTAAAGTCAAGGCATGGTTGAATGGTGTCGAAGAGGACGACATAGGAGGACTAAGTGCAGCATTCGGTACTCTATTGCCTACTGAGGAAAAAGATGGTGTCAAATTGCGTGTTTCTTACACAAAACCCTTGTATTGCTGTTCCAATATATCCTCAAAGGTATTCTTACCCCATGCCATCACATTAATAAAAAGTATAGAGTTTTTTTGCCACTTCAGTGATTTTCTATACAACAAATTACCATGAAAATTATGAAGGTTAATGAGATGACATGTTACTTACACACTGAACCCAAAATGTTCAGCATAGAAAAGGATTGTTTGAACACTTGTCAGCAAAAGCAGGGCTATAGTAATTTGGGGTATGTCATACACATTTGAAACATGTGCCATGAGGTTCAGTGAGGTGTACCCTAACTCCATAAGAACATGCTTTAGTTGGCAGGGTGGATTTAGAAGATAACATGAGGGAATAACTGAATAAGTAATTGACCTAACCGTAGTATGACTTCCTGTAGTTACACATTATTGATATGAATCTGGGTCTAAATTAAGAGAATATGATGCATTTTCGGCCTTCTGGTAATTTTTGTCCCATGCTTTTAAGGTCAGATGGTTGGGATAAAGGTTGATGATACTTGGTGGTGTGAAGGAATCCACAAGCTCAAACTTGTGGTTGTAGGGCTAGAAAATATTTTCAAATTCTAGCACTTCGAGCCTTGCACGTGAAACCTTAATTTTTAAAATTTTTTTTGGTTGCGGTGATTTTCAAACCCATGACTTCTTGGTCATTAAGGCTCCGATACCATGTCAAGGAACCAACCTAACCACAAGCTCAAGCTTGTGGTTGTAGGCCTAGGAAAGGTTTTATATTCTAAAAGTAGGCATTTAATATGATTGGCTAGAAGGATATAATGAGGAAAATGATTAAAGATTAAAAAAGGCCTAATAAGTTGATGCAATATAAAGAAATAAAGTGTAAATTATGCCTGTATACGAGGAGGGTTAATCTTACAACAATTTTTTACAACAAATCTTACAACGTTCATATCTTTCAATGAGGTTGTTTTTATGAAACTCACCATAGGATTGAAAGTTACTAACTCATAGGTTGGCACCTAAAATTTTGCAGAAATCCAAGGTCATTTTGTATGAAATCAAACAAGTCAAGTTTTGACACATTTTAAGCCTATGTATTGCAATCATTTTATTCTATTAGATGAAGAACAAAACGACCATGGATTTTTGTGAAACTTCAGGATGACAGTCTATGAGATAGTAACTTTCCATCCTACGGTGGGTTCCATTAAAAGATAATCCAATTGAAAGATATGAATGGTGTACGATTTGTTGTAGAACAAATTGTTGTAAGATTAACCTTCCTCTTATAGAGGCAACTTAATCCAACCAATTTATCATGATATCGACTCAAATTAAATTAAGCTTTTCTGTCATCTGCATCTTATTTCTTTATATTGCATGGGAACAATTGTAGTGGCTATGAAGGTGCTTTAGAACCCTCAAATTATTCTTAAATGAACTCTACATCTTTGAATAACATTCCAGTCCATGAACAAGATTGCTCTCTTCATGGAGTCAGATTTCTTGTTACTGACCTCTGCTCTCTATATCTTAATGTTGCATGCCTCATGGGAAAAAAAATTTGATATTAGCTTTAAGTTTTTATGCTGGGACTTAGCTCTGGGATGTTTTAAAGATCTATCATTCTATTGTTGTCTTGTAGTTATCAGGCGCTATGGCATTAGTTATACGTGGTGAATGTGATTTTTTAACAAAGGCTAAAATTGCACAAGCAGGAGGTGCTGGAGGCATCGTGATAATTAACGATGATGAAGGTTTGTGTTTCCATTTTCTTGATCCACTCAGCATGTGGCTTTGGTGTAATGTTACACTCATGATATTGTGTGAACTGTGAAGACCATTCGGGATATGAAACTACCTTTTCTTTTCATGCAGCTCTTGTGGAGATGGGTTGTCCTGGAAATGAGGAAGTACAAATAAAAATTCCTGTGGTGATGATATCAAAATCTGGAGGAGATGTCCTGCAGAAATCCCTGGATGCTGGAAATAAAGGTAAACTTCAGATATCACATTTTGTGTTTTACCCACAGTTAAGTAATTATTTAATTCATTATTCCCCCTTTGGGGTTTTCGGTCCTTCCGTTCTCCTTGGTTCTATTGAGTAGGTGATAAACACTTTTACGTGCTTAATGAGGGAACAAGTTGGAATATTGGTAATGAATGCCAAAATGGAGACCCTTAAAATATCTAATTATGTAAATTGGGAAAAAATGTTTAGTGTGTGTAGGGGGACAAGGTGGAATAATGATTTCCTAAATGGAGGAACCATCAAATGAGTTGGGAAAATGGGGTCAATTGTTTGCTTGGTAAATTATGTGTTGGTTTAGTTTGTTAATTATCGGATTTTAATTTTATATTAGAGATTGATCCTGGTGAATATTTATCTTCTTTTTTATGATCCTTGAAGGATCTCATGTTCAATTGTCACTTTTACTGCTGCAGGTAGACCTGTATATTATGTGACTAATATTTTTTAATGATAATATATTACAGAGTATTTTGTATAATAGTGGTTGGTATATGATTAGTATTTACAATGTTTAATATTTGTAAGTAAACTTAGATTTGTGCAGCTATTCTTGTGTTAGTACTTGTTAGTACTTTAAAATTTAAAATCTCTAAGCAAGTAACTCATGATTTTATGTGACCGGGATGTGTCTGATCTTAACATTCATGTTTTCCTGACTGTTGGATAATTCCTACATTTTGCTAGATTTTGGATCACTATTCTATTATTCATTATTGAAATTACATTGGGATGTCTACTTAAAATTCCACCTATTTTATTTGAATGATTTATGAAATTAATTATCTAAAATTTGTGGCTATGCAGTGGACCTGCTGTTGTATGCGCCAGATCGCCCCATTTTGGACTACTCGGTGATATTTTTATGGTTGATGGCTGTTGGAACAGTTTTTTGTGCATCTATTTGGTCAAAAATTACTGCATCCAAGGCGAGTGATGATTATCAATTGTCTCCAAAGGTTATAAAAAATTCATTGTTTCAATTTTTATTGGGTGTTATTGTTGATCACTTTGAGGTTTGGTCATCTTTGGTGTATTATTAAAAAGACCCTTGCAGCCTATGATTTTACAATATACACACTAATATTCCTCCACATTTGAAAATGTATGCACCACATCTATAAAGTGTATCACTCATCTCCCCTAAAGGAAGGTGAGTCCTATATTTTTATAGTGCAAGGGTCTTTGTGATAATACATCAAACCTATGCTAGCTAAATGGTCTTTTTTATTTTTTCCTTCTGTGCTCCTACATTCATAATTTTTTTGGGTATTTTTAACCTAAAAGCGTGATCTGGAAATATATAAATTTTTTGATAAAAAACATTTTAAGTTATGACATTTCCATCACCTTGTCTGTTGTCTACTAAAACCGATGTACTCTAAGTTTTGGCCCAACTGACAGTCTTGAACCATTAAAATATGTATTCCTGCCCAACTGTTATTTGTCAGAATTTTATAAGAGCAGCCTATTCAGACATGGTCTAGCAAAAATTTATCTGACCTCTAGATGTTCTGGAATATATATATATATATATATATATATATATATATATATATATATATATATATATATATATATATATATATATATATATATATATATATATATATATATATATATATTGCTTGGTGGTGGTTGTTGTTTCTGCTGAAGTTTGTAATGCTAGTTTTACTAACCCAGTAACCAGTGATGCTTATTATGAATGATGTGAAATTGGAATGAGGTAGAACAGAATCGGGTTTGGTTAGGACTAAATGAGAAACTTCTGGCAAAGGCTGTTCCATTTTTTGGAAAGATGTTAGAGAGATATGGCGAAGGCATGAATGCTGAAGCTGATATCTTAAAATGTTTTTTGATAGTTAATGGCCTTCTGAACCTTAGAGGTCTAGGTGTAAAGGGCTGTGGAATTGGGGAGTGAATGTGTACCACACTTTAATTATGCATAGTCAGGGGAGAAATGGCAATGTATATTTGGGGTTTGGCATTTCTTCATTAGGTTGCTTTGAGAACATTTTCCTAACAGAGTTGAGATTATATGTTGTTGTTGTTGGTGGTGTTGTTGTTTTTGTTACTTGTTGCTTTGAAGATATGATAACCAATTTTTAATGACTAGAAGCATAAAAATGTCATTTGTTGTTGATGATGATATGATAACCATTGGGGATATTTCCCCAACTGAGCACTAATTGTGTTCAAATATGACCGAGCAATATTTCCCCATTGGTCATTAGTTGCTTTGAGGATATTTCCCCAACAGAGTTGAGATATGATAACCACTTTCTACTTTCTATTCACTACTATTGCTTTGACAATATATGAAAATAATATGCTTCTACTCTATGCTCTAGCTCAGTCAATTTTGAACACAATTTTTTTCCTTTTGGAAATATGTGTCAACAGAAAACTGTTGTACTTGCTGTGCTATTGACCTAGAGTCCTTTGCAAAGGAGCTAAAAGAGCCATTTTTTTACAATGTTTTTGTTTCAGGTAAATAATGTACTTAACCAAAATAGGACATTAAACTTCCTTGCTTCTTACTTTCTATGAAGTTTTTGGGAGTAAATGCATCAATGCATCAAGTTGAATGGAAACAGCCTCTCTATTTTTACAGGGGCAAGGTTGTGTACATCGTTGCCCCCCATTGGGTTTGTTGTTGTTGCTGCTGTTGCTGTGCTATTGACCTATTGTATATCCAATTTTGATGTCATTGTATTTTCCAAGTCTTGTTAGTGCATCAAATGTCGCGTAATTGCATGCACATATATCAGTACGTATGTTGATGATCTTTTTCCTCTTAACCATCTACAGGAATCTGCTGCAGGAGCAGCAAAAGATGATGATGATGAAATACTCAGCATTAATGCAAAGAGTGCCATCTTCTTTGTCATTTCGGCCTCCACTTTTTTGGTCCTACTTTATCTCTTCATGTCCTCTTGGTTTGTTTGGGTGCTGATTGTACTTTTCTGTATTGGTGGAGTTGAGGTACTGGTTCTTGCCTATTCTTTCTTTCAATGCCTATTGATTCTTACCAGCATTGGAGGGTTTAATCCCTTTGCTTCAGTTGGTATTGGTTGATCCTCTGTATTTAACTATTTAATAAGTCAACAACTACTGTAGTTTTCTTTCTTCAGTTGTTCAGTTGTTGCAAGACTCCCATTTTTTCTAAAATCCTGGGGTTAATTCCCCTTCTTCACCATCTTTGTCTGATTCTAAATAAGAACTACTGAGTATTTTCATGTGTTTGCATATGCAATCATAAAAATTTAAAATAAAATAGCCATCATTAATAATGTTTTTCAGTCATGTTCCATGTTGTAAGTGTTGAGTTTCAAAAATTGATTTTGCAATGGGGACAACTATACTAAGTAGAGTCCCCTTCTTTGGACAACAAGGGGTGTTGTCATAATATAACAACCCCAATTGGAGTACCTACGGTGCTCCGATCGTAAAATTGCTGATTCCTACCCCCCTAACCCCCCGATAAATCCCCCAACCCTGCCCCGCCCCGAACCCACCCCTCCAACTCCTTCAAATTTATTCCTTAAACTTATTTGACTTTTGTGTCAAATTTTTGTGACCCAAAAGTCAATAAAATTTGGGGAATAAAATTTAAGGGGCTAGAGGCGTGGGTTCGGGCCGGGCCAGAGTGGGGGGGGGTAGGAATCATCAATATTACGATCGGAGCACCTTAGGTACTCCGATTGAAGTTGTTGTCATATTATGACATTTTTTTGTTGTCAAAAGAAGGGAGGTGTACTAAGTAACATATTAAGTTGAAAGAAATATATTACGATGACAGTTTTGGAATTCCATCTTATTTTTCCTTCTTTAAAGGTTGCAACAGGAAGAGAATCAATTGAAAAACGTCTCCACTTTGCTTTTGCATGCAACTATTTTTGTTAAGTGGCTTTAGACAATTATAAGTGGCAATATAGTGTTGTCACAATTGGGATTGAGGTGTTGGTGATGATGATGGCAATTAATAATGTCTTCACCGCTTTAATAAAATTATAATGAAAAACTATTCTCATTAGTCGTTCATACATAGTTCTAAAAAAGAATATCATTGCATGCATGAGATACATCTTCCTAAGGTAGCAACTATCCTAGGAAGATGTTAGATATTTTTAATTTAAGTCACTTGACACTGTTAATTAAGTGTAAGGTTTTAACATGACAGGCATCCCTTGTTAGTTTTTGACAATTGACATTGTGGTTTTGACATGAATTTAGTGTTAATTTTATACAATTATTTGACACTTTAAATTTCATGTTACCTACCCCAACTTAGTAGGACTTGGGATAAAGGTGGTGAATTGGTGATGATTATGATAATGATCAATGATGTTACATATTCCCATGAAATATCATTGCATAACCAAACCAACAAGTCCAGTATAATCCATTGGAGAGAAGGGTTTTGTTTTTGTGGGGGTGGGGATGTACGCACATATTATCTCGTTTCTCAGAAGTAGAGACTATTTTCGAGAGGACCCTAATAAACAGTGACAAACGGTATGAGGGCAGTGGCGGATGCGGCCATTCACATCTTCCCAGTGAGTTTTTTTAAGCATATACTCCATAATATTTTTTAAAGAAATTGGTAAGTTAAAAGAGTGCCCCCAGTTAAAAAATGGTGTGCCTCTAATAAAAAAATTAAAAGTGAAAAAATTAGGGAAAGTAAAATATTAAAAAATTAAAAGAATGTAATCTAAAAGTGAAACATTTATAATTACAATAACAGAATAGATTCAGAATGTGAAACATTTGAAATTAGAAGAATATAATATGAAAGTGAAATTATATTTATTGAGACTTTCATTTTAATTATTTGAATGTTTGTTTGAGATTAAATTTATTACAGAGTACTTTTTTGTCATTTCAATTTCCCTTAAAAAAGTTGGGGTGCTGCCCCTGCACCCCCGTACTCTACTCTTGACCGCGATTACTTGTTTTCCTGGATCCACCAGTATATGAGGGGTGTAAAAAACAATCATTACATAATTGACCAATATATTGTGTAGTTACCTTTCGTAGATTTAAGTGCATACAAGTTTGAGTGGGGAAACAAAAGCAAACTTTTCTTCTGCCATTTGCACCCACCATAATATGTCATATATGATAATCATTTTATGACATATGAACTGCAAAGTGTTGATATAATTTCCCCTATTTTTATTTCAGGGGATGCACAATTGTATAGTATCTCTTATATCAAGGTAATTAGTATTGTTTTACTATAATGTATTCTGTGTAAAACAGTCATTCAAAAATTCAATTCAGATCCCCATTTGTTCATATCTTATGGGCAGTAAATGTAAAACTTGTGCAAGGAAGTCAGTGAATTTGCCCTGTTTGGGGGAAACAACCATTTTATCTCTTGTGGTATTTGTACTCTGCATGGCATTTGCAATATTTTGGGCTGCGAATCGGAAAGAATCATACTCTTGGATTGGCCAGGATATTCTTGTAAGTTTTTTTTTTGCAAATTGTTTTCACCAGATGTCTCTAATCATTCTGCATTTTTTTGTGAGATAGAACCAGACCCATGTTTCTATACTATTTTGATCTTACAATGATTTATGAGATTAAGGTGATATGTACTCCTCGTCCCTAAATTAAGTTTCCACATCATTCTTTTTCGAAAAGTCCCAAAATAATGTTCTCACATTCTCATAAAGGAATAATTGTGTGGTCCTAATAATGTCTCTCTCCTTTGCAAAAATTTAAATCACTTAGACTCAATGAAAGTCAAAGTGGGAACTTAATATAGGGATAGGGGGTGTATAGTGTATATAAAGTCCGTGGTTATATTTATTCCAAGTTATTTACTTTCCTGTGTGGCTTAAGGCTCCTTTTGAAGGGTTGTCAAATTACAGTTGAGTTAGCAGTGGGTTTCTTGTTGCCAGGGCATAGGTCTGATGATAACCGTCCTGCAATTGGCCCAGTTACCCAATATTAAGGTACTTGATTTTGTTTGTAGAACTGTAGGTTCTCTACCGTCTAATTGATTGGTTATGGATTTACCAGTAATAAGGTTTCTTCATTGTGTATAAAACTATTATCTTTATGTATTTTACCTTATAACTAATGAAAGACTTGGTTCTAGGTTGCTACAGTACTACTGTGTTCTGCATTCATGTACGACATTTTTTGGGTGTTCCTATCCCCTTTTATATTCCACGACAGTGTTATGATTGCGGTAAGTCTTGGTTCATATTTTGCACATTTACTTGTCGCATTTTGAAAGATTAGTTTTTTCATTGCCGGAATTGATTAATAATATAGTTAAGAATATAGGGGAATTTCGTTGTTGTCTAACAGCTGTTTATGCTTTTTAAGCTGGGTGTATTTATTTCTTCTATTATTTTACAGCCTTTTCAATTTATTAGAAAAATCAGACAACAGTTTTTGTGATACTAAATACCTAAAAAAATCGGCATGTACTCCTCAAATGTTCTCTTTAACAATAGAAATAGTATTAATATTGCCAAATATTTCCGCATTTGTTCAGTTGCCACTGGGCAATGGTGCCACTGGCTTTTTAGAGCACCTCCAGTGCTTTGTTTGCAAAATTGATTATTCCAACCCCCCTAACTCCCCATTGGGACCGGAGTGCCCAGTGGCACAGTTGCCCAATGGCAACGGAACCCCTCCGAATTTTTTATGCTTTAGCATCCACTACAATTTAGTAGCGTGAGCATGTCTAGTGGGAATAAAATTTGGTTGAAAGGGAAGATTGAGTTAAATTTTCTGTAGTAGTAGCTAAAATGGTTGAATTTGCTGGATGGACTGAATTATCTAAAAAAACATATTTGAAAAATAATTGTTAAAATAAACTAAAGACTAGTGAAATGGCTTTGTTAGTCCTCTAGTCATACCCATGGAACACTCCTATTCCTTAATTAACTGATCTTTGTACATCCTATCCTTGATTTTTATAAAGAGTTGCTTATTTAGTCTTTATCTGTTACTGTCACATCAAAACTAATGCATAAAATGTTGTATTATGTCCTCTTTGGGTAATGGAAAATGGAAGAAATATGAACAAGTCTTTTTGAGACAGAGGGAGTATTTTTTTTCTAACCCACGGTAAGCAACTAGTTTTACAGGCCATTCCTAAACACTTGAAGGCTCATAATTGGTTCTTTCAAGTATTTAACAACCCTTGTTCTACGTGACTGATTCTCGTCCTAGATAATAATCATAAGTTTCATTTTTTTCCTTCCTCTCTTATCTTCTTGTGTGCTGCTGTCACAACTTACGAAAGTAGAGTCGTAGAGAGTATTTTTAAAAGACCCCAACTCACAAGGACAAATGAAATGAATGAGAACAGTCCTATAGGTAAAACTAAACGCAATAAGATACAGGAGCAAGAAATGATGATAATCTATCAACATACAAAAAAGACAACAAGAGCACCCCACTAAACTTAGCTCCCCCTCCCCCAAATAATAAAAAAATAAATATTAAAAAACCCAAATGGGCACAAAACCCATTAAGAAAATATGTATCAGTATGGTTTACGACAAGTTCTCGTCATGGTTTACAAGTTCTTTTAATATACCATATCATGGATATGCAAGTCGATGAGTCATCCTTGTACAAATATTTAGCTCTCATCATTCGAAAGAAAATAGATTCTTGTAACTTTTTTCTCTTTCAATACCTTTCAATCTTTGGGCTTGTTTTTTTTGGCATGAAGGCCATTAGAAGGTCAATTGTGTGTTTTTTTAAACAGGTTATGGAGCCCAATAATAAACTTTTGATTTCTTCTCAATCAATCTCATCTAAAACATATATCTTCCTCCAAATGGCCAAGGCTTCTTGCTTTGCATAGCAAGCAGTTTGTTAAAACTATTTCTCCATTATTTTTTGTGATACTAGTTACGATATGGAGGGCATAACCGTACAGTTTGATGTTACCGCGAACCCCCCCCCCCCCCAAACAACGGAGATATGATATATTTAACCACCTGTGCAGGTTGCTAAGGGTGACAAGAGTGGGGGAGAATCCATTCCAATGCTTCTGAGGGTGCCTCGACTATCAGATCCTTGGGATGGATATGACATGATTGGCTTTGGGGACATTCTGTTCCCTGGCTTGCTAGTTTCTTTTGCTTTTAGGTATGCTCTCTTCCACCTTGTGTTTTCGACACCACCATAGTTTGTAAGGCGTCGCCTAGGCGATAAGGCGCTGTCACTGGGACACCTTGTCTGCTCGCCTCGCCTAGAAAACCTTAAGGCGACCAGGCGTTCGCCTAGGCGTCACCTTACCGCGCCTTACCTCGCCTTGATACTTTGGGCCCCTTTAAAATTTTGAAAAAACCCATTTTTTAGTGCAGCCCATTTTCTTTTAGTGTAGCCTAATAGACTTAAACTTGTCTTCTCTCTCTCTCTTAATCTTCTCTGTCAAGCTTCCTTAAAATGTATAAGACCTATATTAATATATATAAATACACACACACACACACATTTACATATATATACACACACATACATACCTACATATATATGTATGTATGTATGTCGCCTAGTCGTCACCTAGGCGTGCGCCTAGTCGCCTAGGCGATAATGCGATATGAAGGTACATTGGCGCCTCGCCTCGCCTTGCCGCCTTACAAACTATGGACACCACACACCAATTTTTCTTCAGAAAGAAATCTAGTCCTGGTGGCAGATCGTAAATACGAAAAAACATATAAAGTAGATAATGATGTGACTCTGAAATATAATGTTCATAGTTTATAATATCATTCATCTCAAGATGCTTGTGTAGTTAAGAATGGTGATCTTCACAACTTTCATTGAATGAACATAAACAATGCAGCTTAATAATGCAAGTTTCTACCCCACAAACTTCACTTCATCGTTTTCTGTTTTTAATTTCTCGATGTTTTTTTGCAGATTTGACAAAGCTAACCAAAAGGGTCTACTGAATGGATACTTCCCTTGGCTAATGGTTGGTTACGGAGTGGGTGAGTATTTCTCCTTGTTCCACTGCCCCTATTTGCATCGAAGCTCTTCACGGAGGTTTACCATCCTTCTCGATCAAACTCATGTTGAATTTTTGCAGGCCTCTGCTTTACTTACTTGGGGTTGTATCTAATGAACGGACACGGTCAACCTGCTCTCCTCTACCTGGTACCCTGCACATTAGGTATTCTGCTTTCAAATCAAATGCCAGTTCACTTACATTTGGGTCTGTTTAGAAAACTGGAAAATGGCTTCTAGAAAATAATTTTGGAAAAATAAAATCATTTTCACATTCTTGGATGAAAGTTCAGAAAATAAAAAAAACTTGTGTTTGTTGTTATAAACGCGGAGCCGTTAGTTCACATCTAAATCATTTTCTTCTAAATAAGGCTTATTTTCCAGAACAGCCAAACAACAGAAAATGAGAAATTGACTTCAGGAAGTCACCCCCCCTCCCGAACGGACTCTTGATTATAAATACAAGGGTTATGCTCTGTGTATATACGTCACGGTTTACACGGACATCACATTTCTTCACACAAGTTAGGTCGATATTTGAGAACTCGAAAACATTTTGATGCTCTATTTTTTTATGGTAGGGACCTGTGTGGCACTGGGCATGATTAGAGGTGAATTGAGAAAACTATGGAACTATGGCACTCAATCTGCAGAGATATCTGGCAGTGCCTGATCCTGCATTATTAAGCTGCATTGTTTATGTTCATTCAATCAAACAACAGATCAGCTCGTGGGAGAACGAAAAAACGGGTATTTTCATGGCTCTATTGTCCCGTGTTTTTAACTCCATACGTTTTTACTTTAGAGATTGTGTAAAATATATATATGATGGAATACTAATTATACACTATATAAGTTTTCAACAAAAAAAAAAGTATACACTTTATAATATATACTTGTGTAAAGCGTTGTAACACCCTTCACATTTGGGTTGTGGTGCCCTAATTAATAGCTTTAATTTTTAGTTTTACTTCTCCCCCTCTAGATCATCACTATGTTTTTTTTAGATTAGATAAATAGAGTTTGATTACATTGATATTAGGAGTTAAAAAAACGGAGGGAATTCAAAGCTAGCAATTTTAACTCAAAAGAATATGGCCTAAAAGGTGTTTAACAAAAAAAAGGTTATGCCGCAATCCCTAGAGAGTAGAGTCCTTTACACTATGTTTGGTTTGTGGAGTTAGTAAGAAAAAGAAAAGAAAATGGGTTTTCTTCCTTTTCTTTGTCAAAATGGAAGGAAAAAGGTTCTCTCAAACATAGTGAAGTATTGGCCTAGAGAGTAGGTTCGAAAGACTTAAATAGAGCTTTAATTTCATATTGGCCGAGATAGAGTTGGATCTGTCCTTGCTGCATGGAAGAATCCCATGCTTAGCATGCTCATTCTTTTTTACCGTTTTCAGGTTACTTCATGTTCGAGTCAATTTTAGTTCGGATTGAGAATTGTATGCTCATGATCTAGTGTCATCGGGTTCAGGTCGGCCAAATGGATTATAACTTTGGTTTTTAAGGTTTTTTTGAATTCATATTAACACATGTATTTCCCATTAAATATAAATTAAAGTATCAAAAAATATGTATGAAATCTACTCCCTCCGTTCCTAAATAAACTTCTCCTTTCGTTTTTTCTTTGTCTCCAAATAAACTTCTCTTTTTTCTTAGAAAACTCTTTTTACCTCTTACTTTTTCATACTCCACCTATCACATCATATCTTTTTACTAATAATCTACATATCACATCTTATTTTTACACATCACATCAAGAGTGTTTTTGGAAAGTCAACACAAAAATATCTCTCCCTTAAATTCTCAAAAAGTCAAAAAAAGAAGTTTATTTAGGGACGGATGGAGTATTATTTTATTTTATTTTGAATCTTGAAGTTATTTTTAGGTATATAAATTACTCCGTAATATAAAGAATTAAAAATACATATTTTTTGGAAAAAAGTAAGATAGTTTTGCAATATCCTTAAAATTGTCTTAAATACAAATTTATATTCTAAAATAAGAAGAAAAAAATATAATTATAATTTTTTTTATATTATGTGTCATGTTAAAGTATATGATTTTGAAATATTCTTACATTAGTGGGTTGGTCAGCTCAGGTTTGACCTATTTTTAGTGAGTCACTTCAAGTTCGATCAACAAAATCTTTGTTCAAAACCCAGTATTTTCGGGATGGATTTTGAATAAAAAAAGTCAGGTCATTTTTTGATAGGTCCAAAAAGTATTATGATTATATAATTTTATCAAATGAAAAATAAAAAGAAATTGGTCTTGTTTGAGAAACAACATTTTTTATTAATATTAATATTTTGGATAAAATTTTAATAGCGTAGATTAATCCTGAAAACGTTAATGTTTACCGCTATTGTCTGATAGTTTTTTTAAAATGCTAACAAGAAGATATCAAACGGAACCATTGTGTATAATTGTATAAATAAAGATGAAACATCTCTACAGAATCAATTTAGACAGGGTTTTTTTTAAAACCACAAATTTGGACCTTTATACCCTTTTGGAGAGAAGGGTAGATATGAAATCATCTAGGGCTCGGAGGGAAGAGCCTTTGCAGCCGTCAGGTTGATCTTCATCGTCTTCTTCTTCCTTCACAGCTCCTCTGATCAGTTCCCTGACCCGACCCGCCTTCTCCCTCATTTCCCTGCTCCCCAGCACAAGATCTACCACCCTCTTCACATCGCTCCTCGCCAGACTGCTCCGGACTCCCTTCGTCAGCTCCACGCACACCCCCATTTCCTCCGCCATCATCTTCGAATTGAACGCCTGCTCCGCCGCCATTGGCCACCCGATCATCGGCACCCCCTGGCTCAAGCTCTCCAGGCTCGAATTCCACCCGCAGTGGCTCAAGAACCCTCCCGTCGATCTGTGCCACAGGATCTCCAGCTGCGGCGCCCACCCGTGGATCACCAGCCCCTGTTCCCTCTCTTCGAACCCCTCCGGCAGCCATTCCGCCCTGAATTCCCCTTTCGGATTGAATCCGACCGGCGGCCGTATCGCCCAAATGAATGGCTTCCCGCTGTCTTCCAACCCTAACGCCAATTCCATCATCTGTGAAGCAGATATACTGTTCTGAGATCCGAACGAGATGTAGAGAACAGAGCGTTCTGGTTTCCTGTCCAGCCATTCTATACATTTCTCCGGCGACATACCGTGAGCCTTCCCGGCCGTCCGTTTTCCGGGAATTTCGGAGGACGGCCCGTCCTTTAGCATTCCCGGAGGGAGGAAAGGGCCGATGCACCAAACCGGAAGCTTCACGAAGCTTCCGAGTGCTTCGGAACCCAACGGCTCGATTTCCTTGACGGTGTTGCAGAGCCATCCGAAGGAGTCCAGGCTGTCGGAGATGAATGGCTGGAAGACCTGAGACCACGAGTCTCTGCCGTCTGCGGCTCTCATGTGAGGGTGGAGGTGGGAGAGGTTGAAGCGGCAGGAATCCGGGAACCCCGGGATGGCGAACTCGCCGTCGTCTCCGGTGGCGGAGAGGTGGGGGAGGTTCAGCCAGAAGGAGTTGTAAGCGGCGGAGCCATAAGCTCCGGCGGTGGCGAAAGAAACGTTGACCGTCCCGCAGGACCGGGCGACCTCGCTCCCCCACCAGACGAACAAGTCGGAGATTATGCAGAGCGGAGGCTTGCCGTCGGCCTCAGTGACGTCTGCCACGAGACTGCGGAATGGGTCCTTGAGGGAGCGGGTGGAGCGGATGAGGGTGATCATGTGGTGCAAGGGCAAGGCCTCGGTGTTCTCCGTCTCCGGAGGCAAGCCATGGGCGGCGGAGTCGAAGGGCAGCGCCACCAATCGGATACCCTGTTCTTCGTCGCCGGCGGCGGCGGCGCGGGAGGCGAGGTAGCGGACGTTGAGAGGGGTGGTGACGAGGGTGACTCTGAAACCGGTTCTTTGTAGGATTCTCTTGGCCAGGCCAATGAATGGAATCATATGGCCATGCGCCATGAATGGAACCATCACAATGTGCTCTGTTTTTGACTCTTCCATTTTCTTTTTTTCTTCTCTCACTTCTTTTGCTTCTCTTTCTCCTCTCTGTTTTCCACTTTGAGGAGTGAACTGAAGGAGGAGTACCTATATTTCTCTACTTTCATGGAAGATGGACACTAAAAAAATAAAAAATAAAATTATAGGATTAGAATTTCAATCATGCTAATACACCATTTAACTTGTACCATAAAGTGATGCCACTAGCATTTTAATGATTCACACTGATATAAAATATTTGTTAAATCAAAAAAACTTATATTAACCTTTCGTATCATTGTAAAACATCACATTAGTATTGCAGTAACACAAAATGTTGGTACATGCATTTGGGGCATTTGTTGGTACATACATTTAGAGTACAAAATGAAGTATAATTTTTAGTGTACCAATATCATTTCTCTCAGAATTTATGCGGAGTAGAAGAAATATATTGTGTACTATTTGGGGGAATTGTAGAATAAATACATGTTTTTTGGACAAGTAATATCAAATTGTAATATTCCCTTCATCTCTCTAAGATCTTCTCGTTTTGACTTTTTGAGGTTTTTTTAGGAGAGTTGAAAAAAGGTAAAAGTTTACTACCCTTAATGCAAATTGATGGAATGTATTAAATGAGGTAGGTGAGGTTTAATAAATAAAGTGAGAGTAGTTAGGGTATTTTGATTATTAAAAAGGTAATAAAGAGATTTATAGTGGACAAATAAAAAGAGTTAATGGGAAATCAATTGAGGGCGGAAAATGTGATTATTTTCATAATGTTTGTATTTTAACCTAATGTTTTTCAGTGTTTACAATACTTAAATAACTTTATTTTTTTTAAATTTTAACAATGCAAGTTATTTTTAGAATTGTTTAAGTTAAATATTGTAACTGTAATAATTTAAAAAAGATTAAACTAAACACCTAAGTTGTTAACACACAAAAAAACACACGTAAGTTGTTATGAAATACTCCCTACTTAGGAAAGTACTTGACATTTATGGAGTAACTAATGGGACATTGTTACATAGTGGGTACAAAAATTTGGAGCAGAAATAGCTTTATCCCATTGTTAAAGGCCCAAGCCGTACAAACCCATGTGCAAATTAGCAATGGGTGATTTGATATGTCCATGATTGTGGGATTTGTGGCAGGCAGGCAGGCTATTCGTCCTTTCTTTTGCTCCTACCAAAAAATCCTTTTAGCCATTGTTTGGAGAGTGAGAAGTTGGTGAGAACCCACAATTTCTAATGTATTTTCTCTTGTTTATTTGAGGAATGTTAGGAGTACACCAAAAATGTATCTCAAATGTACATCACTCCCTTTTCTATCATCTATTTTTATTTAATTTTTATTTATTAATTTTTTTTGATTTTCTTGTCCTATTATGTGGACAAAGAGGGATGGGGGACAAACACCTTTGGTGTACCCCTAGCATTTTTATGTTTGTTTACATAAGAAAATTATGAGGAGAAGAGCTAGAGAAAAAGTGGGTGGTTCAAGTTGAAAAGTTCTCTCATCTCGTGGTGATAAAAGTAGATTATGAAGAGAAAAAAATGAAATTACAATTTTGCACATATTTTAATCTCTCATCATCCATTAAAAAAAGGATAAAAATGTCTTTTTCTCATTTTTTTTCACCATTTTCTCATCGAGTTAAGTGCACAGTTTACCCCCGTACTATTTAGAAATTGCATGTTTTACCCCTGAACTTTAAAAAGTGCATCGATTACCCTTTAACTCTTCGAAAATTGCACGATTTACCCCTGCAGACTAAAAATGCACCAAATACCCTTGAACAAATTAAAACGTTGGTCGTAAACTATTAGATAGAGAGAGCGTTGCTTCCACGCACAAGAATTGTGAATATCATTCATCTGACCCTTGTGAATTTTCCAAAATATCTTTACCCAAAATTGTCATCTTTATTTAAATGTTCAAGAGTAAACCTTACAATTTTCGAAGAGTTCAGGGGTATTTGGTGCAATTTTTATTGTTCAGGGGTAAACCGTGCAATTTCTGAAGAATTCAGGAGTATTTGGTGCACTTTTTAATGTTCGGGGGTAAACCATGCAATTTTCAAAGAATTCGGGCGTAAACGGTGCACTTAACTCTTTTCTCATCATCCAAACGACCATGATTTTGTTTATTTTTTCTTTTCATTTTCTTTTCTCTCATTTTCTCATACCATCCAAACAAAGAATTAAGATAAAACGTCTATCCCAGACGCACCCACACTCCGACTTGACAGGATTGCAAGGTGGTGAATCATGTTATAATCTCAATTTAGTCCTTAGAGTGGTCGCTTCGTTCCGGGTACACACAAAGAGTTATTACAAATAATAGAACTTCCACATTGCCGCTGTCGAGATTTGATCCTATGATCAACAAGGTTGATATCTTCTCCTTGGACCAATTGAGCTACCCATGCAGGATTCTGCCCTTTTAGAGTGAGGCATGCTAGGAGTACATGACTTGTGTACACCAATTCGCACTTTGTATCCCTAAGCTTTACATTATACATTGATGACTTACATTAACATCAAATATCGGTACAAAATTCTTTAATCGCGCTGACATTTTATGTTAATATGAACTATCAAAGTGTTAGTACAAATCTTTGGTTATAAAATAGTGTACACCAAATGGGGTACATCTAGCTTTGTTCTTTTAGAATTAAAAGTTTGTTTACTTCAACTCATTCTTATTACTTAAGAAATATTACTTATTTTTATTTGAATCAATTCAGATCAGATCGAATCAGATTATATAAAATCAGAAACAACTTTAAATATAACTACATTCAGATCATACTAAAATTTATTTCAATCAAATTAGATAAAGAGAACAAACATGAAGCATGTTCTACATCGCTTGAATTACAACAAAGTATATACTACTAAGGGTTTCTACTGACACTCCGATGGCACATTTAAATAAGTAGGTGGAGTAGTAAAATATAGCTAAACAACTTATCTGAAATATAGCTAAACAATTTAAACTCCCAACATATTCTATAGTTCTATAAATACTGCATTTAGTTTATGCCTTCTTTCTTAGTAATGGGAAACAAGAAGACAATCTTAGAACAAAGAGAGTAATAAATTTTTCTACATTTGTTTCACTTATCATTTTAGTGTTGCTCTAAGTCTCCAACCATATCATATCATCTAAAATAAATATATACTTTTTATAAGTGTTTAGTTTTTTCTTTCTTAATCTTACATTATTGAGTATTGAAGACTTTTTGCTCCATCGATCCAACATTATCTTTTCGTTGTGCATTACGTTCTTTGACTAAAGTTATTTTTAATTCAGTTTATTGAAAAACTGATGCAGAATTGATAAATAAAAGCTACACATTTTAAAAATATATTAAAAGTTATTAGAATATAAAAGGTGACATGACTACATTTTTTCATCAAATGACTAACGAAAATTGACACACAAAATAAATAAAGTTTAACTTTATTTTTAAATAAACAAAATAAAAGGTGACATTACTATATTACTTTATCAACTGAGTAACGAAAATAGATAATGAAATTAATAAAATTTTATCATATAAATAGTAAACATGCAATTAATTTAGGACAAGAAAAATTCTTGTGTGATTTTTAGATTCACGCTCATTTTATAGATCTTAATACATGGACATGTTATATTTTTTTAGCCAAGTAAAAAGAAAAAAATCAAACTATAAGTCAATTGAAAATATGCAAGAGAGTATATTTCAAACATGAACATTAAGATCACAATAAAAATACTCATAGGATGATGAAGTACATACTACTTTGCACTCCCTCCATCTCATAATAATGATTTATTTCACTATTCATAATTTCATATAGTTAAATTGTATATGCACTTTTTTTACCTATTTTCTTTTTTGTCACTTGATAAAATAAAATAGTCTTATCACAACTGATTTAGTAAATTTTTTTAAATACTCCAGTCTAGTGAAACAGAGTATTTTTTAAATATATATTTTCTCTATTTTATACGGAGTATTAACTATTCATTATAACTTTAAATAAAAACGTGAATGAATGTATAGAATGTCAAAGGACATCAAATTATATACTCACTTTATGTACATATTTTCTTTAGTGATTTGATAAAATAAATTTATCTTGTCACAATTTGTTTAGCAAACTATTTAAAGTACTCTATTGGAGTGAAACTGAATATATATATTTTAAATATATATACTTTCTTCATTCCATATTAACTACTCTTACATAGAAAATGAATGTATAAAGTGTTAACGGATAATTAATGTGGAATGCAGGAAGTATATATTTTATCTATTAATCCTGCATAATTGATTAAAGTTGAATTAAAAATAAATTTAATCAAATATTATAATCTGAAATTGAATTATTACGAAGTATTAGGAAACTAAAGTAAAAAAACAAATTGAACTTTTTGAGTAATTGCTAAATCTGTTCCAAAAATGATTATATACATACTTTTTTCCTATGTTTGCTATATTCACACCGATTACTACTCCATATAATTTTGAAGTTGGTGTAGATTTAACAAATTTAAGTAAAAAGGTGGATATAGTTATATTTGAGGAGGATTTAGCAATATAAATCCTTGACCATATAGTATGGTGGAGAAGGTTCCCATGACATTGAGAACCAATGTCATGGGATGACCCGGGGGCGCTCCGGTGCCTCGTTCGTAAAATTAACGATTCATACCCCTTCTAACCTCCCGGTAAACCCCCCACCCCGCGTCGATCTGAACACACCCCCCAACCCCTTCAATTGCACTCCACAAGTCGATTTTGACTTTGGAGTCAAATTTTGACTACAAAGTCAAAACCGACTTGTGGTGCAATTGAAGGGGTGGGGGGGTTTGTTTGGATTGGAGCAAGGTGAGAGAGTTAGGAGAAGTAGGAACCATCAATATTACGAACGGGATACCGGAACATCCCCGGGTCATCGCATGACATTGGTTCCCAATGTCATGGGAACCAATCTTTTTAATAATTGTAAGAAAACCCGAATGTGGAGGTCCGCAACCCGACCCCCGTATTGGTTGCCAACCAAGACCCAGATTAACCCAATTTGAATTTACCGGAGAAACGCAAAAGTGCAGTCGTTCCCTCTCTCAAAATCGTCTTCTCCGGCACACTTCAGCTCGGGAGCACGAGATAAGGGAAAGAAGAACCAGAGCAAGAAGTTACTTCATCTCTCTTCGTCTCTCCATAGCCTGGGAATCGATGGAGCTTGACCCCGACGATGTGTTTCGCGACGAAGAAGACGACGAATTCTATGAGGTTCTTCCCCCCTTATCACTCTCTGTGATGTTTCCGGTAAAGTATGCTCATTCCGATTTCGTCTCCGTTTTCATTTACTTGCACAGGAGAGAGATGCCACGAAGGAACTGTTGGTATACATTGTGGATGCTTCCCCTAAAATGTTTTCCACCACTTCTCCAGCGGTTAGTTTGTCTCCATGTACGCATTTACACAAACACATAGGGAAGGGAAGTTCTTTACTTCTTTCTTGCTTATTTTGGGTTTTACCCATAACTTGATTTTTTGTGTGTGGATTTTGTAGAGCTTGCCATGAAATGAAAGAACTATAATAGTATGCTCATGCATGTTAAACTTGTCCAATTGAGCCGTTCTTCCACTTTGTGTGTGACATTGCACTTGAGAAGCTTGTTTGAAAATTGAACCACAACTGTCATCAACTACCTAGCATTGGGTCAGTTTGGCTTTTTTGAGTCAAATTGAACAACAAATATTATCATCATCTAAATGAAAATGTATATTATATATTAGTACAAAAATAATTTTATTAAATTTGTCTTGTGGAAAACATTCTGGAATTTATTTTATTGTACATTTGTACTGCATTTTAATGTGTAATGCAAATTTAATGTATTTCATGATTAAAGTTTGGTCTAGTTTGATTCAAAAAATTCAAACCGAACGAATACTTAGGAACAGAAGGAGTATGTTGCTCCATTTGACTCTATCTTTTGGTGTATCCATTTAAGCTTCTTATTTAGCGACTAGAATGCATTTTCCTTGTACCCATTAATGCGAAAAATTCAGATGATGTATTATGTGAGCTATTTTTCAATGTTAGCATGTTGTTTGTTGTATACTTCTCCTATCCCCAAAAGAAGTTTATACTTTGATGTCTCGGAGCATGGGAAACATTTATGCTTCTTATTTAGTGACTAGAATGCATTTTCCTTGTACCGATTAATGCGAGAAATTCAGATGATGTATTATGTGAGCTATTTTTCAATGTTAGCATGTTGTTTGTTGTATACTTCTCCTATCCCCAAAAGAAGTTTATGCTTTGATGTCTCGGAGCATGGGAAACATGGGAGGTATTTTCCAATGTTAGCATGTTGTTTGTTGTATACTCCCCCTATTCCCCAATACAAGTTCACACTTTGATGTCACGGAGTATGGGAAAAGTGATGAAAAGTAAAAAGTGCGTGGTTGACATTTGTAAAGAAAAGTTTTGTGAACCACATACTTCTTACGTAAAAAGGAGTAAAATGTTATTACTCCCTCCATTTGGATTTAGTTATCCAATTTTCCTTCCTTGAGTGTGTGGTTCTCAAGTATTTAGTAACAGATTATTGGGATTCATACCCCCCCCCCCCAAATTTCATATTAGTATTATTTCCATCAATGAAGATTAGTTAATTTCAAGGATTTCTTTTGTTATTTTACTTTCTTTCATTTAATTTGTGATGTTTTAGAAAGTGAACGAAGTCCAGACAGAGGGAGTATAAAAATATATCGTTATCTTGTCAAGATATGCATAGCCTATTTGTGATTTTGTGTTTGATGTATGATTTGGTTGTTTACTTTAACATCTATTTTAAGTTTGTAACACTGCATTGATTTACCAAATGACCAGCTAATTCATTGGTTATTAATAATTACATTTCATTTCCTAAATAAACATGTTTATGGAACTCGAAAATACATTACATTTTACTATGTTATACCATATCATGGTTGCTCAAAATTTTCAAACGTGTCTTTCTTTGCAGGAACATGAAGAAGAGGTGTCTCATTTTGAAGTTGCTATTAACTGCATTGCACAGTGTCTGAGAACTCAAATTGTCAATAGGTCGTATGATGAAGTTGCAATATGCTTCTACAACACCGTAAGCTAATGATCCTCATAAGACTATAACACTTTGTCTCTTAACAAATGTTTTATAGAAAATGTTAGGCTAACTCTTGATCTCACATCATCCTCCCAGTCGGGATTTGTTTCCTTTCTTTATTTGTTCTGATCAGTGGCTCGTACACTAGATGTGGGCACACTTGTTCAAATAAATGTTTTAAAACTGAGCAGATAAACAGCATATTCAAAGGTGTGGGAGATGGGGCGTATACAGTAGATTTAGGAAAACACAATACAATCCACACTCGAGTGGGGGCTTCACACCCCCTTAGGTCAAAACAATGAAATCTTGACAATATCCTTGAGAGTTCAGTGGGAACACACCCCTTGAGTAATGAATTTATCTCATTGATTTTTTAACTGGGCCTGCATAAATGTGTAAATGCTGCATAACTTTTAACAGAAACGAAAAACATGTGGGCTGGAGCCTTTGTAAAATTGCTGTTATCCAGAAATTGTTATATCACAAGCCATTTTCAAAATTATTTAATGTTCACTAACATAATTTATATTGGTCCATTTTCAGAGGGAAAAGAAGAACTTGCAAGACTTGAATTGTGTCTATGTATTCAATGTCCAGGAGCGAGATGATTTGGACAGGCCAACAGCAAAACTTATCAGAGAATTTGATCTCATAAAAGGTACTCCGTAGTTCACACCTATTCTATACTAAAAAATGCAACTTTAGTGCATTGTGGTAAGTTGGAGAAGGAAGCAGTGAATGGTATATATGTTTTTAACCATTTTGTAATAAAGAAAAACACAAACTCACAGGGAAATAAAAACCCTTCCTCTGACTGCAAATCTTCCGTCATTGCGAAAGTCTCACTCGGTCTCAAGCACATTCCCTTTAGTACTTGAATATTGATATTATTGACCTATGCAGAAAGATTTAATAAACAAATTGGGAGTAAATATGGCATTGAACCTGGATCCCGCGACAATTCACTGTACAATGCTATTTGGGCTGCTCAGGCTCTTCTCCGCAAAGGGAAAGTATTTGTCTTTTTATTTTTTAAATTTCTTAAAGATTCTTCATTATCTTAAATGTCATGTACTTTTGAAATTCAAATTCTTTTACTTTTCAGTGATAGTGGCTCTTATACCATTTCAGATCTGCAAAAACTGCTGACAAAAGAATTCTCATATTTACAAATGAAGATGACCCTTTTGGTTGTATAAAGGGAGCAACTAAAATTGATATGATGAGAACAACCCTGCAGCGAGCCAAGGTATGATACATTTGCTACAGATTTTGTTAATCAGATTTAACTACTTGTCTCAACTCTCAAATAAACAGAAAAAATAGTGGGACGGACAAAAAAGTGAAAATGGAAAAAAATTATGGGATGGAGGGAGTATGAAGGAAGCAATTGGATCTCACAACAGATTCAGCGATTCATACTTTTAATATCACAAATAGTCAGTCTCGAATAATGTTTCTAGTTTTTCAATGAAAAATACTTCAATGATTTTTAGATATTGTTTATGGTATTATCAACAAGTCAATAACAACCTAGTAAAGTCCCACGAATGAGGCCTGGTCATCTGGGGGAGTGGTGTGTGTACACATATCTTACCTTACCTAGAAAGGTGGAGAGGCTGTCTGCGAGAGACCCTTGGTTCAGGTACAAAATACAAAGATAAAAGGTTAGTACAACTCAATAGATCAAGGGAAATCAAAAAGAGGAAAGGAAGATAAGAGCATGTAAACTTGTAAAGTACCACTGGGCGAGCATCTAACTAATCCTAAAAGTTCCTCATGTGAAGAACAAGACTGCGTACCCTATAACTGGAACCCTAGACCACCAATCACTCCTATCTAGGGTCATGTCCTCGGTGAGCCTCCAAAGCTGTGTGCTTATGGTATTATCGGGAATATTATCATATAGGGCATGCTCTGTATTATGTAAAGAAATGTACCAGATGTATTTATCTTTCTTTGTTGTTGCAATGTGACATAGTGTTAGCAACTTGGGGCTCATACACTGTCTTTTTCAGGATGCTCGTGATCTTGGCATATCAATTGAACTTCTTCCTTTAAGTAAACCAGATGAGGAGTTTAATGTTTCTGTTTTCTATGCTGTATGTTCCTACTTTTTCCCACCAAAGTGCAAGATGTTTAAAAAATGTCTGATCCAACATCTTTGCATATAGGAGTTGCTTGGTTTGGAGGGTGATGAGATTGCTCAGTTTAAGTCATTGGTAGGGGAAAGGTATGCATTTTAAAAGCTTTTATAAAATTGGTCACTCTAAGGAAATAATCCTCCATCATTTGGATTATTGATGGGAAGGCTCGGGGCATGTTGGATTGAAAATCTCTCCTTTTTCTAGCATTGGAATTAGTTGAAGAATAAATGACCATTTGATTTTTTTTTGGTGGGGTGCAGTTTTTTCTTGTTTGCTGAAATGCTGATTTAGGCCTTTTGTTTAAGATTAATCCATACTTCATAAATTGTTAGAAGCATCTTGCCTAGATTGTATGCGTACACATTTTCTGATTTATTCTAAGAAATGATAGATCAGAGTGGCTAATTCAGGATTGTCATTTATTTCTTTTGTTGCTAGCTTTCTGATTTCAAGCATTTTGTAGATAAGCTTAATGAATACATGCCTGACAAGATTGTGTGTACTCATTTTCTATTCTGCGAGTCGGAGAATGTAAACATGCTATGATATTATAAAGTTGTATAAATAAGGTTCCTTTCATATCTCAAACATGTGAATTTATGGTATCTTTACGTCTCTCTTAGTCATGATACATATTGTTTTATGCTCTTGAGCTCCATGGATTTCTCATGTTTACTTTTCTGAATATTTTCCCATAAATGCCTATTTTCTAATATCAGACTTGAAGATCTGAGGGGCCAATTAAGAAAGCGTATATTCAAGAAGCGCAAAGTTCGAAGAATTAAGTTTATAATTGCAAGTGGCTTATCTATAGAACTTAATACATATGCTTTAATTCGTCCAACCAACACAGGTCTGGTTGTTGTTTTCTCATAGTATTATGGAGCAATTGGCTTCGAGATGTTATAGCTTAGTCATTTCTTTATATCTCAGGGACTATAGCTTGGCTTGATTCTGTCACTAACCTTCCCCTGAAGGTAATCTTGGCGTCTTCTTTGTTTTTCTTGAACACAAAATAAATATTAAGCTTTGAGATGGCAAATTTAAATGAAGAGACAGATCAGTAGTCTCTGCACAGGGTGCAAAGTGGAATTTAAGAAAGCGATGTTCATTGGATTCTGTAGCATGTCTTTATTTATGGGTGAGAGAGAATAACTCAAGGTTGTAATAGTCAAATTCGCTCAAGTGCCTCCCGAGCTTTCATCTGTTATTTTATTCTAAATTTGACTCCATGACCACTATCAGGTTGCTAACCATTATAGAATGCAATTAGTAGTTATTTAATGCCCTTATTTATCACTGGTTAATAGTTATAGTTCTATTGGTTTAATTTTCTTTAGCACTTTGTATTTCTCACATTTTTTGCTTTTCGCAACCACTGCATCTCATGCTGTTAGTTCTTTGGCTGTAAGATTGCTCAATTTATTTAGCTCCTTTTGTTTATGCATGCAATGTTGAATTAATGAAGGTTCTTATATCTTCACTAGCCAATAGTCCAGTTCTGACTGTACTTTGACAAATAACCTGTTGCAGACTGAGAAATTCTTGATCTGTGGGGATACTGGTACACTGATACAAGAGCAACCGAAGCGTTTTCAATTGTACAAAAAGTCAGTTTTTCATGTCTTTTAATTGTTCATGCATTTCCTGAAAATGAAAGAAAGTTCTAGTGCATGCTGATTTGCTGTTTTTATTACTTTCTTCTCGGTTATAAATTCAATTATGTTATTTTGTTACCGTAACTTTTCAGTAAGGCATTTTGCTTTTTTGGTTTTACCCTTTTTTTACTCAGTGATACTATCATGTTCTCCGCCGATGAACTTTCAGAACTAAAGAGAGTGTCTGCTGTACACCTTCATCTACTGGGTTTCAAACCATTGAGTTGTCTGAAGGACTATCACAATTTGAGGCCATCAACATTTGTCTTCCCCAGTGATGAGGTCAAAAGCTAATTTTTTGTCCTGTTTGTGCTTATTATTTGCCTAAGCCTAATACATCCTATTTATGTTTATTATTTGCCCAAGCTTAATTGATTTATTGGTTTCTAACGTAGCATTTTCCAATTTCATCCTTTTGGAAAAGAAGCAAAGGAAAATGGGTTCCACACTTCCACCAAGTGAAATAGTGAAACTTGAAAGGAAATTTGGAAGGATAATGTGGGGAAAGTAAATATAGAATTTGAACATTATATTGGGACAAGCTAATTAGGAAAAGGAGTTCTTGGAAACTTTCTCCAAGGGAGTATAATGGATATTGGATAGGACACTTGACAACTTGTGTGTGAGTCGTAATTCAATCTTGAGCAAAGAGGGATGTGTATTATGTGCATACTAAGTTGTTCTCCAGTATTATGATGTACTAAATTTGAATGAATTAGTAACCCTCGGTAATCTTTTACCATTTTCCAAGAAGGAACTGTCTAAATTTGAAGGGTCGTGCTCATTGTAAACATTTCGGTATTAGAATATTGAGTAACAGTTACCATTCTGACATCCTCGAATTGTTTTACAGTTATTTGTGTTAAGTACATTTCTTAACAATAGTTTTGGTGCAGGAAGCAATTGGAAGTACTCGCATTTTCATTGCTTTGCATAAATCAATGACGCAGCTCAAGCGGTTGGTCACCCTGGAAAGTCTTTATATTCATTTGGGAACAGATCCAATCTTTATGCACTATCTATTATTCTTGTACTTGGTATTGATATACAAATGAATGATTAGTCTTGTCTCCTCGTAATATACTGGTCAGTGGAGACACATTCAATTTTCCAGTTATTAAACTGGAATCTTGATCCACTGAAAGACTTCTTGATGCCAAAATCATTCCATCTATGGTATAGTGTGCTTTTGAAACAAAAAATAAAGATGTGTGTAGAACATTTGCTGTGTGTCTCACAAACTACATATCTCCAAACAGAAACGTGTAGCGCACAAGGGAGACTCAAAAGCCTGTTTTTAGAAATGATTTTATGGAGTGCTTTATTTCTTAATCACGTTTTGAAAGACATTAACTTGTTCTATTTCCATTATTTGTATTTTCATTTATTGTAATTAAATGCAAGAGGATTAGAGCTGCATGGATGAAGCATGAGCTTCTTGTGTCTTTTGTGACACTAAGATTTCGACAGACCTGAATCAAAGTTTTATTGGTTTGTGGTCAAACTGGCTATGTTGTATGGAGCAAAGTGATGGGAGTGAAGAACACTCACATTCAGAAGCTACATGTGGCAGAGATGAGGTTGTTGATGTGGATGTGTTGTCATACATGGATGGATAAAAATCAAAATGAGGATATCTAAGGGAGTGTGGGAGTAATCTCTGTGAAAGATAGGATGTGAGAAGCCAGACTGAGATGGTTTAAGCATGTAATGAGGAGAAGTATGGTTGCCCCAATGACAAGGTGCAGGAGGCTTTAGTTAGGGGGTGCTAGGAGGGGTAGAGATAGACCTAAGAAGAGTTAGAAAGAGGTGATCAGTCAAGAGTCAAGACTTACTCCTTCAAAATTTTACCAATGATATGGCCTTAGATAGTAGAATTTGAAGGTCTAGGGTTAGGGTGATATTGGACCTAAGTTTGTAGTTTTTGCTTGTGTGCCTACGTTTGTGGTTTCTACATGTGTGCTTGATTTCGTTTGTGTTCTTACTTCGTGCTACTTTCATTTGTCGGTGCTTCTGTGTTTTGAGTTGGGGGTCTCTTGGAAACAACCTCTCTACTCTTCAAGTAGGGTAAGGTATGCGTACACACACCCTCCTCAGACCCCACTTTGTGGGATGTGGGATTTTAATGGATTTGTTGCGGTTGTTGCAATTATTTTGTATAACATTTGCAAGTTATGCAATTTCTGACTTTCTGTGTCTAGAGGGTTGTTCCCAATTTATAT
Organism: Cuscuta australis; assembly: GCA_003260385.1. Classification (NCBI taxonomy): domain Eukaryota; kingdom Viridiplantae; phylum Streptophyta; class Magnoliopsida; order Solanales; family Convolvulaceae; genus Cuscuta; species Cuscuta australis. The sequence continues at coordinate 2,085,482 of NQVE01000098.1, read as the reverse complement.
ATATATATATATATATATATATATATATATATATATATATATATATAATTTGGAGCTAAAACATTAGTGTCTGAATCATTTACTAAATTTTTGAAGCAATTAGTTGCTAACTTTTTGTTTTGGAATAATTCTCTCATCTCAGTTTTGCACTTGCTTTTTATGGGAATTCATCTCAGTCTCGGTTGGTTGCACTCATTGCTCAGGTAACACAATTTACTATGTGCTCAGTCTCTGTTTTGCAGTTACTCCCTACTAAACAGTAAATGTGCACTTTACCTTTGTGAGAAATCCACCCAAGTTCTTTTTTATTATGGAGTAGAAGCTAGTAATGCACATCCAAAGGACTGGTCATTCAACATGTCATTTGTATGATCTGAGGCTATCCTCCCTTAATGAGGAACTTAAAAGAGGTGCTGCATATTTGAAGTGCTTGACTATGCATCTGATACAACTAGTTATGTTCACGGAGGATGGTTACAGTTTGTATATGTAGGGTCCATTTGATAAGGATTATGTTTCAGGAATTGACGAAGCGGATGAATTTTTTGAAAGGAAAAGTGTTTGGTGACATCCATTTTGGACAAATAAGAGTCAATAAGAGTCTTTTGCTAATTTTGCTCATAAGCAGAACAAGCTTGATAAACCTGCCAAACGAAGCCTTAATCAATAAATGAACAAATTGCATGTCATTTAAAGGTTATCAAGGCCATTACTCAGCATACCTAGTGTCCGTCATTTGTATGTTTGCAATGTTTATGCATATAACCGTACGACAATCTCAGAAGTTTTACCTCCTTCACTTTCATTCTACTCATCATGATATTTTAGTCATTGGTGATCTGCAGGATGAGATAACAACTTCTCGTGGTCAGATCGAGCCACCAGGGATGCATATGATTTTTCTTCCTTATTCAGATGATATCAGACACATTGAAGAGGCAAGAGGAACTAAATTTAGTCCAATTGTCTGACAAACTTTTCTTTTAAGGATCTGTTGGTTCCTTGATGCAGCTTCATGCAGATTCAGAGTCATTGCCTCATGCAACCGATGAACAAATTAAAGCGGCTTCAGCTTTATTGAAGCGTATTGACTTAAAAGACTTCTCTGTCTGCCAGTTTTCAAATCCTGGTAAAATGAGGAACCCACTGGACATTATTTTTGTTCATTAACAAAAATTTCAGAGTGTTGGATAATACCACTCATTTTCTGACCTTTGTTGGGACCCTGAGAACCCAAAGGGTCAGATATTATTTGGGTGTTGGATGGAAGGTGCAGTATGCTCTCACAATCCTACCCTCCCTAGACCCCATTTGTGGGAATACACTAGGTTGTTGTTTAACCATTGGGTTCTTGGGTGGATCTCTCCCTCTCTCTCTTGGGTATCCTCTAACAACTATAAGGGTACAGCATTGCAGAGACACTATGCAATATTACAGGCTCTTGCATTGGAAGAAGACGAGATGCCTGATATGAACGACGAAACTCTTCCCGATGAAGAAGGCATGTCAAGGTATAACATTTTGATAATTTTGATCACGAGGTTGTAAAACACAGCGCAGGTGTCTGGATGTAATCAATCTCTGCCACTTTATACTTCAGGGCTGGTGTCGTTAAAGCACTAGAGGAGTTCAAGGTGTGTGTATATGGAGAGAACTACGATGAGGAGATTGAGCTGGCTTCCAAAGCCAAGACTGCCGCCACAAGCGAAGCCTCCAAGAAACGTAAAGCCATTGCAGAAAATGCGGTCAAGGAGTACGCAAAGCATGACTGGTCGGACCTTGCAGACAATGGACAGGTAAGAATAGAGAGAAGAAAAAGAACGCTCTCTCAACCCCTGGTTTCACTTGCTGTAGTTAGAAACACATCTGCCGTGGTTGATTTGGCTAACTTAAAAAAAAATTGATGATTGACAGTTAAAAGACTTGGCTGTTCAAGAGCTGAAGTACTACCTGGTGGCCCATGGCCTTCCGGTGGGCGGGAAGAAGGAAGTGTTGATCAGTAGAATATTGAATCATATGGGCAAATGAGTGGCTGCTGGTTCTGGTTGTGGGAGGGCTCTGGTATTTGTTTTTGAGTTCATTTATTATAATTAAAGCAATATAATTCGAACAATTTGCTTTACATAATTTACCATATGTGGATTTTGGATATTCAAGTTAAGCGGCGCTACATCATCATTTCAATACGACTAATTGAAGCCGTGTGTTTCATGACCAATTTCTGTCAGGTCGAGTCTTCAAATTCGTGATAATTTCAACTTTACTGGGGTTTCAAAAATAGTCTTCGAAAGCATGGCAGCCTTTCGAAAAAAATGACTTAACAAATATAGATTTTCTTCAGTCTCTCAAATTATGTCATTCTAGATAATATCATCTGTTGGGTTATCTAGTAAGCCAAGGATATGAGCGGTTGTATCTAACCAGAAAAGCTACCATGTTCTTTGATTTCAACGATGATATATTGATCTTTGTCGAAATCAAATAGCATGGTGTTATGTGTGAACCGGATGTCTTATCAAGTTTATAAATATGAGATGGATTTGTGAAGGAAATGGATGAGAATTGAGAAGTGATATGGGCGAAAAATGGGAGATAATTTTTAAGAGTTCTTTTTGGTTTTTTATGAAAGAAAATAATAGGTTTTGGAGGAGAAAATGGCTGTTACGAAAATGGTAGAATGAAAATAGGAAGAGATAAATCAAGTTGGTTTACGAGACATTTGTTGCACACTATGACAAATTATCATTATTCACTCAAAGACTTATTTTTTCCTCAATTTCGTCCAACATGTGTTGAGTATTTTTGGTCTTGCGTTTGTGTATAAAATGGTCATTTGTGGGTGAAAACAAGACAAGAACTTTAAAGAAGTCTTGACTTTTGAGACACTAAGTGACAAACATTACTATTTATTCAAAAACTTTATTTCTCTTGATTTTTGTCCATTATGTGGGATATAATTTGGTCTTGGTTTAAAAATGACTTACTTTTGAGGTTATTATGACATATACGTCCTTATAGAGTGAGAATCATAGATAAGACTTTTGTGACACAAAGAAGGCAAGTTGGTATATTCCTTTGAGAAGTTTTCCTTGATTTTTGTCAATCAAAATGATGTGGTCTTGTTTTGTAATCTCAGCGTCTTAAACTAAATTAAATGTTTAATATTCGTAAGGTTAAATTTCTATTTGTATTATATATTGACATTATATATGTATTTTAATTTCTATTTTGATAATAAAAACATGAAATTTCTACTTTGGTACATGTTTTCTATGCTTTACTCTTACACCCAAGTCTTGTACTCTATAGAATTGATTACAACTATTTAACATATTTGTTTACATAACAATTGTCTATTGTTTTAGATTTGTTTGCACAAAGAGTGCAACCATCTATATTCAAAGAAGGATGCACTGTATGTATGTACAGAGTACAAATTTGGACACAATTATCATCCATGATGTCAAACTCGAGGGCATAAAACATAGTTAAAAAAGAGTTCTTCCATTTCAATAGCTGAACACAATTACGGGTAACACCTTTGTTTACGATAATACAAACCACATCTAAAAAATTATTCCCTCCGTCCCAAATTAAGTTACATATTTACTATTTGTATGGTCAAACTTCATTCACTTTCTTTCTCTATATGTACCATAGTAATTTTTATTTTTTAATTCTACAACATTTTTCATATAAAATGATTTGAAAATAATTTTGATAAAACATCGTAAACCAAAATAGGCAATCTTAATTGAGACCGAGGGAGTATTAGCAAATACTTTGGGGAACATCGTAGTAATAAATACTCCGTAGAATGGATCAATATATTCTACACAAATTATTTTTTCATTTACGGTTTTATCCGTCCAAAAACTACATTTCACATTGCCGAGATTCATATTTATTCATTGTTTCCCTAACCATAATTTGATAAAATATTTACATTCTCCAATCTTGGTTGCAGAATAAAGTGGGCATTTTCTTATAGATGTATGAAGTAATTAATGAAAGGATAAAACATAAAGAAGATGAAAGTATGGGCAAATTATGTTGCTTCAATTGCTAGGTTCAATTCCAATGTCAACAACCAAGCACAAGCATGAGTCCAGATATATGAACACAAAGTAAATGCAACTGATTTTTTAAAACTAATTTAATTGAGAAACAAGGTAAATGCGCTGAGTTTATACTTTTATTAATGCTTACTTGTTGGAATATATATATTTACAAAACTTGATTTACACAATAAAAAGAAAGGAAGAAAATATTTTTGATATGCCATAGTTTGCGAGTTGTATACCTATCTATCTATAAAATATATGCAAACTTCACTATGAAAGCCAAAATGCATTGTGTTTTTGTATCTATTCTTTGCCGAATTCCCCCTCTTAAAAAACAGAAACTTTACGATAGAATGGATGGATGTTACCTGAGCCAAACTCAGCAGACAACATTTTGCAGGAAAAAAGATGCTAACAAAAAAAAGATGAGACACATATTCACGCGTAGGGTAGAGCCAAATGATATAGAATGAGCACCAACCAAATGCACAGACCCCGTGATTTCATCCTTCAATTCTATGCTTGATGAGCCTGAAAACAAATCTGATCTTAGCACAGACTTGACAGTTGACACACACACACACACACCAACACATCAGTGTAGATGATATCAAGTGACAGGTCCATGGTTCGTGTGACAGTTCTAGAATTTTTCATCACATCATTCCTTCTTATGAATGTTGAGGTTAATGTTCGGATGGACCTCCAAAAGTCCAATGGAATTTCATTATGTAGTGAACTAAATGTGGAAGATCCTTAAGTATAGAGGATAATTTGTGGAGTTAAGTCAATCAAAGAGTTACGCGTTTGAGAAACATGACTCTTTTGTGCGACGTAGGGAGTACTTTCTTTTATACAAGTACAATTAATTGGCACAATTAAGGTGCTGGTAATGATGATGATGATGGGATTGATGGCGATGACCATGGAACTAGAAGATAAATGGTCTGTGATATGTTTTTTTGGATCCAGCAAGAAAAAATTGGTTTTGTGGTTTTTCTTAGAAAATGTCAGTTGTAATGATGTGGGATTGACACAAAGAGAAACAGTAGAGATATACTATGAAAATATGTGATTTCTAGCAATGTATTGAGTAGGAAGTAGCTTACAGTTATATTCTGTCCATCCAATGGCCTGATTTTCAAGATCATACAGGACTAGCTTATTTGAAAGTACCAGATCTGCAAGCATAAGAGATTTTGCTATAATATTACTCTGATGCGCTCACACATTCAGGGAGTGCAAATGTAGTATAAATAATTAACATAATGATGATAAATCTTCATACTCCATACTATATGGGCCAGTTTGGAACCTGGTAAAACTAGGGGAATAAAAGATGGAGGAAAATAGGCAGTCAAATTGGAGGGGAATACTCTGTAAAATTTAGGGTAAAACAAAAGATATGCTCAAAATTTATTTTAGATATTTTCTAAAATACAGAGTACATCTTATTTATTTCTATTAGATAAATAACATGATATCTAAATATATGTACAAAATTTAAAAATATTAATAGTTCTTTTATTTTCCATCAAGCTGTGATTTCATTAGCGGGTCAGTGAAAACGTTACAGGTGGCTGAATGTAGAAAAAGAAATAAACCTAATTGGAAAATGTACCACACTAGAAACAGTGAGACAATTTTGAAGAGTGTCCTTAAGCAGGTCAGGTAAATAGGTTTCAGATTTTTATAATATACCCATTTAACAAAACCAAAGATGCTATCTTTACAAGGACCTTTTAGCTATTTAATAGTGATCCTGGAAAATAATGGACTCGTGATGTCTCAAAGACCAATGTGAAATGATGCACCAAAAAGAAGACCCGTGTGAAACATAAAATTTTATTATGACATACGGAGTATTTGACTTCGTCAATTTTTTCCAGACAAAAAAGCAGTGCTTATATATTCAATACTTGTTAAATATTCAAATAAATCCTATTAGCACCATGTTTATGGGTTAGGAAGAGCTGATCAACTTAATCATAGATTGGACTCAAGCAAGCAAGTAAGCATTCAGTTTGTTCGCCAATCACCACCCTCTATCACGAAAATGCCACGAAAACCAGCAGCCTAAAAAGTGATGTTACTTAACACATGCCATCTAGCAATATCAATCAACTAAATCTACAGTCCTAGAGTTCAAAAAAAATAAAATAAATGATTTACTTCAATAACAAGCATACCTCCTAGAAGGGTGATGTTCTTTCTATCACGAGTTTGGATCCCACTGTTTTGCCATCCAATGCAAAATAAATCATCCTGTTGAAGCATAACAAAAGAGTTGAGATGTGTATAACATTAGTTGTAGTGCATGCAGCACATATAGCAAAAACTAAAAAGAGTAAATTCCCAAAACGGTCCTTTCTAATAAGGTGTTTTTCCAAATAAGTAATACTCCCTCCGGCCTCTGTCCCTGAGTATTTGCCCATTTTTTACTTTCTTTAGTCAAAATTGGTAGACTTTGACCTCAAATTAAATAAAAATGATACTCCCTCTGTCCACATTTAAAGTTCCTGCTTTGACCAGGCACGGAGTTTAATAAAACTAAAATTTACATTGACTTTCCCAAAATACCCCTCAACCTTATCTACGCCCCCACCGTTCTTGGCCCAAGTTCCTGCAGCCCAACCCCATTGTTCCAGAGACAAATTCCGGCGACCCAAATCCTACGAATTTCCGGCCAGTGAGAAATTCTGACGACCCAAATCAAGCATTCTATTCCCGCACCAAGATGTAAGAATCGAAGAGTTCTGAAGGAGATGAATAAGATTTGAATCGAATTTCTTCATTGACGCTGAAGAAGATGAAAATGAAAAAGATATGAAGAATCCTTCGTCGATTCACAGATCTGAATCCGGTTTTCCCAGATCTGATGCACAAGAAGTAATTGAAGAAGAATAGAACGGACAAATCAAAATGGGGGAAGAAGAAGAAGAGGAAAAAATTGGAAGCAGATTAAGAAGATGAAGAAAGGAAAATTCAGAAAGGGGGAAAAAGAAGAAGAAAGGAAAAATCTGAAGAAGAAGAAAAAAGAAAAGAAAGGAAAAATAAGGTGGAAGAAGATAAGAGAGAGAGAAGGAAAGAAGAACAAGAAATGAGAAATCCAGAACTAAACGGAAGAGAAGGAAAAAAAGAAAGAAAAAAAGGAGAGAAGAAAATAAAGGAGAGAAGAAAAGTAAAAGATAAAGAAGGGTATTTAAGTCTTTTTGATAAAAAAAAGTTACCAAAAAAAGAAATGGGAACATCATTTATGGACGGACCAAAAAGGAAAGTGGAAACTTTAAAGTTGGACGGAGGGAGTATTAGATCTTGATACCAAAATAGTTTTATTAGATTTATTATATCAAATATTTTCTGAATACTATTCTATCTAATTAATATACAATATATATTTTATTTAATTAAAGGTTAAAGGTTGAAAAAATTGACCGAAAAAAGTCAAAACTAGACAAATACTCAGGGACGGAGGTAGTAGTTACTAATATGGTCCTTTGTAATTGAGATGTATTTTCTAAATAGTCCTCTGTCACAAATGCCTATTAAATGACAGTTAAATGTAAGGTATTTTGGTATTTTCCATCATCTAAACTATGAATAAGTTCTCAAAATGATCCTTTGAAATTAAGTGGGTGGCTGCTAGAGGACCGGACCCACCCCGAGTAGGCTCATGGACTCCATTTTGAGAAAATATTTACTTAGAAATTATTAGTTTGTAAAAATACTTAATTACTAGTATAAAGGAACATTTCGAGAACATATTTTAAGTCTAGATGATAGAAAATACCAAAATAGCTTCTATTTGACTGACATTTTCGACAAAGGACCATTTAAAGAATAAATCAAAATTATAAAGGATAAAGGATCGTGCACGTGATTATTGAGGACTAGTTTGGGAAAATATTTTATTAGAAAGGACCGTTTTGAGAATTCACTCAAATAAAAATATGCAAGTAGAAAACATGCAAAGGACCAGACATCCGTCAAAAGTTCTAACCAATTGTGTTGAAGACTACTTGTGAAAACTTCTAATCTATGTACTACATGCATGTGAAAAAACCCTTCTAAAATGATAGATCAAAAAGCAGATGCTTATGCTTTGAATAGGGAGCTTCCAAAAAAATTAGAAGGGAGGTGATTCCTACACCAGCAAAATGAGAATCATTTTGGAATTTAAATATGCAAAGTTTAGAAAATAACATTTGGAATGAATGATGGAATAAATGATAAACCGCCGACATAAAAGCATAAAATGGGAAACTTGCACACTTACATATGGAAATAGGTATTCTTGAGGAGTAACATTCATAGTGAGTGAATTTTGAAAATATAACGTCACTGGAGGAAACCCATCATCAACGCTGCAATATATAGACGGAAAGTTCATTGCAACTAAACATGTGTTTGCAAAAAGATAAAATAATAACAAAAAGTCAACTCAGAAAAAATAATAAATAATGTGTGTTACAAAAAGTTAAAACGTATACCAAGTTTACACAATAATGGCCAGCATAACTACCAACTTTTAACAGCCTAATATAGGAACCTTGGAGATATCTACACCAGTGAAACAAATTAATAGTACAGAACTGTTTAGATAATGAGAAAGAACAACATCAACAACGAACCCAGTATAATGCCAACTTCGTTAAAATCTGGGGTCAAGATGTACAAAACCTTACCCTGTATTATTACACAGAGGCTGTTTCCAATAGACCCTTTAAGCATTATCACATTTACTGCCCGAAATATTAAGGAAAGTAAGAAAATGGAAGTTTAAACTATTGTGCCACCTTGACTTGGTTCATTATTTTCCCAAAGCTAAAATATTGTCAAGATGACTCTTATAACTACATTGGCAATAAATGCTTTAGAGAGCAACAAAGAAATACAGGTAGCTGAATCAAGTAAATAGTACTTTTGTTTCTACAATGTTTTTCTAAAATATTACAGAGTATCCAGTATAAGGAAAAAATGTTGAACAAGCCAATCTAAAACATTAAATTGTAAACATATAACTAGGACATTTAACAATAATATGCATAAAGAATGTCAGATTGGATTAATTCACATCATTCATTGACAAGGAACATAAAAGAGGTAGATCTAGGACAATGCATACCTTTCGGAGAACTTAAAGCATGTGTATTCATCATTAACCGTGCGTAATTTCAAACCAGGCTGCCAGGAGAGTATCTAAAACAGGATGATGATGCAAAGGCTGTAAGATTCATTCAGGTCCTTCCAATCAAAATTGAATATGATGCAACAAATTATATTAGACATTATCAAAGAACCTTTTTCACTAGTTGGTGATATATGACTTCTGGAAGATAAGCTAATGTAGTTCCACTATCAATTATTGCTCCCCGATTGTCACCGTCCATATATACATATGTTGAGAGGTTTAGAAACTCACGACCAACTCTGACTGCTGTCATGTTGACATTGTAATGTGACCTAAAATATTCATGCAAGAGATGGTGGGGTCTTAAACAAAAACTTCAGTATAAAATATTGTAGCTTGGAAAACAAAGAGAAAATGCTTACAGAAAGAAAACTTAAAGAAAAAACGAAATAACATGTAAAAAAAACTCACACAGGACAGTCCATAATGCATACGTGAAATGAATTTCACATTTTTTGTTATTAGAACAGTAAATGAATAATATGGAAGAGCATGTCCAAAATTACATGCAAAAAAATCAAATACAGTTGTTCACAGACACTTTTTGAGTACTTTTAAGAAATGCCAATCGCGTGAATCTTATGGATAAAAAACCATTGGGTACTAACGCTCTTATTCTTGTACCCCCAAATCAGTGTTTGTTTTCTGAATATGTTTTAACATTAAGTTATACCACAAAACAATCTGTGCACAACGGACGTCTTCTTTTTTGGATCTGATGCAAACCAGGCTGCATTGATGGATTTTAAATTTTTAATTATATAATTCTATATGCTATAAATAATACTCCCTCTGTCTCATAAAGAACTTCACACTTTGACTCTAGAGTTTAAGAAAAGTGTTGAAAATTGAAAGTGTGACTGGAATTTGTTTAGATTTTAGAAAAGAAAAAGAATTGTTGTGAGCCGTATATTTATTTGATGGAGAAGTGTAAAGCTTAATTTGGGACATCCAGATAAGAAAAGTTTGAAGAGGGAGTATAATAACAAGATCACATATACTATGTTAGAAACGAATGTCAATGTAGAATTCAGTCCATATTAGATAATCATACTAGCTAAGGGAAAGGTAGAATTGGCATACTGGTTCGGTATCAAGGGTGTCATAGTTACTTTTGGTTCAACAACATGGCCAATGGCAAAAATACCTCCTCCGTTCACACCATCTAGACAATGCGCAAACATTTTTCTCACTCTACCAGAAGAAGCCAACTGTGAAATCATGGATGAATTGGATTTCCCAAATCCAATGACCCCGTCAAGCGCATCATCTGATGAGCTCAGGTCATCAGATTCTGTTGCACCACACCTGCCAAATCATTAAAAAATGACACATAAACAAAGTGTTTAAACTAGTCTGTGACACAGTATTTCTAAAGTAAAGAAATATTGATACCCAATAATCCAAAGATGGTGCTTCCTAGTTCAACGTATTTGAGAATAGAGCAGTTTTAAACATTTAAACAAATGTATACGCAAAAGTACATAAGTAACTTAAAAGGATAATGTCTATGTGCGCTCACCCAAAAATAACACTTCCATTTGATGATTTAGTTTGGAGATCACCTGACACTTGATCATACTGTACGATATCCTTTACAAAGTAGCCCATGCTATAACTTCCATCTCCATAAACTTCAGTGTAATAGCAAGATGTATTACCGTAGCAACTCGCTACTGTGTCTCTTAACATGTCCTTGCAGAATTTCTGGTTGCACAAAATTAATTGCCCAGTAAGAGAATCCTTTGGATTATAGAAACTCAGCTCCATCTGTCAAAAGAGAGCAGATAAGAATTGTCATGATAACAAATGGACAATCAAAAGAACAATACCAAAGCATAGACTGAACCATATATATGAGGAAAAGGACCTACGCCATGGTAACCTCTTCTAGGGCACTCTGTGCATCCAATGCAATTAACCCACATAATGTCACTCCCTGTATCTACTTGCACATAATAATCCAATGCCGGAGTTCCAATCCCAATTTTGGCATAGTAAAGCCTACAAAAACCAATGCATAGAGAAAATCAACTCCAAGAAAATCCTAGACTGATCCACTTGAAAAAAAGGACATAGTCATGAGAGATTATTAAAGAGACGTTGATTGATGTGTACCCGACAGAATCAGGTCGGCCGGTTCCGCCGATGGGGAGGTCGACGCCAGAGAGGAAACGGAGATGGCGCATGCCGTCGTGCGCGCTTAGGGCAGTGAGAGTCCGCTCCGAACCGGAGAACTTGTAATTGACCCTGATCACCCCCTCTCCTCCCCCCCCTCGCGCTTGGAATAATAATAAGAAGAAGAAGCAGCAACACCAGGAAGAAACAGCAGCTGCGCCGGCGGCCAGGACTTCTTCTACCGGAGAATTCAAACGCCGGCATCGCTGTGTTTTGTGAGGGCTCTGCCCCCCTAATCGATTCCCGGGGACTTCCAGTCAAAGATGCTACAACTCCCAAGTCCTGAATAGGGTGCGAGCCTAGTCTGGTTTTTGTTGGGAATTGAAACTCCAAATCAAAGTTGTTTCTATTTTTTTTGGAATAGGTAGTATTGTTTATAATATTTTCAAGCTAATGACGCACAAAGAGTTAATGTTGCTCCTTTCGCTGGGGCTCGAATCTGGGTGAACTTCACAAAAGTACTTAAAATTGGTTTTGAAGTTACTATTTGGTCTTTTTGGACATAATTATAATTTTATATATTTCTAATTTTGAATTTAAACTCCATCTTTTTTCTTTTTCTCATATTCTCTACCCTTTCTTCTTCATAAATATGGAAATGCGGCGGTTAAGAAAAATGGTGGGGCTAAAATTTATAATTAGAAATATGTAAAGTTGTAATAATACCCAAAATGACTTGATAGTAACCTGGAAAACGAGTAACGACTCTAAGTACTTTTGTGAGATTTTTTCTAAAACCAAATATTTATGAAAAAGAAATAAAGTTTACATACTAAGATGATATATTGACCATCAGTGAAATATACCAATTATAAAATTGGTTTGGATGGATTTGAGTACAAAAAATTACTTTTTTATTTAAAATGTTTAAAATTTCTCTTCTACATAGTATTTTTTAAAGAAAAAATAAATCTATATATAGTTTATAAAAGAAACAACTTAAATAGAATTAAAACATAAAGTCATAGAAATAATACCAAAATATAAGTTTCATGCTTTTAATCCCTAAACAGGTATTCACATTGTAGTAATGTGATAATGTATATTGACATTTTATTGTACTTTTTGATGATGCACATTGTCATGATTGATAATGTAAAATATATTTTAACTCCTATTTTGGAAATAAAATCATGATATTCCTATTTTAGTATATTTTTAATGTTTTACTTCTACTTTCGTTTTTTTCATACTCCGTAATATTTCTCTTTTCTCTATACAAATCCCAGTAACGGAGATATATCCAAATGATGAGTGAATTTAAGAACGTTTTTAGTATAGAGTATAATTGTATAGTTTTGATTTTTTGTATTTATCCATTTTAAAATTTGGTCTATAATTAAATAAAATTTATATTGTATATTAATTTGGTAAAATGATATTTTCAAAATGTTTTATAAAACAAATTTAATGAAATTACGTTTATATCAATATATGATACTGGGTATTATTTTTATTTAAATTTAACTACAAAAAAGGACAAATATTAAGATTATTAGCAATAGGGGTGTTAAAGATTATTCGACCCGAAAAATCCGTCCCCAATCCGATCCGGAAAACGGGTATCTAATCCGATATTTTTCATTTTCAGATATTCGGATCAGATATCCGAAAAAATTTGATCGGGTATAGAATTAAATTTTAGTTTTTTTGGATATATGGATATCCGATTATTTGAAGATTTTTTTTTAAAAAAGTTTTACTTTTACCCCCACTAATCCTAATTTTTGTCCAATCTGCCGCTCAAGACTTCATTCTTTTACATTCGAACTTCATTCAAACACAGAGATGCACACGGCGATTATTTAGACTTCATTCGATCATCTCTCGGTCAAATCACAGAGACACTTTCTCGGTCACTTTGCTCGGCGGCTTCGAGAAGGGCATGATCACATCTCCTTTTACCAAATCTACGTTGAATTTGGTAACAATTGTGCGTTGATTTTACCATTTTACCTTTTTAAAAAAAAATAAATTTTAACTATAAGATTAAACTTTTTTTTGATATTTGATCGATCCGATCCAAGAATTTGGATATAAGAATTTTGAATATCCTAAATTTTGGATATCTGAATTATAACTTATAACCGTTCCCGCCAGCGCGCACCCAGTGCGGCGGACGCTAGCACGCAGATCCTCCGTTTAAAACTAAATTAGGGTTCTTTCTAAACAAAACCATCCACTCTACTCTACTGCAATGCTAAAAGGCCGCGAGAGCATCAGAAGATTGATCGGTAGACGCCGCCGGTTTCTTCCCAATCGCAATATCATCCTCTCATCACCCGCCGCTCAGGTATACTTACACGCACTGGCAGAGTTTCACGAAAGCTAATATAGTGGCTGAAATATTTTATTTCATCTAGGGTTCCTCGAGCCAGGGCGAGACGGCCGATGGCTTTGAACCAGAGCCTCATCAACACCAGAGCGGTGAAAATGGAAAAGGAAGTGATGACTGTGGCGTGGAATGGGTTAGTTGCCCGGTTTGTGGGGCCAGTGTTCTTGGCAAAGATCACGCAATCAACTCGCATTTAGGTTGTATACTCCTTCTAGAATTCAAAGACAAGAAAGTAACATAGAAGAAGAGTCGTCCTTTATTAAGATTCGAATTTGGGTCTGTTCTTGGTTTTGTTGCTGACTTTCTACTTCATTACTGCACTGCAATCGTTAACATGCTGAATTGCTTTTCTAGGCAGTGTAGTTAATGTTGAATCGATGGGAAAACCATAAATGTTAGGAATCAAGAAACAAATAAATTAAATTACAGAGTATTTGGTAGCTTAAGAGTGATGCTGCTCTAAGTGCAGTCTCCAATAGTCTAATCGCTGGATTACTTTGTGATGCAAATATTATTTGTCAAGAAATAAGAAATGAAACTCCTGAAATCCTGATGACACCTCAGTGCATTTATTTAGCTTAAAGGAACTTTGTCTTTTATCATGCTTTTGTGGTGTTTGAACTAGGACTTATGTGTCAAAATTGTCAGATAAATGTCTTTCCAAAGGAAAAAAGCGCAAGCTAAGCCAACGCACCCTGCTTCAGCTGAACTTTTGCTCAAGTTCAAAAGTTAAACTACAGGCTAACGAGTCAGAGACAAGCAAATTTCAAGGTAGAAATGACTTCACTATTTTAAATACCGTGCATAGGCTGGGCGGCATAGATGTGGTTGAAAATCATGATGGAGCTGTGTGCAAGGTAGAGAGCAGAGCAATTTGTAACACTGCTTTAGGCTTGGATCAGTTTGATGATGTTAAAAGACACGATGATGATTCACATTCATCATACACAAGTATGCTAGAAGGTTGTACAGAAAATCAAATGAATGGTGACAAGATCAATGAGAACTGCATTTATCCTTCATTGATCCCCGAAAATGAGATGCTTATAGAGGATAATGTTGAGTCTTTTGACAGTAATGACTTATCTGAACTGTCTCTTGATACATACATAGTTGGCCGTAAGTTTGGTGAAGAAATAGAGTTGAAACATGGTGCGAGAATACTATTGTCAAGAGACCCTGAAAATGTCAAGGATCTGAATGCAATCAAGGTTAATCATCATGGGATTCCACTAATTGGCCAGCTTCCATAATCCATGTACTTATAGTGCCCTTCACCTGGAAATCAGGTGCTTTCTACAGAATATGGATACGATCAGACAATTGGATTTCTTCCCCGTGAATTGGCTTATCATTTGTCGCCCTTGATAGAAAAGTTCAACTTGAGATTTGAGGTACTTCCCAACCACTGCAATTGCATGCTGACTTGCATATTTCCACAACAGCTCAATTCATAGCCAACAATATTGGTTATCCTTTCCCAATATTTGATACTCACATGCATAAAAATCTACATATAGATTGGCATATTCACTCCATCAAAAAATAAGGTTCCACATTTTATTGTGCACGGTTAATTAGGAAGGTGAAGTTTTGGTGGTTGAGATCTATGTTTGATGAGCCATGTAATTCTTTCATTAAAAGGAATGTAGAACATACCTCTATTTCGAGACAAAACAAAAGGAAATGTGGATTTTCTTTTGGGTATGGAGGGAATATCATTTTATGATTTTCAACTAAACATAAAATGAGCTATAACCTATTAAGGATGGAGTAACTAACATCTTCTTTTCAACAGATCCAAACATGTTGCACTTGCTGTTAAATATCAATTAAACCTCTAAGCTGTCCCTTACGATTTCATTTATTTTACCTTTTACCGATGGATACTCATCAGGGCCATGTAATCTCTGTTCCAACACACCCGCATGCTGTGGTCCCGATTCAAATAACTTGTCAATGCAATATATGTTTTGATGAGATAGATAGCAATATTGTTAACTCTCTAAAGTCTTCCTGGAGAAATGCTCTCTGTGTTGCTGAATCCACAAAGGCTCATCCTCCTGGTACTGCATATCAGCATAACCTCCAGGTTTTGCTTAAGGAAGTTTTAAAGGCATACCATCATCTTTTTATAGACACAGAAAAGACTTTCTTGGGTATGTAAACCTTTTTAGTTGTGTTTTCAACTTAATATATTTGGTATGCTTCCAAACATGTGCTCATGCTTGACTTGATCCAATATTTGGCATGCTTCCAAAATTGTGTTCATGTCTGATCCAATTTTTGTCAACAGAAGGTTTCTTATCACTGTCAGATGATAGTCAAAGGCTTTTTGCTCGGCTTTACACACGAAAAGGTCCTCTTCCTCTCCTGCAATCTTAGTTTTGTATGCCTTTAAATAACTAAATGCTTCTACCCTCTATGCTGGCAAATATCTAGTCACCATTTTGCAACTTGTAATAGCATATGTTTTCCAGTTCTAACAAATCTGCATTCGTGCATCATTAACTTTTTCATTTATACCATTAAATTCAGGACCATGGTTTCGTATGTCTAGTGCATCATATCCAGAAGTATCTGATTGCAATGAAGCAGTACATGGACTTTCTGGTAAAGTTTTTTTCGTAACCGTAAGGAATTTTCGCTAACTCGAATTCGGTTACAATAGTCTAAGCTCCCTTCCCCCTGTTCCATCTCCATACAGTAGGAGGCTATGTTACATCTGTGGAATCAATAAGTGAAGCCACTGATGTCAAGGAGGTCTTGAATGTTCTTAATGTTGGCGAAATACGTGAAATCTTGCATATGGTTAATGAGGTCTGTCACCCCCACCCCCACCCACCCACACACAAGCAAAAGGAAATGTTGCATTATTGGTCATTGAACTGTGCACAAATATTTTTTTTGGTTCCTAGATTATATTTACTTTTAGCTATGCCACATTGTTGTGCATTAAGCCCATTGTCCATTTGACTCAATGCCTTTTGTTTGTTTAATTCAACCATTTGCTAAACTAGTTTGAGATGAGCATAATTTCTCACGTTGATAGGATACATTAGCGGATAATTGATGGAAATAGCAATAAAAGGTCAGGGTGATGGGCTACGAACTATGAAGTTTAACAATGCAATGATGTGGCACATTTGAGAACTATATTTGGAAAAAATGAATAATTATGGATAAAAAAGTAGTGTAGCTCTAATAAAAACATTGTAATACAAGAAATGTATTTTGACAATAATACTTGAGGATTATTTTTACCCGAGGTGTTCACCATTATTCTTTATGTGAATAAAAAATGCAATTAAATGCATGTCATTCATGTTTTTGCTCCCAAATTTGCGATACCTTTATGGTGAATTGTGTATGATGGAATATATCAACTCAACCCAAGTGGTTTGGCTTGTGGGGCCAAGTAACCAGTGGAGTCTCGTTTAGAATGAGGCCTTAGCACCCTCATTGAGTGTGAGTGCCTTACCCCAAAGGCCGGCTAGCACCCAAGTAGTAGAGGATCACTTACATGTGGACACGATTGAGAAATAGGATACGGGAGCCAATCGGATCAGACATGGTGAGAGTTCAACCGCACAGGAAGCAGTTAACTAATGGAGTCAACCTCTGTTTGATGACGAGCCTTCTACGTGTAGACAGATGGCACTATCCAGCCATGGTAACTGAATTGTGTGATTTTTGGGTGTCCCTTCATAGTTCATACCATCAACAAGGTGCAGATCATGGGAGTTAGTTAGAGTAGCTTTGGTTGCGGTGAATGAATATTTTATTACAAATAGAGGACTCTTAGCTCTGAAGTGAGAATATAAACATTTATAATAACTTGGAGGCCCCACACTTTCATTGTCCATTTCATTGATGGGGGCTTTAATGTCACTATATCCCATCTCATCTTTCAATTCTCAGCTTGTGAGCTTGAAACACCATCACTGTGATAAACTGATAATCTTTAAGATATCTTTTTCAAATCCACTTTAGGGACTAAGAATACTCCATTTATATCCTTATGGTATGTTTGGATGGATGGCTTTCAAGGGGAAGGCTTTGGAAGGTTTAGTTTATGTCTATATAATAGTAAATAAAATGGTTCTAAAAATAGATAAATGGTTATAGAAATATTGTATTACACCAGGTACTATTTTCACACACTCTGTATTATGGTATTTCATGGGTTTTATAAAATGTTAAATATGTGGATACATATACTTAGCACACCAAAATCCAACTGCCAAACTGACCTTTCTTGCCACTTTAATTTTTCTCCAGTCTCTGACATAACATTTTATAGTAGGTTAAGGATTCTTTTATTTTTATGTTTGATCTGTACAGCCCTTTTAAGCTAAATAAATAAATGAATAATACTACTTCATGAGGCTCACAGATCTTCTTAGTTGGTTTGTTGGAGTTTTGTGAACTTGATACCGGATACTACTTCTGGTCATATAAACAACAACAACCAGCTTTATCCCACTAGGCGGGGTCGGCTTTTGGTCCTATAATCACTTAAATTATAAACAGAGCATTATAACCTCTTCCAACCAAATAATACTTGGAGCTTTATGGATGGTTTCTATCTGAGTTTGGTTGATTCCGTAGTTTATGCTCCTAAATTACAATGGCTTCTGATGACTACAAAGCAAGAGACCTACTTTGTGGACAGATACGGGCCATACATTTCTTGGTTCCATTTTCCCATTTTGTTCATATACTTGAATTTGACATGTTATCATGGATTCTATTTAGAACTAGTATCGTGGTCTCTGACAACCTGGTATTTTAAAAACTCAACTGCACAAACCTTTCTTTGAGATTATACAGAACCTATTTATCGTGCTCAAGTGACACTAGCAAACTTAAATACCTTGGTTTAAAGTTTTTCCATGAGTAGTTTTTTTCCCGCTTCCTACTGCTCAAAGGCTTAAGTATGAATTAACCAATGTTTTTTATTATCCTTTTCTATTGACGTATGTTTTTACTGATCAAAATGCCAAAATATGATTTGAATTGTGAATTAATTAATGTTTCTGTTTTGCGAGAAACAAGCAATGTGCTGCTCAGGGAAATACGAAGAATTCAAAAAGATTTGGTCATGGTACTAGAAAGCAGGATTATGTTGATGTCCTTCTTTCCATACATAAAGATGGTTTTTGGTATAATGTCTCTTGGATTAGCTGCTTGTTGCATTGTTTCTCCCTGTTTGTTGTTTAGATAATTTGCTCCCAAAATAATGATGCAGCCCAGATCTCCTGAAGTTGGTTTCCATAAAAGCTGGAACATGCATTCAGATATCTGCATTGACTGAGTCTCTCTTTTGGCGTGCAGAAGTATACACATATTTCATTAAGATAGTTTATTATATATCAAATGCAAATTTAGCATATTTGATTGACGGATTCTCTTCTGGACTTCATGTAGAGACTCTTTTTCTTGAATGGGGAGCAGGATTTGTCCTCATTTTTACTTGTGGACTTGGGCATTGTGAAGTATCCCACTTACAAGTGTACATTCATGAACCAAATATTTCCAAACCGAAGTCAACTGCTTTCTTATGAAATGGTATGGCTGTCATGTTTTGAAAATTAATGCTGCATATTTTTCTTTACCTTTTACAAAGAGAGATACTTTTGCAGGCTATCGAGGTTGCTCAAATAATAGACGAATATCTTGATGAAGACAATGCTGAGATGGTGTCAAAATGCATAGACATTTCTGTCTTTTACTTTTCAATCTCTTTAAAGGAAGAGGGGTTATTGAGTTCTGATTCTATGGCTGCTTTTTTGTCTTGCTTCACCTCTGCGTTTATCTACTCTAAAGTGGTCCTGTTAGGTGTTTCTTTTCTTGAGCGTGAACGAAGGTATGATGGTTGGGCATAATGGTCAAAGGGATATTGGTTACTTTATTGCTCGTGAAAATGACTTTTTATTGAAGTTAAATGCCTAGAAGAATATGATTCTCATCATTGGAAGTTATGATTCCCATTACTTTTCAATAACATTGTGCATTTTGTTTATTGCCATTTCTGGCTGAACACATTGATATTTGCTACTGCCATTTCCAGAACCTGAGCAATGCGCATGAATGAAGTCCCCACATATCTGAGCCCAACATAATCTATATTTGCAGTGGTTCTATTGGTTTACATGGAAATATTTTTTTCTGGAAACGTTTTTAGACTTTCATATGTTTGACACATGAAAATAGAAAAAACGTTCCAGTGGTGCAGATTTTTACCTTTAGTAGGGAAAGTCATTTTCCTGTTTTTGCGGAACAAACTGTATACATGGAACAATGAAAGCACTCAAGAAAGTATTTTCCATGGAAACTATTTATCCCAAGAAGTTAATTTCCCTGAAAGAAACAGAACACAGTACTCTGTATTAATTACTGTTATAAAAAAGCAATTTTACCTACGTGTGTCTTACTTGGCAAGGTACAATGAGGCAATCATATTGCTCAGGAAACTGCTAGATAGTTTCAAAAATGACATGAGAAGGGGATATTGGACTCTGAGACTTTCGATTGACCTGGAGCATGTTGCGTGTCCCGATGAGAGCCTTCAAGTTGCTGAAGATGGGTTATTGGATCCGTGGGTCCGTTCTGGCTCAAAATTGTCCCTGCAACAGCGGGTTCTGCGGTTGGGTAAGCCCCCACGGCGCTGGAAAACACCAAGCTATTGTAAATCTTTAAAAAGGAAAATTCCTGAGGTATATTGTGTGGAAGATGTCAAGTACTTTGCATTGTTATGCATATTGACGGTCATTTTGTTTCACCATTCAAATACTTTTGGGTTATTATATATTGTATAAATTGATCTTATGATTCCAGGTCCATGTTCAAGGCAGGCCACTGAACTGCAAAATGGGGGTGAAGAGTACATTTTATGGTGAAGATGGTGAACGGTGTGGGGTAGAACAACTTGCTCTCCAATACTATGCTGGAGAGGGAGGTAGCTGGCAGGGTGTTCATACGGAAAGTGGTATTTGGTTAACCCTTTTTGGGCTTCTGATGTGGGATGCTATATTTGCCGATGTTCCAAATGTATTTTGTAATAAGTTTCAGGTACTATATATTCTCAATAACTAAATGCTGTTTGGTAAATGAGATGAAAAGGAATTAATAGCTCACAACCCTTCTCGCTCATCTAAATAAATTTTAGAGTAAATTGTATAATTAGTCTTTTATAACGAAATATTTTCCATATTTAGTCCTCTATAATCAAATATTTTGCTTGTGGTGAAATTAAGGGGTGAAAGTGTAATTTCACAATAATCATATATCTTTCTTACCATAGCCAATGCCAGAGGTCGCTGTTAATGCGTCGTTTGTCATTTAGAGTCGCTGTCTACTGCAACCATACTCTAGAAATATCATCTCTGGTCAGAATTATACTCCACAACCATAGTCATTATTGTTGTGTTGTACGTCAAGTCGACACTAGAGTACGTGGAGTCGATGTGAATTTACAATTTTAGTCCCCAACTTAACATCAACATGACAGAAGGTCAAAAAGATTGTCAATGGGCGTAATATTTGATATTAGAGGACTAAATAGGGAAAACTCTGTGTTATAAAGGACCAAGGATCAATTATAAAGTTTACTCTAGATTTTAACCTTAGTTTTTTCACTTTTCTAGTTTTCTACACTTTTATTAAATTCTGTGCAAGTCAAACAAAGAAGGTTTTTGCAGGAGAGGGAGTATGTTCTAATGAATAAACTGTAATAACAAAAGTATAAAATAAATGCTCTCTGTATCCATAATGTTGCCAAGGAATTTTCTGAGAAATGGAATCCATTTTTCTCAGACAGCACCTCTGGATTTGGAGACTGATAGCTTCTACGAGGTTAGAAAGAGGGAGATAGAAACAGTACTAGAAAAGATTCAGGGTGGGATGGCAGAAGAGATACTCATCACTTCATGGGAATTACATAAAGGGACATCATGCAGAGGGGTAAAGTGGGAAAGGCATTCTCTGTCCCAACTCAGAGCAGCTGTGGCTTGCATTGGAGGCTCTTGCACCGCATCAATATGCCAAAATTTGGCCCAAGATTACCGGAGCTGGTCTAGTGGGATGCCCGACTTGTTACTGTGGCGCTTCCACGACAACTACAGAGGCGAAGCAAAACTTGTCGAAGTGAAAGGCCCAAGAGACCGACTCTCTGAACAACAGCGTGCTTGGTTGCTCTTTTTGATGGACTGTGGATTCAATGTTGAGGTATGCAAGGTAACCCACTCTCTTTTATAGTTCCCTTGCAATGAAATTCATTCAATATATTTTCAAACTATGATATTGTTACACACTACGATTATTTGAATCTTAGAATTGACATATTAAAGTCCATCAGTATTTATAAGAATCCAGCAACATATTGCATTTTGTGCAGTAAATATACGCATTTAAATGATGACTGTTTCGTTCTCTTGGTCGTGTTTTAGTGTATCCGGAATCTCCTTTTGTGTTGGATCAATTTGATATAAATATATATTTGTTTAATGAAAAGTATATACGCCAAGTTGGGAAAATCAAGGTTTGTGAGGGAGTCCTGTTATCCTATAGAAATGAGAATACCCTAATGTGATCCTTTAATATACCACCTATGAGCTTAATTTCCCATGGGATTTTTTTGGGGGGGAGGGTATTGTATGGGGGGCTATTTTTGTGAGCTAGGTGGGTACGGTTTAGGGCCGAGAGGGCGATACAGCGGGAGGGGTGGATGTGGGCTGGGGGGTTAGGCCGTGGTCTGTACCGGTGTTAGAAGGGCAAGGTTAAGCTGAGCCGAAGGGAGGTGGGCCGTAGGTGAGCAGAAAAATGGTGGGTGATCGTCCTCCGTGGGTTCAAGAAAGAAGAGGTCATCTGGGGAAGTTGGACGAGCATAGGGAAAAATAGAATCATCAAAGATGACATGGCGGGAGACAATGATTTTATTAGTTTGGAGGTCAAGACAACGATACCCTCGTTGGCTAGATGGGTGGCCAAGGAAAATACATCGAGCTGAGAGTGAGGCTAGTTTGTGAGGGGTGTTTGGTTTTGGAGAGTGGTTGTGGGGAGAATATTGAAAATGTGGGCTTTCATATAGAGTGCTTCAATCCAGAAATTGGGTGGAAGTTGGGCTTGAAAGAGGAGAGAGTGAATGAAGTTGTTAAGGGTGCAGATAGTGTGCTCAACCCGATCATTTTGTTGCTAGTATGAGGACAAGAAAAACGGAAAAGAATGCCCAAGGAAGCAATAATAGTTTAGAGTGCAAACAAATAAGAACCATCCGATGCATTTAATCAAAGGGACCAACATTATTTTTATTTCTTTCACCAAGCATCATTCTCAAAGGAAAGATGCATAACTTTATTTTTAATACATAATCTTTCATATTACAGCAAATAACTTTAAAAAACTCATTTTTAGTGGTTTGGTTGAGTTTGACCCATTTTTAGTGGTTCGTTTGAAGTTTGATAATCTTCGGATTCGACCAACATAATTTTTGTTCTAAACCTAGTATTTTCGAACTGAGTCTCGAGTCAAAAATAGACCGGGTCAAATTTTTGCTATGTCTATCCTAAATATATATACTCTCATTTGTTCCAAATTTTTATGAAAATTTAGAAATGTTAAAAAGATATTAGATTTATATTTTGCAAGAATTCTTCTTTTGTTTTTTTTAAATCTCCGTACCAAGGCTCGTTTTTTGTGTACTTTTTGTTCTTCATTCTTCAATTTTTTTATTCATTCTTCAATGAAAACACGTACTTGTAGTATGTAATTTGAGGTACAATTTTAGCATACAAGTAACTAAGAGCAGCTCTAACGGAACTTTTAAAACGTAGTAAAGTGTAAAACTTGAAAGAAATAGCTTTTACTATTCATTAATTGGGTTTCCAATGGGTCTTCTAAAAAATAGACCACAATCTATTTTTAATCTTCAAGCATCTATATTTAAACGACACTGTAGCATAATCTATTTCACCACGCTGCCCATTTCCACCTCGCTTCAACTAGACCTGGCAAAACAGAACCGTAACCGATTACCCGAACCGAAATATCCAAAACCGGAATGACCCGAAAAATGAAGATCCGATCTATAACCGAAAACCCGAAATGATCCGAATCAAACCAAAACCGAAGTAAATAATTCATATCCGATTTAAATCCGAAACCGATTAGATCTGAAATCGATAATATCCGAACCCGATTAGAACTAAAATCGATAAATTCAGAACTATGTTTGTCTTTCAATAAGCATATTATATTTTTAAATTTTTACTTTTATTTTACCATTTGAACTAATTACATTACTTGCTCATTCCCTTATAAAATGGATTATCTTCTTGAAAAAAAGTACAAAATTTCATGCCTTAAATTTACTATTACTCTTATTATTCCTATTATTGTTATTACTATTACTATTAATATTATTATTGATATTACTAATATTATTATTATTACCATGGGTGGCCCGGAGGGTTTGCAAAGTGGTCAACCGCACAGGGTCCCTAAAAATTTTAGGGTCCATATTTTTAAATTTGTTAATAATTTTAAAGCAAAAGTATTCGACAAATAAAATAGGGCCCAAAGTGTAAATTTTGGACCGGACTAATTTTATTTTTTCTTTTTTCAGGGCCGGCCCTGATTATTACAATTATACGGAGTATTATTATTACTACTACTACTATCATTATTATAAGGTAGTGTTTGTAACAACTATACACATAAATTTTCAATTTTTGTTTTGAATTTAGGAAAAAATATAATATTTTGTAGCATAAAAAAATTATATTTATATTTTGTAGTATAAATTTATTATGTAAAATATAGAAGAAATGCAATAAACTGTAACATAACATTCATATTTTCTAATGATTGTATATAATAATAATAATAATGTCTTTTCTCTATATTGAATATTAAAAAGTAAATCATTAAATTTTTTAATTATTGGTTAATGTCAATAATTTTTATATATATATATATATATATATATATATATATATATATATATATATATGAATTAGTTATTTTTATTTCATAAATCTAATAACTTTAAAATAAAAGTTATTGATTATATTATAATATGAATGATCATTATAAATTTTAATAACATTAATTCGAATTTAATTTAGATAAGAGTATATATGTAATTAGATCAAATCAAATTTAATCCACATCAAATAATGATATCAGATGCACTATTTTCTTCTTTTCTTCAATCTATACTTTATTTAAAAAGAAGTGAAGTCAATTTTGTGTTTCCCCGCCCAAGAGTGCTAGGCATTAGTTTTGGTAATTCTAAAGTTTAATTGGTAATTAATAAATGCTAATACTTATATTATATTTTATACAGAATTTTGTATTGGTAATATAATACCGAATTATTATATTCTGTTAAAGGAAAATAGGCATTAAAACACGTATGTTATTTAATCTGGTGATTTAAGCAACACGGTAATATCAAACAATTACTATTTTGAATTAATATTAACGGAAGAATTTTTTTAGTTAAGGTAATTTAAATTGTTTAGTAATAATAACGACACTGAATATTATAAAAAAGAAAACATGTACTCCGTATGTTATTTAATGCTGCGATTTAAACCATATATATGGTAATATGAAAAGGTAAATATTCTAAAAAAGGAAATAGTACTTTTAAAAACGTTAACATTACTTCACAAATTTCTTTTGTAATTCACAATTAATATTAACGGAACGGATGTTTTCGAAATAAGGAAATTTCTATTTCTCAATAATAATGACACCACAGAATATTATAAGGAAGAAAACGTTATTTTTAAAAAAATTAGTATTACTTTTCACACACAATGCCTTTAAAAACGTGATATTATTAATCTAAAAAATAATTATTATTATTAATCTAAAAAAATTGTTTAAAAGCTATAATAAATACATTTCCTTTTTTATCACACGGTATTAACTGTGGTGATTAACCAATTTCCTTTTTAAAACGAATAATTTTAACGCGTAATCATTTTAAAAAAGAAACAACGATAATATGACACAATTTATAATTGATAATTAATATTAGTTGAACGGATTTTTTCTAATCAAGGTAATAGTACTAAATCCTCAATAATAATGATGGCATGGAATATTATACAAAAGGAAATATAAATTTTAAAAAAAGGAATATTACTTTTAAAACACAATGCTTTTAAATCTATTGTTATAAAAGGAATTTTAAAAAGAAGGAATATTACTTTTAAAACACAATGCTTTCATTTCGTATGGTGTGTACTAATTATTTTGGATATAAATAGAACATGACTTTCCATGGTTGTAAACTCACATTGGCATCGTAAATTTACTTTTTCCATTCTTTAATACAAACCACATAAGGACTAATTAGTGTGTGGTCCACACTAGATGAAGTTGACGATAGTATTGGTCCGTTCATGGTAAGAGTTCACGCTATACATATTTATCGAACATCTGCACATGATCGAACGCCACAATCTTTGACGTCATTTTTCATGATGACAAAGTATGATACAGTTTTCCCTCGACTCAGTTTTAGTATACCAAATAATGAGAATTATTGATTACATTAACTAATTATATGCATTTACAAGGAAATCGGATGTGTTGATAGGAGATTCAAATATCGAGACTTTCGAGAATGACCTCGAAGAAAACAATGTTTATGGTTTATATAAGTTTAAAGTCCAACGCAACCTACAAAACACAAAGACGACCTCCAACCTTTTATGATAGTCTTTTTTGGAAAGACGAAGCTTCATAAATTATCTTTGGAACAATTTTCGAATTTCCGAAATTCATGGCTCTTAAAGACATCCAGTTACTGCCTTTGATAGACGACATTCATCTATATCTATACTATATTTAAAAAGAGGGGAATTCTCCATTCTATTTTCCCGCCTAAACGTTTTAGTCACAAAAGAAAAGTGCTAAAACTTGAAATGGTAACTGCCACGTACAAGGTAATTTCATAATTATTTTCTCTCTCACTTTTATTTCATAGTTATTATTAATTATTAAATTATTAATTATTATGGTATCATGTAATAATAATAATAATTAAATTAAATTATTAATTATTATTTATTTGTTAGGAATCTTCTGTTATTGCTTGTACTTGGTACTTTATCTGTGTTATACTGTGTTTCCTTCCATATTTTTGTGCAGGTGGAGCCGAGGGTCTCTTGGAAACAGCCTCCCCACTTCCGAGTAGGGGCAAGGTCTGCGTACACACACCCTCCCCAGACTCTACTGTTGCGGGATTCACTTGGGTTGTTGTTGTTGTAATAATAATAATAGAAAAAATAACATGTTAAACTTCAATGTTAATATGGTAATAATATGATACCACTAGTTGTAACCCCGTGCTTCGCACGGGCTCGCATATTTCTCTATAAAATATATCTATATGTTAACATAGATATTATAAGTTAACATTTTGGATGTTTGTTAAAAGTTCAATTCATATATGAACATAATATGAATTAAAATTTAATTTTATTTATTTTAATGTTTTAATAATAATATGATATGCATTAATAAAATAAATAATGTAATAAGATAAATTTTTTTTAAACAAATCGTTTAATTAATAAATATGCATATGTGATTAAATTTATATAATCATTTTTTAAAAAGTAATAATCTAAAATAAGTTGTGGATAGTATAAAAATTTTATATATATATATATATATATATATATATATATATATATATATATATATATATATATATATATATATATAATGGAGTATATTTTACAATGATGAAATATATATTTATAGAATTATTAAAAAATGAAAAAGTTTTATGCAAATGTATTCAAAGATCTTTTTAAAAAATCAAAATGGACCAATGAATGAAAATGCATAAATCCACATCATTAGTGAGTGCACATGTGGATGCACATGTGGCATGCCACATGTCAACACTACAACAATTGAACTCTCTTTTACATATATATAGGATAAGATATAATAATAATAAACGCAATAATTATTTTTGGTGCCATGTATAATAAAAAATGTAACATGTGGAACTTAATTTTAAATTATGAATTATTAATGAAGTAATTTCGTACCTCATAAATTTGGTACATTGTAATAAAAATGGTAAATGTCAAACTTTAATTATTAATAAGTTAATTTCATACCTTACAATTTTTTGTATCGAGAATAATAAAAAAGGTAACATATGAAAGAATAATAACATGGTAATAATATGGTACCGAATAATAATAATAATCATCAAAATAATAAACTTAATATTAGTAATAAAGCTAAGTTAGTTTTGTACTATTACCGTGTATAAAATAAATGAAAGTGTTGAGTTGGTTCAAAAATATATATTCTCATACTTATATATATTTTACCAAAATTATAAATTATAATATTAATTATTAATTATTAATAAGGTAACTTCATACCTTATATTTTTTGTACGTGTAATAAAAAAAGGCAACATTTAGAATAATAATAATATGAAAATAATATGGTACCGTATACTAATAATCATCATAATAATAAACGTAATAATAATCAAGGTATGTTAGTTTTGTGCTATTACCATGTATAAAATAAATCAAAGTGTTGACTTGATTTTAACAAAAATATTCACACACCTTATATTTTTTTACCAAAATTCTAAATTATAAAATTAATTATCAATTATTAATAAGGTAATTTCATACCTTATATTTTTCGGTATCGTGCAATAAAAAAAATAACATGTGAAACCTTAATCATTAGTTATTAATTATTAATAAGGTAATTTCATAAGTTATAGATTTTGGTACCATGCATAATAAGAAAGGTAGCATGTGAAAAAATAAAAAGAATATGGTGATAATATGGTACCGTATAATAATAATAATCATAATAATAATTGTAATAATAATAAAGGTAAGTTATAGAGTAACAATAATAATCATAATAATAAACGTAATAATAATAATAGAGTAACAAATTATAGTGGTTTGAAGATTTCGATGTGCAACGAACACAATGTTCCCACAAATTGTACAAATAATGTCGTTTACAAAAAGTCGTTTGAAATTTCTAAGCAAAAAACTTTTGTACCTTAAAATAATAAAATCTCTACATTCTATTACTCCCTTCGTCCTATAATGATCTTTCCAGAGCACTATTCCACACGGGAATGTATATTTATTTGTATTTTTTCATGGCCTATATGATAAAATAAAATATTCTTGTCACCACTTGTTTTGTTGAACTTTTGATGTAGTTTTTAAATATGTATGTTTTATTTTTTATTTCTATACCAATATTTAAATAAAATAGATTGAAAAAACTTGAGATTTTTTTCTTCGTTTTGCGAACCGGGAAGATCATTATAGGACGGAGGAAATATAAATCATACTCTCTCCGTCCCCCTGTATTTGTCCACATTTGACTTTTAGAAGTGTTCATCAAACCACTAACCACTTGACTCATCAAATTCAATATAGTGCATTGGATTGGATGACGTGAAAACCAGTCTTTTTTTGAAGCATTGCGCGATTTACGCTCCCCATCGCTCTGTGATCTGCCATGGAGGGAGAGGGAGAAGGAGAGGGAGAGCGTACGGAAAAGCCTTTTCAGGTTTGATCATCACGATGAACAAAAACCAGTCCTATACTGATTTCTTATTTTCCGTTAATTTATTTCCTTTCGTTATCATAAGCTTCTTCATCTATTTTTTGCTTTCATTTCTTTGCCGTTGCCATCTTTTGTATCTAGTACAGGTTATATATTCAACGTTATTTCTGTCAAATTGTGGAGCCTGATCCTATTCCTTTGATTGGATTTTTTTATTACAATGGCCTGAATTATTCGGGTTTGGTGTTTTCGAATTGTGATAATGTGATTATAATGGCATAAAATGTGCAAATTGTCAACATTTTGGATTGGAATTTCAGAAAGGATTTGAAGGAAGAGTACATATTGATGCAAAATGCAAGTTGCTGATAAGTATAGTATTAGGACTTCAAATAATTGATTTGCATTGTTTGATGTGTCATACAAACAATTCCAAGTAGGTCACAGAGTAATTTATTAATTTATCCCAGAATAGAAAATCCACAGCCAGTTTGGTAATGCTGTGGCTGAGAGTATTGTATCTTACATGTATTTAAAAACTTAAAAGGCAAAGAAACCAAAAGCTGTTTTTAAACCACAACACCCAGTGTTTGAAAATGTATTTACTACTTCATACTCCGTTTTTATTTGTAAAAACAGCTATATTTTCACAACACTATACACTCATATCATAAATTACCAAACATGGTTTTTTTCAGAGCATGGTTCAACACTTTTTTATTTAGAGTTCAACATTTTATAAAAAGTAATGCCATGTTGATCCATAATTGTTTAGTGTGTTGGTTGATGATTATAAGAGGGATATATATATATATATATATATATATATATATATATATATATATATATATATATATATATATATATATATATATATATATATATATATATATATATATATATATATATATATATATATTATATATATATATATATATATATATATATATATATATATATATATATATATATATATATATATATATATATATATATATGGGATTGACTCCGGTGAGAGGACACCTTATGGTGAGATGACATGATTCGGTGAGATGACGCAAAGCTCACCACACTACACTACAAAGCTCACCAATGAACAATGCAAAGCTCACCTAAAAATAAAGTAAAACTCACCACTTTTTGAACACAAAAAATCACCTTTTTTTTAAATTTTGAAAATTAAAAATTAATAAAAAATAAAATAGCAACACCGGTCGACCACCGGTCAGCGGCGGTTTCCGGCGACTGGCGGAGGATTCCGGAGACTGGTGGCAGAGCAACGGTGAATTCCGGCGACTGGAGATGGAACAGCGGCGGATTCCGGCGACCGGCGGCAGATTCTGACCGAAGCATGTCATCTCATCATAAGGTGTCATCTCACTGGAGTCAATCCTATATATATATATGTGTATATATATATATGTATATATATGTGTGTGTGTGTGTATATATATATATATATATAGGATTAACTCCAGTCAGATAACATGCTACAGTCACATGGCACTAGAGCTTACCATTGATCATTACAAAGCTCACAAAGGACTACTGCGGAGCCCACCAAAATGTATGGGAAAGCTCACCATGATTTTTTCAATTCACGCTTTGAATTTTTAAAACTTTGAAATTTAAATGCTCACAAACTCTAAGAACAAAGTCACCAATCCTCACTGCAAACCCCACCAAGCACACACACAAAACTCACCAAAAATTTAGGTTGATTTTTTTAATCAAAGGGTGACTTAGACCACCATTGACCGGCGGCAGCGTCTGGTGAGCGGTAACGAACGGGCGGCAGTCAACGGCGGCAGCCGGCACTCAAAGTCTAGTCAACATGGGTCAAAGTCCACGCCTTAAGTTTTTTATGGAAAAAAACAAATTGTTGAACAAAATAGGTGAGCTTTGCCATATAGCTTGATGGGCTTTGTAGTTGTGGGTGAGCTTTGTAGTTGGCACTGGTGAGCTTTACGACTTATGACCGTAGCATGTCATCTTACCATAAGGTGTCATGTGACTGGAGTTGATCCCTATATGTATATATATATATGTGTGTGTGCGTGTGTGTATATATAAAATTGTTTTGACACTTGAATATGGGAATTTTGGAAACTGAAGACTTCTTTGTACTAGTTTTCTTGTTCTAATTTGTTATGCATCATGGGTCCTCTCTCGCACAGCTATGCGCTTGTTCTTCTTTGCTTTCGCTGCAATACTACCATGTCCTGGCAGCTCATAATCCATAAACTATACAATTTGTGATTTTGTTTCTTGTTTTCTTTAACTAGTATATTTTCCAAGCGGAGCTTTTCTGGAGAGCAGTTTCACAATTAATCAGAAGTCAAAATGAAAAAGGCATTTGATCAAACTATGAGGGACTTGTAAGTATAATTCATTACTACGGAGTGTTTACGAGTATGATTATTCAATTAGGTACTAAAACACAGTTCCATGATGTTTTGATTCTTGTTTTACACTATACCCCTTCTGCCAGTTCACAATTCCCTTTTTGGGATGTCTCAGAAAAGTTCAAACTTATACTTTTTTCTTTTTAAAGAAATGAAGATGTGGCTGTTATTTCTCTTTCTTCTAGATAAAATTTAACCACTCACTTTTCTTAAACTTCATGAATTCAAACAGGTAACTTCTTTACAGGACGTAGGGATTTGATTATTTTGGTTACCTTTCTTCTATACATGCACCATTTAATTTGGAATGAATTTTGGAAACAACCTCTTTACCTTACTAGGAAAGGGTAATGTCTGTGTACATTTAACCTCCTCAAAGTCAAACACCATTCATGGGATTCCATTGGGCTTTTGTTTTAATCTGGAATGAATGGAAATGATATCAAGGGGTGGTGACCTATTAATGCATAGATAAATAAAAGTACAGCTAGTTAAAAAAGTCTTAAGTGTGAAGCAGTCTTTAAATGCACTAGGAAATCCTTGCACCTTATAAATAGATTTTTTATCCAACCTTTGGGATTCAACACTCTCGTGTGCAATCTTTTGATTCATGGCAGTCTTTCTTCAAAGAAGATATGGATAACGGGAGGTGAAATACTACTACTACCCCCATGTCTAATAAGAATAATTTAATAATAATAAGAATAAGATGAAAGTATAGCTCTTAATCATATATTACCTTTCTTTCTATTGTAGAACTGGCTTATTCAATTATCTTCTGTTTATCTATCTAATGCAGAAAGCGAGGGGTTAACAAGAAAGTTCTTAAAGTCCCTTCAATAGAGCAGAAGGTATGTTCTGCTTCCTCTTATGCTCTAGTTCTCAATGCTCTCCTTGCCTCCCTTTATATGACGAGTAACACAGCTTGACTCAAGTTATTTACATTTTATTTTTTTGTATTTTTTAATTTATTTTTGATAAATACAATTGGTATATTCTAAAAGTTCTTGTAAAGTTTCAGTGCGCACAAAAAAATCAAATTCTAGAGGCAAAAACAAAATTGTTGAGAAAAAGAAAAGAAAGAAGCGTTGAGTACTTGATTTGTTCAATGAATGATAATTAGTTCATATAAATTGGGACATGGGAAGTATTATGCATTTGCTTTGAATTTTGGACGGAACGGCTGACATTTCTAGCAACACCAGTTAAAACTTGCTTCTAAGAATGCTATGGACAATAGAAGTGAGTGAAACCCAGATTGGTCAAAATTACCGTCTGATAGCTTGGTATAAAGTATTAAAGTATAAACAATAGCAAACTACAGCAGAGAAACAATCATTGTATCTCATTTAAATCTATATTGATTTTTTCATGTTGTGTATAAATTCCTGCTTTGCTAAGAATCCGGGTAAAGTTTGTATAATAATTTAGCAGAAAGAATAGTTAAAATTCCAGTATTGCTTTTGCATGATATTTGCTGATACCTTTGAAATAATGAAATTAACTGTATTTGATAGCATGATGTCTTTCGCCCTTATTTGACTTGTTTGGATCTATGATAAAAACAGGTACTTGATTCCACTAGCAATGAGCCATGGGGTCCCCATGGATCACTTCTTGCAGATATTGCACTTGCCACTCGGAACTTGTATGTTACAAGCTCATCTTTTCCACATGTTGTTTTTCAGCTTGTTCCATTTAAGAGTGAAATTTTGATTTTTCACAGCAACGAATATAAAATAATTATGGCTGTCATATGGAAGAGGATCAATGACACTGGAAAAAATTGGCGGCATGTTTACAAGGTTGTCGTGATACCCTTTCTATATATGTGAACATACATTTGAGTAATTCTATTTTGGATTGATGTATGTGTTTTTTTTCCTTTCATTTCAAATCCACCTATACAAGCCTACAAGCTACATGGAAGGATAATATGTACCTTTACTTTTCAGGCTTTAACTGTTTTAGAATACTTGGTAGCTCATGGGTCAGAACGTGTCATAGATGAAATCAGGGAACACGCGTATCAGATAAATGTAAGGTTTTTCTCCATTTATGTTGAGAGTTGGATAAGATGCATTAGTATTTTTGCATTGTACTGGACCAGTTCAGGGGTTTCATATTTTCCCTGCTTGCCACAGACGCTATCAGATTTTCAATATATTGATTCCAGTGGCAGAGATCAAGGAAGTAATGTTAGAAAGAAGTCTCAATGTCTTGTAGTTTTAGTGAATGACAAAGAAAGAATGCAAGAAGTTCGTCAAAAGGCATCTGCAAACAGAGACAAGTATGTTTCATTATGGTTGTTTTATACATGTACACGGACCCCTTGTATTCGGATGGAGAAGATATGATATCAAACTGACTTGATTATTTAAAATTCTAAGGAATATGTTGAATGCTGATCATCCCACAGTTGTCGAGTGAGGTTGAGTCTAGTACACAAGTGCGAGCAAACTTTATGAATATGAACATTTATCCATCGCTATTGACATGAATGTCACAGTTTGTATATCTGGATTTTATACAATTATACAATGCCTTCTTGTGAAATGTATATGTTTTTGGATCTCCTCTATCATAACTTCAAGCTGAAATCCCTTAATGAATTGTTATTTCTTATAGATTCCGCAGTGTGTCAATGGGTAGTGTGCATCGTCCGAGTTCTTATTCAAGTACAGGAGGATATGGCGAAGGTTGGTATAGTGGTCATTATGGAAGCAGAGATGATAATCGAATTGGCTATGGGAAGGAAAGGGGATGGAGCCATAGAGATGAGGATATATATGGAGACTCATATGGACGTCATGGAGAAAGGTATGATAGAGAATATGAGGAGCGCAACAGCCATTATGCATACACTGATAGTGATTATCGTGGAAGTGGAACAAGTAAAAGCATTGATGAATATGGTTCAAGAAGCAAAAGCTTTGACAGAGAGAGAGAAATTGCTTGTGATGGTAGTGATCATCAATCATCCAGGTACTCTTATCTTTTACTCCCTCCGCCCAAATTAAACAGTCTACATTTGGTTTGGCACATAGTTTAAAAAAAGGAAATTGTATGGTTGAAAGTCATGTAGTGGGGAGAGAAAAAATTTGAGCTGCAAAAACTTTTCCAAGAGTGGAAAGAGGATGATTTTTTTGGGATGTTCCAAAAAGGAAATGAGGATTATTAATTCGGGACATAGGGAGTATTTCCAATAAATTTGCACTAGAAAATGGGTTTCTTTAATCCTAAATTTAGTGCAAAAGGTTTGGCTTGAGAAGTAATAATTCCATCACATAAGAATATAAAATTGTTTTAGAATGTATGAATCTGTATATTCAAATGATGATGAACAACACTTTAATCTGCATCGTTATCTATTATCTCCTAATGACAGGGGAAGTGGTGCTGTGGACCTCCCACAGAATGAAAGGTTTTTTTTCTTTGCTACTTATAATACTCTTAGATGATCTCCAAATGGCTCTCATTTAAACATCCATTTTCTTTCATTTAAAAGGGAATATCATTTGGTGACTCTGAAGGAATCTTTATATTATACAAAGTATTTTCTCTAATGGGCTCTTTATATAATTCCTAATTCACAGTAATCTTTCTCTAAATAACACACATTATAAAATTTATTTGCATTTTCTAAATTGACCACAACTTATCTTATCATATCAAAATTACCCTATTATCATGTAGGTAATTGTTGAAGCTCAATATAGCATATGCCTAAAGGGTAACAATATTTAGATATAATTGCTGCACCATCTGTTTGTTAAATGAAGGCATTCATGGGACTCAAAAATCTCAATAAGGTGGATGGTTAAATAGGAGCATAGGGGCTCACCTATGCATTCATGTTAAATGATTGTCTTTCCAAATTTAGAGAGTTGAAGTCACTCTATGCATTCATGTTAAATGATTGTCTTTCCAAATTTAGAGAGTTGAAGTCACTCTATGCATTAAATCTTGTAGGCATTTATAAAGGAATATGGGGCCCACCTGTTTTTAGTCATTTTAAGAATGATTTATCATTAATGAGGTGGATGGTTAAATAGGAGCATAGGGGTATTTAAGAATAAAAATAGATGGTCTTTTGTTTAAACAATAGTATTGTTTTCAAAATAGAAAGTAACTTTGGAGATTATCCTTTTTTGGCAACCATTTAATACAAAGATCACTCAATAGTTTATTCTTTTTTTGTAGGCAACAGCTTGAGCGGAAATTTTCTGAACAAAACCTTGCTCCTCTGAGCCTCGAGGAGGCAGCTGGTGCTCCCACGCATACTGCAGGGTATTATATGCAAATATCACCACACTTCATACCTCTACTTGAAGCATATCGGTTAATACATTATTGTTTTCTAATGCTAAAAAGGGATGTGGGGACTTCACCAGTTACCGCCGAATCATCATCCTATCAAACATATGCAAGCCCAAGTCAAGATACGGGTGCACCAGAAAACAATGAAGCTGTTGAATTGAGTGAATTTGATCCCCATGTTTCCTTGTCAGGTAAAACCATTCAAATAAAAGGGTCAAAATGATGCTTCAATGTTAAATTTTCAGCGGATGGATGTACCAGAAAATCAGTTTTGGCCTAGAATTCCCACTGTAGTCAAGGGACTAAAAAGGGAATGCAATTCTGAATATTTGTACGTACCTTTTTAAGCAGCTGCCCATTGTGCTTCTAGTACTACTGCTGGCCCTGAAGTGGATTTATTCGGCTCCCTATTTGAACCACTCTCTTCCAATTCACTAGCCCTCGTACCCGCTGGATCACTTACTGGAACATCGCAGGTTAATCCATCTGGTTTGACTGATTCTGAAGTTGCATATGTATTATCAGTTATCATCATTATCTATGGTTGGCAACCATGCTGGTTTTTGTTTAGCATCCCATATTGATTGTCTAATGTCTATCGAGTTTGAGTCTAGCATATAAGTGCAAGGAAAACCTCCACTTTTTAAAATCTTTTTGGGATGAGTTTGGCATTTAGTTTAGTATTCAAGCTTAGTTCGGTGGTGGTTTGTGGGGCAACCCCATATGAAGGTTGTTTGGCAATTGGCCCCATTTGTCCATCCCGACTAAGAGGTTTGTTGAGTATCCCACAATGATAATCCATTTGGAAGTTACGCCCAATCTAAAAGTTCTGAACGTTGATATAGTGATATGTTTGTACTTTTATCCACGTGAAACTTCAAATTTAAATTTCGGATCACCTGCTTTTTTGGGGAATTGAAGCATTTTCTTTTTATGCAGGATATTAAGAATCCCTTTGGTGATGAACCCTTCAAAGCTATCCCATCTTCCAATGGCATACCTTCTCAACCTCCTGATGTTACTCAACCAACGTCTCATATCTCTGACCAGGATATTGACATATTGGCTGATATTCTCCCCCCATCTAGGCTTTCACAAAGTGAGCAACCCCTCCCAACTTGCCAATTTGCACCTCATATAGGCTTTCCGCCACAAGCTACTCAGCAAGCCCTTCATATACGGTTTGTATCTCAAAATGGCTTGATTGCTCAGCACGGAGCTGGCTCTCCATCTCAATCTGGTCAGGCTGCTTTCATGACAAGTTTTGCTGCTCAGCCTGGGCAACAGTTGTTACAAACATCTCATGTTGATTCACGAATGTGGTTTCCTGCTCAAATCCACCACCAACCTCAATCTTTGGCACTTGTTCTATCTCAAGCTGCTCCTTATAGAGGTTTTGTTGGGAGTTATAATAGTGCACCTCTATGTCAATTCTCCCGCTCAATGTGTACACAAGCTGGAGAAACTACACATGATAATAATTCTATGCATTTTTCTTCACATCATGGTGCACTTGCACAAGCACCGTCACAGATGGCAGCCCTTCAATCGCCGAGAACTCAAACAGAAACCATCCCTCCTTTTTCCACTCAGCCTCCAACTCAGCCAGCCAAGGAAAAGTTTGAGACAAAATCTACAATTTGGACCGACACACTGAATCGCGGACTGGTCAATCTAAACATTTCTGGGCGTAAGTTCTCACCAGTTGCGGTATATTGATTTTTGCACCATTTTTTTGGGTTAAAACATGAATATCCCCATAATTATTTACTAATGTCATTTTATGCACAGCTAAAACAAATCCATTAGCCGATATTGGAATTGATTTTGATGCTATGAATCGCAAAGAAAAGAGAATGGCGAGTAATTCTACGGCACCAAGCATTACAATGGGGAAAGCCATGGGCTGTGGCTCTGGAATTGGGCGCGCCGGTGCAGGTGCTCTTAGGCCTCTACAGACTCAGATGGTTAGTGCTCATCCGGCAGCAGCAGGAATCCCCATGGGAGGCTACAGAGGACCAATAAACCAAACAATGGGTATAGGGATGATGAGACCATTGTTGCCACAACAGCAGATTCAACAGCCTAATTCTGGCTTTCCTCCTGGAACTAATGTAAGTGGAGGTCAGTATCCTCTCCCTGGAACTACCTATTACGGCCACCAACCATTTGGTGGGGGATATCGCCGTTGAGGTCCGATCTGCCATGTTGATCAATTTTTTTTAAAAAATATGTTCTTTTTATACAAAACATACCCTCATCCCAGATAGTTGCTTGTTTGGGTTATACTCCCTTTTTCTCCTAATTCTACCACACAAAAAACGTCTTTCGATAGTTAGCAACATGCTCGAAAGTTCGTACAAAATTACAAGCATGTCCTCACTCTAGTGACCATTGTAGTTTCTCTTCCAGAACCTGGAAAATGACCACGGCTGGCTAGTGCATTAGGATATTGTATACTCCTTGGATAACATTCTTGGTGGACATTTTGTGAATTGTTACATTCTTGCATTATGTCATTTGGATATTCTACCTTGAATAATATAATCACTGTCAAAAGTGCAAGATATCTAAAAGTCGTTTCAAGTTTTGCAAATATTGGTCTGGTCTAGATTGATTCAAATTATATTTAAAGCTATTTCTGATTTGGTTTGATCGATTTCAATAAAAATAGATAGTACTATATAAATAAATAATACTTCGTAAGTAATAAAAATAAACTAAAAGGAACATGCTCTTAGTCTCTTTTCCAAAAGAACTTTCAATACATGCGGAGGTCTATTCTAAATTTTCAACTTGTAACAAAGTCACCAAGTGGCAGACTAGTTGGATTAGGAACTATTTGTATAATTGGTCTTGAGTGTAACGTTTAGGTTATGTTTTATACTCGTATTAGCTTTTGCTTTTGAAAATATTATCTAATGATAGCTTTTAACTTTAATAATGTTTGCACAAATCTACATTCTTTAAAAAAATGATTCAAAACCCTAGTTTTTTTTCAAAACCCTAGTTACAAATGTTGTTTCTAAACGATCTTGTAGTTGACTCGCTTCGAATTATTTGACCTAGTGGAGTTGCGTTCAAACATTGTGAGTTGGAAATTGTCCAATCAAATGTGAAATTGGCCAATTTTCTATGGAGTACCAAACTTTAGAATTAGGGAACAAACTATTGTAGTAGCATCCATGTGATGAGGATAATGCTATTTGTACCGCATTTTGTACTGCAGGAATGCACAAACGTTTTGTGTTGGTGTAATATTAATTTTTGTTAACGCACCAACATTTTGCGTCAGTTTAAATTTTACCAATACTTTGTGCCAGTGTGAACCATCAAAATGTTGATGCATACCTTTGGTGTACAAATGAGGTAAAAATTTTGGGGTAGTTGTAGCCTGCTCATATTTTCTGTGGAGAAGCATTAATATTACTTACTCCCTAAGGTTTGTATATGTATAATTGCACCTCGTAAGTATAATTGACTTTAAAGTCAAAAGTTTGACTGTATACTTACGAGATGTAATTGACGTAGGTGGGGGGATGAGTTTGGGTCAGGACTTGGCAGGGGGATTTACCGGGGGGTTAGAGGGGTAGTAATCATCAATTTTATGAATGGAGGTCCGTAGGGGACAGTGGCTTCCGTGACCACTGGAACTCAGTGGCCACGGAACCGGGCCGTTATGGAAATACGTACAAAGTAACTCCTTATATAGGAAATGATAGAAAATAAAAATGGAAACTTTATTTTTATATGGATGGGTTACTTCAAAGAAAAAAAGCATACATCCCAAAATTAAAGACACAATTGATCAAGTACCTTTGACCATGAATTAATATACTTTTGAGTAAATGCTACGGATAAATTACTCCATATAAAAAGTTGATACATCAAAAATGTATTTTAAAAATAAATTCTGTTATATTTAATTTACATACAATTAAATATCCTTTTTATTAGTATGGTTGATAATGCTCTCAATTATTCTTCTATACATCAAGTAACAATGCCAATCATACAATTTCAAGTTTTTAAAGATTCATATTAGTTTCAAATTCCAATGCGGTTTATTTTTATGTGAAGGATCATTATTTTACATGCATATTTGTACTAATTATTTCAAGAATTGATAGTATATAAGAATGTTGTTGAACCTAAAAATTGACTCCACTTCTTAGTAATTTCGAGTCCGCCACTCTGTGATTGGGTACATTATACTACGTAGATTTTATCGAAAAAGAACTAAAAGTATTGCTCCATACATCAACTTACCAAAAACACATTTTAGCCAAGGACCTTGTAGTCTAATGACACTGCTATACCTCTTGCAAACAAGAAGTCACGTATTTGATCTTGAGTCCGGTTCCACGGCCACTGGATTCCAGTGGCCACGGAAGCCACTGCCCCCCTACGGATCTCCGTTTATAAAATTGATGATTCATACCCCCTCTAACTCCCCGGTAACCCCCCCCCCCCCCCCCCCCCGCCGCCAAGTCCCGACCCAAACTAATCACCCGACTTACGTCAATTGCACCTCGTAAGTATAATTGACTTTATACTTACGAGGTGCAATTGACGTAGGTGGGGTGATTAGTTTGGGTCGGGACTTGGCGGGGGATTGACCGGGGGGGTTAGAGGGGTAGGAATCATCAATTTTATGAACGGAGATCCGTACGGGGGCAGTGGCTTCCGTGGCCACTGGAATCCAGTGGCAATGGAACCGGGCTCTTTGATTTTTAGTGCGGGCAGTAACTTTATGAAGTTTAATAGTTAGAGAATGTATGAACACTACATTATAATAGAGTTATTAGTGTTAAAAAATAATTACACATTTTACGTTTATACTTATATTCCAAAGTAATTTTTGAATATCTGTTATATAAGTTCATGTAAAGACTATTTGTTAAGATAAATTTGTTATTATTTGTTTTGTCCATAAACAAATTTTGTCAAATGAAATGTTTATTTATGAGTAATCATGTACCACACGCATTGGTATTATTTAAAAAAAAAAGCTAACATAAACAATGAGAAAGTGTGTACGGAGAAATCGGTTTTTTACTAAACAAATGCTAACACAAACAATCGGCCTTTTTTTATGCCGCACAGTTAAAAGATTAAAATATTTAATGTGGTGTACATTTATTCAATTTATCCCGGACTTCTATCCGGTTAAAATATTTTTACTAAAAAATGTACACCAACTCTATTTTTCACATTTCACATTTCAATCGGTTGTTCTTTAATGGTATACGGGGCCGGTTCCCGTGAGAATGCACCTTGTGAAGAGAAATGAGAATAAAATCTAGCCATTGGATCTGATGTATCGTGCGGCTCAGATTGCATCCTGCACTCAGATTTTGAGATAGTACATTTTCAAAGGATTATGGTGCATTTCGACGTGATGCATTTTCAAGCCATTTTGATGCACCTAATTTTGATGCAATCCTGACCCTTAGATCTTCCAATCTAAAACATCAGATTCATTCTCATTTCTCTCTTAAGATCACATTTTTACTAGAACCAACATCAATGATATACTACTCTATCTCTAACATAGTTTGGATAATTTATTATTATTTCTTAATTCAACATGAAAAATGAACTAAATGCAGACAAACTAAGGCTAGATTTTTCTTTTCTTTTTTTCCGCAATAATCTGTCTTTATTACTCCTTGATCTTAATCTCTCTTTAGCAATGAGAAAAAATTAAAGAAATCACTTTAAATAGGAGTAAAACATAAAAAAATACCAAAATAAATATTTCATTTTTTTTTTCAAATAGAAGTTCACACTAAAACAATGTGACAATATACATGGTCATTTTACAATACTTTTTTATAATGTATGCAATCATGATTAACAGTATAAATGCATTGTAACTCATATTACGGAAATAAAAACATGAAATTCTTATTTTGGTTTATTTTTAATATTTTATTCCTACTTTAGACTTTTTGTACCGTAGATAGATAATAACAGTATACTCATAAATCATAATCATTTCTCAAACTCCAGCAATTGAATGAGTGAATGAATACTCAGTAATACTGATTATATACATTATACAGCAGAGTAACTGGAGAAAAAAAACAAAATGATGGAAGATTCACCACAAATCAATATCATATTTCATCAGTCAGTGAATGACTTTCTTCTGCAGTTCTGTATAATAGTGTCGTCTCTAGACTCATTCTTGCACTTCGGTTTCTGACATATATATATACACAGTATATATATACATATACATATGCGTGTGTGTGTATATATATATGTATATATACATACATGCATTTTATGATGTGGCGGTAGCCTGAGACCTCCAAAGTGTCTGGAGAGCCTTCACAACAATGCTCATGTTGGGACGAAATTCTGCCTCATATTGTACACACAATGCCGCGACAGCTGCCATCTACATTTACCCAAACATTTATCGTGTCACCCAAAAAAAGCATTAGATGTAATGGGGAAAACAATTACAACAAAAGGCCCAGTAAAATCTCACACAAAAAAAGTGTGGAGGCAAACCTTACCCCTACTAGTTAGTAGAGAGGTTTCCAAATTTGGCATCCAAATTTTGGTGAATTGATGGGCCCAAAATATATGTTGCATGAATTATAAGAATCAAATGCTCATCGATTTTAAATGTGTCTTGTTTTATGTTAATTTAAATAAAAAAAATTGTTAGGCCTATTGATTTGCCTATAGCCGGGCAACAAAAGAAAAGTTGGGGTATGGAGAGAAGTAGAAACCTTGGCTACTGCTTTAGGAGGGTACTCTCCTTTGAGCCTTGGGTCTACACACTGATGCACTTTATCTTCACTCAATCTTGGGGTG
The DNA here is from genome assembly GCA_003260385.1 of Cuscuta australis. Lineage (NCBI taxonomy): Eukaryota > Viridiplantae > Streptophyta > Magnoliopsida > Solanales > Convolvulaceae > Cuscuta > Cuscuta australis. Next base: position 2,042,558 of record NQVE01000098.1, on the reverse strand, counting down.
GCCTAAAGATACACATGAAAATTGAGCAATAGTCACGGTATTGGTAGTAGTTAATTAAGAGCAAAAGTTTAAAACTTCTCAACATAATAATAATCGACTGAATGAATGAACGGATGAATGCTCACCCATGTGACAAGGCTCTGCTGTCCGCGAGGCATAGTATGATCTACAGGTTTTCTTCCTGTCAAAAGTTCGAGAAGCACAACTCCAAAGCTATATACATCACTCTTCTGAGTTAGCTGTCCGGTCATTGCATATCTACCAAAAAAATAGAATAAAATTAGTGAGACAATTAAAAAAAGTGTAAAAAGAAAACAACAACAACCCAGTTGAATCCCACTACATCTGGGGAAAAGAAAAGTGATGGGGAAAGCAGCATTACTCTGGTGCATGATAACCAAACGTTCCCAGGACTCTAGTGGAATGAAGCCTGGCAGCCATATCGGGAGGTTGATTAGAAAGGTTAAAACCTGCAACCTTTGCTTTGAGGTTATCAAAGAGAAGGATGTTGCTCGATCTGATATCCCTGTGTATTACCGACGGTTGGACCTTCTCATGCAAATGTTCGAGTCCCCTTGCAGCATTAACAGCAATCCTGACCCTTTGCATCCAATCCAGTGGTGGCCCAGGTTGTGATCCTTCCACTCCTTTTCTTCCTGCAATCCCAAACAATTTTGTTCTTAATTAAACTTGTGGTGTTTTTTCACTCATTTTTCATAATTATCAGATCAGATGATGTTTTTTCTCTTACCGTGCAATACATCATGTAAAGATCCCATGGTTGCAAATTCATAAACCAATACACGGTGATTTCGCTTCATGCAGTATCCAAGCAGTTCAACAAGGTTTTCGTGTTTGATCCTTGAAACCATAGAAACCTTAAAACGAGCAAACACCATTACCATTATCAGCACCTTAGTCCCAATTAGAGGAATGTCAAGAATATGCAGGGAACTTATTTTCAAGAAATGTTTGTGTTTGTAGAGGAAGAAAATACTTATACTTCAAAAAGAAGCATTTGGAAGGAAAATGGCATAGTGTTTTCAAGAGTTACAAAAAAAACTTCCTTCTAATGCTTATTCAAGAAACAGGAGCAGATTGATGCTTTTCAATACACCACTTTAGGTGCCTAACTTAATATCCTAAACAGGCTCTAATTCTTTTTTTGAAAATGAAAATGTGTATGCAAGAGTTAGAAACAGACTTGAGTTAAGAATTCGGCATCTGGTCCTGGCACAGATGAGTCGTCTAACTTCTTCACAGCCACAGGTTTCCCATTTTCTGAATTTGCAAAGTACACTCTTCCGTAAGATCCTTCACCGATCAGCGCCTTTAATCCAAAATTGTCTGTTCTTTCCTTCAACTCATTTAGAGAATAAACAGGCACCTCAATAGGTGGGATTGCTGTTTTCACCTCGGCTTTGATGGGACTTGGCACTTTTGGACCTTTTTGACGCCCTACATATGTAAACACATGTTTGATGGTGACTAATGTGTGCATTTATAAGCCCAAATAAATTTTCAAAGGTAAAAAACACAGCCACTTATTACTCAACACATAACCATGCCATTATAAATTTTGAATGTGTCTTACCTTCTAGGCTCAAAATATACAATATGTGACCACCTTTTATTTATGGAGGGGTAGAATGTGGTGTATAGAAACTTTATATGCATTGTTTTCTTCTAGTGCTTTTGTCCCCTATAATTTTCTATATTAAAACCAAAACTCTCCAGATGAACTAAAAGGCTTCTCAATACAAACTAACAATCACAAATCTTTATCTTAAACTATACTGCATTTATTGTAATTCTGAAATGGTTATGTATCCAAAATCTGAATACAATCAATTAATCTCACCCTACACTATAGAAGGTCCTTCTGAAAAATTGCAAGCTAGTTAGGGAGAAACTCTTATTAGCTGTGAATGATGGTAAAACTCTAAATGAGACAGAATTAGTTAAACTCTTATTAGCTGTAAATGATGATAAAACTCTAGTTAGGGGAAAACTATGCATTTTTTATGTGTGTTCATATTATTATCATATTTAGCATATTATATTCGATCTATATATTCTTTAAAGAAATAAACATACCATCGGAATGTTTAGTGGGACTTTTAAGGAGCTCCGTTTCATGGGAAGGGTAGGATTCGTCAACTTCGGAGACACAACACAGCCATCTACGCATCCTTGCTTTCTTCTTTACATAAATATCATCATCATCTGCACTTGCCTTTTCAAATGGCACAAAGTAAGCCGGAGGTGGAGCATTCGACTGTGCAACATAACAGGACACAATTACTTGCCCAAAACCAATTGAAACGAGCCCACAACATTAAAATCCAGGTTCAAGACGATTAATATTACAACATTGAAATTTTGTCACAGTTTTGTTTCACATTCAAGACATACAGACACACAACAGATTCCATAATTCCAGCAAAATTGTACATCTGAAAGAAGAAATAAACATTATCCGGATTCTCTTTATGCTTTCATTGTAGGATTCTAAACAAATGTTTTGGGTTTTCAGAAAATCAATGCAATGATATAAAAGAAACAATAATAACAACAAACGATGACGAATAGAGGGAAATGTAAAAAAAAGGGAGAGAAAAACGTACCACGAGACCTCGCCGATGAAAGGAGCGATCCATCGACGGGAATATAAAGCGGGAGAGCGATGGGAAAGGAGGAAGAAGAGAGCCGCAGAGAAAGGAGCGATGAATGAATAATCCCCAAACTCGTGAGAGGTGGGGAGAGAGAGAGAGATAGAGAAATGGGGATTGAAGGGATCAATCCGAGATTGAATGGAAAAGCTATCAAATACTCCGAAGAATGGAGACGGAATAGAAGAAGCCTTAATAGAGAATTGAAAGAAAGGATGGGAATGGTGAAGCGCCATTGATGATGAACTGCACTGGGCGCCGATGAGAGGCCCGCCGGTATTCAAGCTCTGATTTTCCATTTCATATTCCTCATTCTCTCTTTGCTATATTTACTCCTATTTCTTTAGTTAGTCTTTATTTTTTTTAAGAATAAATTTAATAATTTGTCTTTATAAGATGAAAACTCTAATATTTAATCATTTATTACTAAACAGTACGCTCACAATCTTTTTTTTAAAGCTAAAAGTATAATTTCATATTGATTTGTGTCGGGTGAAACCAGTTTGACATAACATTTAATAATGATGACTGTAGTTGTTGATTAGGATTCGAACTAGATACGACATGTGTAAATTATGGTTGTAGCAGATAGCAACTCTAGTTGACATACGGCGCATCAATAACGGCGTCTATCACAAGGTATGTCAATGTAAAATTATAATTTTAGATTTCAAATTAACACCGATATTACTGTGCAATCACGTTAGAGAGAAAAAGTGAATTCTCAAAATGGATGTGTCACTATTGACGGAGAAAGCTTGTTCCTAAGTCTCATGACTTTTGGCGCGCAGGCCACATGGGTGCATAGCTAACGAACAGACGTTTATCATTATTCAGACCGGCCCATCAGAGTAGATCGATCGTCGATCTGTAACCCACAAACAAGAATTGGCGCTTGGCCAATGTGCCCATTCAGTCGTTCTTGCTTTATGACCAACCTTGGTCCTGGGCGGGGTCTTCTCCTTTGGTCTTCTTCCTTGAACTAGATACCTCATGGAAAGATAATCATAAAAAAAGATCGCACAAGTATTAAAAAGTTGAGGAGAACATGCTCGTGGAAGAGTGGGATAATGTAGAAAAAAGGTAAGAAGAGTAGTGAGTTTTTCTCTGTAATTCAGTTAACTGTTTCTCTCGGTCAAAAAATAATAGGTTTTACTTATTTATATTTATATCAAATCTTTTATTTCTCTATTTTAATGAGATTATTTACAAAATCATTTCCCACTTTTATAAATAATTCTAAATTAAGGCTTGTTCACTTGTTCAAGTGATCTGATTATTACTGATTTGGAAAATGCTAAAGAGGCACCACGTGTGCCTCCAAGCATGCCACCCAATATATTTAATGTTTTTTCAATTTTCTTTTTTTCTTAGTCTTTTCATCTCTTGCCTTCTTCCCCAAAATTCCCCCTTTTCATCTCTCTTTTTTCGGCAACTCCAATTCGCCGGCATAGCCGGAATTGCAGCGCTAGACAACTCCAATTCGGACAACTCCTAGTCGAGAGCATAGCAGCGCCGGCAACCTCACCCCTCCAGCTCCAGTGCCGGTAGCCCCACCCCTCCAGCTCCAATGTCGGCAGCCCCACCCCTCTAACTCCAGCGCCGGCAGCCCCACCCCTCCGAACAGGTACTGACGCTAACTTTCCTTTCCTTGGTATCGTTCTTTATCTCTCTCTGTTTCTAAAATTGATATAAACCCTAGGGGGGTTCGGATCTCGGATCTTATTCTACATTGGAATTTTAGCGTCTTTAGTAAATACTCCGTAATAATTAATGATTTTCGAACAGTTCCGAAGTATCAAAGACCATATGCCCTAATTATGGTTTAAAAAGTAATAATCATGGGCACTTCAAGGATCCAGTTTATGATATACTTAAGATTTGCTTCTTTTTTAAAAAATTGATTTCTTCAAAACTTAGCAGAAGATAGCAACCAGGGGAACCAAGTTCACAGCATTCTCTAAAAAAGTTATTCTTTACTACATTTAGTGCTGAATTTTAACATTCTGGGCAGTTAACTCTACCGGCACGTTCATCGCTTAGCAATACAAAGAAAAAAACTTTGAAATTGGGTGTGCAAGGTGATCAAGTTGATGTGGGTTAATCAAGAAGCATGTTTTTAGAGTATTTGAACTTCATATAAGATTATTGTTTGTGAAAAAGGTTTGCTTGTTATTTTGGCTTATGGTGTGAATTGTATGGCATAGATGGTTAAGTTCTGTTATTTGAACTTCATATAACATTATTGTCTGTGAAAGAAGACGTCTGCTTGTTATTTTTGATTGCTTACTGTGAATTGTATCTCATGACTCCTTGAAAGGGCTGAAATTCTCATTTTACGTTCAAGTAGTAAGAAGAATACCTCCTACTTCGCACGGTTAAGGGTGTGGGTGCAAACACTTTGGAGAATGACAGGACTCTAGGTTTGTTCGCCATTACTTCGTTATGGTACTCCAATGGTGGTGAAAATCATACCTCCCTACTTATTTCAATATTATTTTCCCTTGCAGGTATGGCAATTCTGGAGTGATGGTGCTAGCATTTCTAGAGTCTTTGTTGTTTGGCTTACCATTAAGTCCGGACTGCAGTTCTAAACACATGGTTGATTTTCGATATCAATTTGCAGCTAGGTTATGGCGTGGAAGGAAAACAACCAATATTTAATTTACAATTTTAGGGATCTTTAATTTTTGTGAAACTCTTTGTAATGGTTTTTGTGTTTTGTAATGTATTTTTTTGGGAAACACTTTAGATTTTTTTGAAAGCTTTGTAATGGGGCTTTTAGCATCATGAATTTCTAATTGTTAATGAACAATCTGTTACTGTGTGTTATGAATGATTTACCTTAGTTTATGACTGAATTACAAATTTACTTTCAGAGCCCTCACAGAGAATAACTGTCTATTTTATCTGTTACACAGAGCTTCAACGTATGTGACCGAGTTACATAATGTTATGCACTTCATATTTTTTTGATTTTTTTGTAATGGGGCTTTTATCATCATGAATTTCTACTTGATAATGCACAATCTGTTACTGTGTGTGATGAATGATTTACCTTAATTTATGATTGAATTACAAATTTGCTTTCAGATCCCTCCCAGAGATTAACTGTCTATTTTACCTATTACACAGAGTTTTAATGTATGTGACGACAGAGTTACTTAACGTTATGCACATACACCATCTTCAGAATCTCATCACATATCTAGGGGTCTTGTATAGCTAAAAACAAAGTTAAAACGCATACATTAGATTTCTTGGTGCTCACAAGGAATAACTGTCTATGTCACAGACTTCACAGAGACTTAATGTATGTGAAGACAGAGTTACATCAGGTTTACATTAGTTTATGTGCAGAGAACTCAGAGAAAGTTATCATACTTGTTACATACTTCACACAAAAAGCAAAAAGCAAAAAGGGTGGAACACATCTTGTGTTTTGCTCTTTTTATTTCCTTGTCGACTACACACAAATGTAACACTTCTAGGAGTTCCATCTTTGGCTTTGCGAGTTGTCCTAGTCCGCATTGGAAATCCTACACTTCGAGCATAAGCCAGATAGTGTTCTCGAATTTCTTCAATGCTTGTAAACTTCATCCCCACTTCAGGCACGCTACCTTCGTTTCCTTTAGAATGACATTGACCATTGTTCCGGACATCATTGTTAATGTCATCTGTGTTTTGTCTGATCTCACCACTCGCCCGTTCTTGCCCTTCGTCGTTAAATAAATACTGAAAGCACGGATCGTTTAGAAAAAAATCCGGTTCAAAAATCAAAAGCTGCAAAAAACAGTACCTTTAATATAATAAAATACCTGACTATGAAGAAAACAATAATACACCAAATGCAGAGTTCATACAGATAATTAGCATCTGTGACAAGGACAAACCCTAGATTCACAGAACTTTAATCTTTGTAACACGAAAACAAAACAGTTTTTTCACTACTTCAAATGAATATAGAATGGGGTCTAAATATCAACACTTACAACTGGGCTGCAACTCATATAAAACCAGGTCTTCTTCTTCACTACCAAAATCATGTGGTTGCTCATTCTCAACATGTGTAACAATAGATGTTTGTAAGTCCATAATCACCAAATATCTTATGTACTCTACAAAAATTCAAAAAATTATTGCCATAGAAATTGACTAAAAATGGAATGAAGAGAAGAGATTGACAGAGGAATTGTCGTGCTACAGGGGTTGGCGCATCAGAGATATGAAGAGGAAGATAAGAAAAAGAAGAGATTACCTGCCGGTTTGTAAGAAGGAGAGCGCATGAAAGAGAGAAGAGAGTCGGTCGCTGCCGCGGAAGAGCAGATCCAGAGCAACATAGAGGAAATGAATAAAAAAAGAAGGAGAAAAGGTAGGATTGGTGGGTGCACTATAGCACTGTAGTACTGATTTTTAGAAAAAATATTCAGTGTAACATTGTTCCCCTGCTGATCATCTATCTCCGCCTGATTGTGGAGTTCCAGTCCCCTCGCGCGTTGAGTTGTCGAGACACACTACGAACACGAATGCCCAAAATTCAAGAACAGGAACTTTTAGTTGAAAACGCAGTCCGCTTCTCTGCAGAACCCCGCAGATCATCGATCTCTTCTTCCCATCAATCAGGTACACTTTATCACTCTCAGTTTCGGTCCCGTTCATTTGAAAAGGTTGGAGGTCGCCGTGACGGGAATGAGGATTGTGAATTTTGCGCAAAACATCTGGCCTTTCTCTGTATTCAAGCGCGACGACTTGAGGGTTTCGGAAGGGTTAGTCAGGAGATTATCGATTCCGGATTGCACCAAACGGTTCGTCTACGCGATTCCAGATCCCGACTCCGGCGCTGTTGTGTACGTGGTGTGCGTGCAGAACCTCTCCGAGCAGTCGGCCTCGGATGCCCAGTGCCTGATTAGGGAAATCCGGCCGGATGCCGTGGTGGTCCAAGTCGATAACATGACGAGTGATGCTCTCAGGGATGGGAGTGGGAGTAAATGCGAAAAGGGTTTCGTGAAATCCATACTTTTTGGTGGAAACGAAAACGTTTGCGAGGAGAATTCGGTTCCAACCTCTGCGATGGAGGTGCTAAGGAGGTGCTTTATGCACAAGATCAACAAGGAGAAGTATGAGAGCATGGCTGGGAACTTGGTTTTGAGTGAGATTTTCGGGGTAGGGTTTGATGGATATGTGTTGGCAGCCAAGAGAGCAGCAGAAGACGTCGGTTCAGCTCTTTTGTTGCTTGATTCTCCTTTTGTTAAAAGCACCGACAATGCCGAGTGTTCTACTACAGTGGGAGACAAAGGGTATGGAGTTCTAGGAGTGAGGGCCCATAGTAATTCAGTTCTTCAAAGAACATGGCAAAGTTTTCATACAAATATCAGTATCCAAACTCAAATGGTTAAGCTATCATCATCATTATCATCATCATCACATTTGCTTAATTCCACTTCTGTTTCAAGAAACGAGTCCGAGAGTATCAGTCCACAAGTGCAGTATCAAGTTCCCCCATTTGCTCAGTCTGTGTACCCTTTACTTGTTGATTTGCATGATATTTTTATGGACGTCCCTTCAATAACTAGAGCACTAGCTTATGCTCAGAAAATGTTGTACGATGTGAGTAGAGGAGAGATGGTGAAAGCCGAGGTCCTCTCTGAAGTTTATGTGTTCAGAATTGCAGTCGAGTCGTTGAGAATCACCTTAAATAATGCCAGTCGGCTCCCTATTAGTAAAACCAAGAACGAAAGCCGAGAGTTTTCTGAGTTATCTATTGAGGATAAATCACATGCACTTCTTGCCCAGGCTCTCAGAAGCCAAACAAAAAAGTTCAAAACAATCGTTGCAGTACTGGATGCACGTGGGCTAATCGGGCTTAGGAAACACTGGGATACCCATGTACCCCAGGAAGTTAAGGATATGGTTGACCAGCTGGTGATTGGCTGGGAGAGTGGGGAAACTTCAAAGATGGACAGAAAAAGCTTATTAGCCGGGAAACCAGTTGTGGCAGTAGGGGCAGGTGCTACAGCAATGATAGGCGCTTCATCCCTATCCAAAGTTGTCCCATTGTCCACTGTTATGAAGGTCGTCACCTTCAAATTTCCCACCTCATTGAAACTGATGATGACCCAGTCCCAAAAGGTTGCAGCAATTATGCTTGGGAAATCAAAGGTTGCAGCTCCGGCGGGCATGGGGCTAAAATCCTCTTTCTTTAAGACAGCTGCTTCTACGGGGAAAATTAAGGCAGTGGCCCATGGCTTCATAACCTCAGCTCAAAAAACTAGTTTCTCAGCTATGAGAAGTGCTTTCTATGAGATTATGAGGAAACGACATGTACGCCCGATTGGGTTTTTACCGTGGGCCACGTTTGGGTGCAGTGTGGCCACCTGCTCAGGATTAATTGTTTATGGGGATGGGATTGAGTGCGCTGCCGAGTCACTTCCCTCTGCTCCTTCAATTGCAAGTTTGGGTCGTGGGATTCGGAGTTTGCACGAGGCCTCTAAGGCTGTGGGGCACTTTAGAGTCCCTTCTTCACAGTTAAGAACATAAAAAGTCAGATACCTTTCTTTTGTGAGGCACTTTTATATTGGCCATGTTTGCCATTGCTTTTCGCCCCAGTCTTTTGGCGCCTCCGGTTTGCAAACAGTGGTGGGAGTTTTTAGGGGTTTGCAGAAACAACTTCTGTATCTTTTGTGGATCGGTGATTCGTTGAAGCAAAGAGCAACCCCCCCCCCCCCCCCACCCCCACCCACCCACACCTCAAAATTGTTGTGTACATGTGATTGAGTATAGAGAGCCTTGCTATTGCAAGCACCTTCAACTAAGGAAGATTTTATTTTTCCAAGTAGGGGATAGATAACAAATTAACATGTAATAGTAACCTGCACAGATGTATCAAAGAACTCAATATACATCAGACACTCTGCTGTCTTGAAGGTGGAAATTACAAATTGCAAAAACTTGAGGGATGTATTCTGCAATTTACTCTGCATTATGCTTTGCTTTATTTATTTGCATGAGCCCCTCCTGTATTGGGTTGACCACATTTTGATTAGGGGATGGTACATATCCTTGGGCTTCTCACTTGAGGAGCCTATGGCTAAGTTGACCATGACTATTTGTGGGTGTTTTATTGCATGGATAAGCATAATATGATTTCAACAATATTTTTATTAGCTTGATTCGGCTTGGATTACAAATTTACAATGTAGGTTCCATCCTCTATTAAAGTCTCATTTTGCTACATACATGGCATGTAGATTGTGCGCTATGCCATTGGCATGATTGGCTAGACGTGCGTCAATTGTGGGCGAAGAATCAGTCGTCAATAATTCACGATCAGTAGGATTGACGCTCCACTTCTATTTTTGCTTTGAACTGCAACTCAGACCTACAACGGTACTCCCTCCGGCCCAATCAACACGCAGACCGGGTCATGGCATAAATTCGGCCCCTTCTGTATATCGGGTTTTGGATCCACGCGTTTGGACCTACCAGTTCCACTCGCTCGGCCTGATATCCATCAATATATTTTCTCACTTCCACTCTATCAATAAATTTTTGAAATCTTATCAAGATTTAGTTTTTTTTCTCATTTCTTTTTTTAAAATGTGTGATTTATATTTTTTCTACCTTCTAAATAAATGATACTTCTAAATAAATCATACGGAGTACAATTTCATGTTTTAGAAATTCTATCAAGTCAATATGAGTACTTAAGAGAGTACATCATTTATATTTCATTTGCCCCCTTGATTTTTCATCACTACTATTTATATGATCAAATTATAATTTTTTCTTTATACATGTTTTAATCCATAATTATACAACCATGTCACTCGAGGGAGTAAACTCTGTTCTAAAATGTTTGCCATATTATGCAAAAGAAAATGAAAATTTAAATTTTTTTTTATCTCATTTTATTTAGAGATTGATATAAAAATAAAAAATAAAATTTATATATTTAAAAAACTACGTTAAAATTTTTTAAAGAAAAATACACAAGAATACTTTATTTTATCAAGTAATCGATGAAAGCTAGAAATAAACAAAAATTTGTACTACCTCCATCCCTGAGTATTTGTTCAGTTTTATTTTTTTCTGGTAAACATTTTCGACATTTGACCTATAATTAAATAAAATGTATATTGTAAATTAATTATATAAAATAATATTTTGAAAATATTTGATATAATAAATAAAAAACTAATTTTATAAATTCAGAATAAACAAATATTCAAAGATAGGAGTATAGTTTTTAAACGTGACATTCTTTTTAAACAAAAAATGTGAAAAAGGGTATAAAAGTTAGAAGAACTCCGGCAGCATTGCTGGGGAAAGTCACCAATGTGGCGGTGTTCGACGCCGAGGGATGATGGGGAGCAGCAACCTAAACGCGGTGTTCTACGCCAAGGAGTACCACCCGATTCAGTCCGGCAGCATCGACGGCACCGATATTCTTCCCCACGACAGCGCTGTTTACCGGGCACTTCTCTGCTCCAATGCCGCCCTCTGTAATCTCTCTCTATCTCTCTCCCCCCACCCCACTGTTTCCCCCCTTCTTCTATAAAATTTTATCAATTTCTGCACTTTTCCCCCGTAGATGATCCTTTCGGAGACCCCAAAGCTCTCGGCGATCCTTACTGCACTCTCTTCGTCGGCCGACTCTCTCGCGTCACCACCGAAGACTCGCTTCGCGAGGTGCCCCCCGTTTCCTCCTCACTGCTCCCGCCATTTTTTTGCCCTATTTCCGAGTAATAGTAACTTGTAAGTTCTGTTTGAAGAATTAACAGTCGAAGTTCTGTTTGAACTTCCAGGTGATGAGCAGATATGGAAGAGTGAGGAACTCGAGATTAGTCAGACACATTGGTAATGTCTTGCTTCTTTGTGCTCTGCGTGATTCCTTTACACTCTAAGTCAAACCACTTAGTCCTTTGCTCGTATACTATTGTTACAGAGTGTTATTACTTGTCCCTAGTCCGACTCCCGAGCTTGATCTCATTGTAGAATTTGGAATCTGCTTGTATTAGAATGATGAATCATGAGCAGGAATCGACGAGAAAATTCATTGATGCAGGTTTCTAGTGAAAAAATCTCCTCGATATTCTGCAAGAAAAGAAGTAATACTCTGGAGAATAATGGTTTTTATTGATATTGATATCTTGAAAATAATACTAATATAGGTTCAATGCCAGATTAAAAATATACTACGTAATAGGTATAAGCTTCTACTCCCTCCATCCTTAAGACAAAGTCACACTTTGACTTCACAAAGTTTAAGAAAAGTGTTGAAAAGCCACAAAAAAAGGGTTAAAGTTTATTTAAAGAGAGAAGTTTTGTGAGACACATTATCTTTTCCTTAAAAAATGTGAGAATTGTGAACTTTACTTTGGGATAGACGCAAAAGGAAAGAGTGACTTTCTTTTAGGGGCGGAGGGAGTAAAAATAAGCAAAGAACGTGACATGGTGTTGTGGTCGTCAATCGCATAGGTCAGGTTTATAGTTATGAATAAAATATCATTTCAAGTACTATTTCTTTAAGTCAAGTATGCATCCACTGGTTGAGGATTTAATCATGCAATTCTTGTTACTATTTTTAGGGATAAGTAGACAGCTTTACTGAGGTATAACATAATGAATCGATAACCTGGTATTTCTTGACATCTTGGTAACAATTCTTCCTATATAATGCTATCATCACCAACTTTAATGTTGGTAATTTTGCAGTAACAGGTGCTTCATGTGGTTATGCCTTTGTTGAATTTGAAACAGATCGTGAGATGCGTCGGGCATACAAGGTAATGCTTCTCTTTGAATGAATGGTCACACTGATAGGCTATTCAGGTTGGACTCACAAGATCACATCTTTTGTCTCTCAGGAATTTGTCTAATTAACTTATAAACTGAAGGTTTACAAATAGATTTGCTTCCTTGTCAGTACATTGTGCTTCTATCGTTTTCTGTATGCCTTGTCTTTATTTATCTCTGTCTCAATCTATATGTCTAAGTTAAGTGGATTCAATCATTTACAGATGTTCTAATTTGACATCTTTACAGTTCTGAGTGATGGATTATGGATTAATATTGCTTCCTTGTCAGTACATTGTGCTTCTATCGTTTTCTGTATGCCTTGTCTTTATTTATCTCTGTCTCAATCTATATGTCTAAATTCAGCGGATTCAATCATTTACCGATGTTCTAATTTGGCATCTTTACACTTCTGAGTGATGGATTATGGATTAATATTGGCTTCTTGGAGAAATATTTCTGTTTGATTTTTTCAAGCAGGGGCTTGTTTGGTACAAGATTTTTTATACGACCTTAGATTATATAAGTGTCTATGTTAAGGGAATGTGAGATTACCAAATGTGTTTGGCTGAAATTATGGTAGTGCATTACTAATTTGTTTGATGAAGGTTTTATTTAGAGTATGGATTAATCGAACAAATGTGCTCATTGGGTTGCCCCAAAATAATCTCCACACTTTCCTTTTTGGGTTGTCCCAAAATAATCTCCACACTTTCCTTTTTGGGTTGTCCCAAAATAATCTTCACATTTCTTTACTTTCATACTAAGGTAAAGAATATGTTGTCAACCTCTTTCTCCTAAGCAAATTTTAACCACACACTTTTTATTTTTCAACATTTTTTTAAACTTCATGAAGTCAAAGTGTTAGAATTCAAGACGGAGAGATTATAACCTTATTCACTAAACATAGGTTATATAATAAAAATTAAACCAAATGTCCCTCTTCATAAGTAGGAAATCCCCCCCCCCCCCCCCCCCCCCCGCGCATCTTAACATTCTTTTTGCTAATAATATTCCAATGTGTGTCCTAAAATCTTACCATAACTTTTCTTTTCATTGGTGCTGTTAGTTTTATACTCCCTCTCTCCCAAAATAAACTCAATTTCATATTTGGGTTGTCCCCAAAAAAAAAATTAGAAAAATTAGTTCGATGAGCATATCTATCATTCTATCTGCTGATTTAACTTGTGCTTAGATCATTCCCAAATTTGTTGCTTGTTTTACCTCGTGGAGTAAACTTTTATACTTTTCATGATCTTTAATTTAAATTTTTTTAGGATGCACACCATAAGATTGTCGATGATTCTGAAATCATAGTTGATTACAATAGGCAGCGATTGATGCCAGGATGGATTCCAAGAAGGCTAGGTTAGTCTAATTTTCATTTCACTTGTAGCCCTAATCTGAGGTGAGTTACTTCTTGAGGCGAGCTTGTTTGATAGGAGGTGGACTTGGTGGCAAAAAAGAATCTGGACAACTTCGATTTGGAGGCCGTGAGAGGCCATTTCGTGCCCCATTGTATGTCTTGATCTTTTCACTCTTTTCCAAGGATTCATTTCAATTATTATGATGATAAGCTTGGTATAATATGATGCATTCATTGAGAGATCTGATTTCCACACATTAAGGGTGTTAGAGTATATATAAAAACCTTCCTGAGCCACAATCTCAAGCTTGAGCTTTTGGTTGAGTTGGTTTCTTGACATGGTATCAGAGCCTTGATGACCAAGAGGTCACGAGTTCGAAACTCATCGCCACCCAGTTTTTAAAAAGTTAAAGTTTCACGTGCAAGGTTCAAAAAAGTCACGCATGCACGTGAGGGGGCGTGTTAGAGTATATATAAAAACCTTCAATCACAAGCTTGAGCTTATGATTGAGTTGGTTCTATGACAGGGGTTTGATTATCACAAATCACGCACATGGAGAAGTAACAAAAAAAAAACTTATGGAGTACACATTGAAACTCTGCAATGAATATTATAATTGAGGGGGGGGGGGGGGTGTTGATAGTCTGATAGTGTGTTTAATTGTGAATTGTAATCGTTAGCAACTTAGCACACACCTTCACTGATTCTCACAGTTGCTGGGTGAACAATCTCTATTTTTATGTTTGTTTTTCTTTATAATGATGTTCCCTTTTTTTATGTTCATACTGTGGTCAATAATGCAATGATAGAGTATGAAGTTTACCTTCTAGTGGATACAATTAGATGTTAGTTTATTAAATTTATTGCAATGACAATTGCTCTCGTACGAACTTCATCCAGTGTTTCCTTTCAAATAGGCGACAGATTCCCTTTGATGACCTGAAAAGGCTAGGAATACAGCCTCCACCAGAGGGACGATACATGTCCCGCTTTCAGGTACACATTTCCTTAAGGTATTTGGATAAGGTGATTTCTTTTGAAATACATATTGATAATATCATTGTGAAATAATGTATTTAGAATTCCAATTCTTTGTTTAGCAATCACCTAGAATTCTAAACTCTAGAATTTCAGATCCAAATCATGCTTGGCAAACCTCGAGAACAATAAATTTGCAAATGTCTTGGGTTTTTAAAGCCATTTAGAAATCCAGACTTTGCACCTTGTCAAAACAGGATATGGATTAGGCTCAATTCCAATTTCAAATTCTACAACTTGCCAAACAAGGAAATTGGGCAAATTTCAGACGTACAAACAAAATGCCCCTTTCCAAATAGACCATAAATGATAATTGTGATAGTTAAAAAAAAAAAGATTATAGTTTCTATCTGGCAATGATCTAATTAACTTCGCTTAAGAATCGCAAGGCAGTTGTTTCTTTACTTTTACATTGTGAATAGAAGCACTGAACGTGTTTCCCTTTTTCTTTTATTGGTCATCAAAATTAACTTTTAATTGTTTCGTGTGATAACATTGGTTAATTGCTGCTGCCTTAAGTATGAACTTCAAATTCCTTATTTTCATTACATTTTGTTGTTCTTCATCATCAACTTATTCCCAACTATGTTGGGGTTGGTGGCATGGAATTTATACAGTCAAACTGTCAACTAATTTCCAAATATTACCGAACACCGTCAATTTATGCACAATCATAGTAAAAAAATTACACCAGACGGGATGCCTTTCATATCACAACCTTTTTACAAATGAATAATGATATAACGGCCATCCCAGTGCAAGCATTGCACTGAGCAAGGGTCCTGGAAATGATCCCACCACAAAAGCGTGGTCTAGCCAAATGTTACCTAATAGCATTATCTGGGATTCAATCATACCCTAAATTTATGCAGGATCCATCACCACCTAGAAGAGAAAGGATCTCTGGAGACGACGAAGATTCCCCCCTTCACAGCTACAAACAGAACAAGAGGGTACATCAGCACGAGATGCCACCCGATCAGGAACGTGATTCCAGCAGACACAAGCATTCCACAAGCAGAGAAGACACATCTCAAAAGAACCAAAAGCGCCGCAGGAGAGGAAGAAGATCCTCCAGCCCTGATTTTTCTTCTGAAGGGATGAGGAGTTCAAGGGACGGGGAAGAGCGCCCCTCTCTCCATCACCGTAAGCAAAGTCGGCATAGTAGCCGGCGGTCCCCTCTTCTTGACCGCTTGTCTGTTGAGAGATCGATTCACAGGGAGGAACTTCGTTCTGTACACAGGTCCCGATCACATCATTATGACAGGTGGTCACCAGGCAAGAAGAGGAAGAAGTCTCCTGTTGGTTAGGTAAAATTGCAATTTCAGTCAAATTTCTCTATAACAGTCATCATCTATACTTGTAGTTTGTACCCAAAACATAAAGACTTGACTTTTTGAAAATGAGAAAGCCTCTTTAATATTCCATATTTACTGCTTAGGGCACAAAATATGAATCACAAGTTTAAACATTTTATTATCATGCCAGGAAGTTAGAATCTCTGGAAAACAAGCTACAATTGTCAATCTTTTTTTCCCATTAACTCAAGAAAATATATGTACAATTAAAGAACAAGTGAAAAAAAGAGCTTTTGCCCATTTCTATTTATGCCACCATCATGTTGTATGCGTATGATTTCGTATAATAACAACATATGTCGTTATAGGCATATAACAATCGTGCAACTATAACTCCCAAAAAGATTTTTGACAAATGAAGAAAAAGATTTTAGACAAATGAAGCTTTTAGAGAGAGCTTGACTGTATCCTTTGGGGTGGGGTGGGGGGGGGGGGGGGGTGCTTGGTGTGGTGCCAAATGAACGCACACATCCAAGCAAATGTACGTACTATGTATTGAACATAACAGGGCCTGTCTCGAAAATTCTATTGGCCCGGCACGAGATTGGAAAGAAGGGTCATTAATCCCGACTAAATAAATTATATTTAAAAATATTTCTTTATTTTTATTGATGACAATAAGTTCTTTGACGTAAGTATTCATATTTATTTTAGATAAAAAATAAATAGTTTTTATTTATTTATTTTGAGCTATTTTTAAAAGTTTATAAAATAATTATACTATACAATTGTGTTTTCTTTTCCTAAAAAATTAGAAGTTTTATTGAAATCATATACTACCTCATCCCAAAAATATTTCTCACTTTTTTCCCGTTTGTCTCGTTATAATATTACCCCCATTTCAATATTTGTTTCGTTCGACTTTTGCAGTTAAACTAGATTATTTTTTATCATCAATTAAATAAAATTTATATTTAATGATACTAAAAATGATTTATTTAAATTTATCTTATTTTTTCCAAAATTTCAATTTAATTTTTAATATGCAATATAATATTTATTTAGTTTATAGTTTGTTCAATTTGACTGCAAATAATCAAATAAAATAGATAGACAAAGACAGAATATTCCACATTACTCTTTTCGTCTTAGAATGTGATCCAAAATACGTCTTGTCCTTCTAAACAAATCTTAACTCTTAACCATATACTTCGGGTACTTTTGTTATTCAATGTTTATTTTTTTTCTTAATCTTTGTCAAGTTAAATTCAAATTTTTTAAAAGATGAAATGAGTAAATAAAAATCCATAGTACACCCTTTATAGATTCGTTATACTAATATGTAATACAAATTGAGAGTAATTGAGACTCAAAATTCGTCTAATTAGACTCGAAAAAGTTAAACTGAAAAAATACGCAAGGACGAAGATAATATATACAAAAAAAATCTAAAAACTTGGAGCCCCTGCAAACATGGGCCTGACTAGGTGGCCACCTTGCCCTGCCTTGAGTTGGTTCTTTTAAGTCTCTTTTGCAACATTTTCAGCATTTAAATTTAACTTTTTTAAAAAGATTATTTATTGAAAGTATTGAACAATAATATTTTCAAAAATTAATGTATTACGATTTAATTTATTACCATGATACTTTAAGTTATTAGGCTGTTATTTCAAAAAAAAATCCACATCTTAATAAAAAAAATTATAAAAAATGCTAACGAAAGTTGAAAACTATGTTCGCGTACGAGACCCTTTGAGGTACTTCTCTATACTGACTTATAAATTAAATATTTTTTCGTTGAAATAAATGAATTAAATCAGAGATAACTCATTTGAGTATGTTCATTTAAAGCGATTGATAATTTTGTAAATAATTTTGTCAAAACAGAAAAATGAAAAAATTAATTTAAGAATAAGTCCTACTTTTTTTACTTATAAATACAGAAAAAATAAGTACTTAGATTTTAGATTACTTGTAATTTAAAAATAATTTATAAACAATTTTGACTAATTTATATACACAAACAAACAAGATGGACTCACCTTGTCAATTTGTCGGCACACGTGCGAGCGGTGTGGGACAAAGAAAGAGACGACGAAAGCCTCTCTACCCGACACCCATTCGTGTCACAATTGTAAATTTTGGCAACCACCACCGGCAAATCTGTCCTTCCGCCGTCTGAAAACCCGAAGCTTCCGTTAGGCGCTCGTTTTCTTCTCTTCTTCTTCCGCTCTGGGCTGGACGACGACTCCGTCACCATCCCAATATACGCAAAAAAAAAAAAAGAAAAAATCTCATGGGACTTTCCCTGAAAGTGATCATTTCCCTCGCCAAATCTTTCTTCTTCTTCTTCTTCTTCTTCTTCTATTCGCATTAAACCTCCCAATTGAACCCTGATTTCCAGTTGAATTTTAGGTTTTTCCGTTCACATACTCCCCAGCATTCGATTGCTCTGGTATCGTGCTGACCTTTTTCGCTTCAATTTCATTAATTGATTTTCGTTTTATCGCACTCTGACCAGTTTGATGCTGTGTTTGCTTGTTCTTCCATCGATTTCCCCTTGTTTTAAGATTAAATTGTTATAATTGATTGTTGCTCCATTTGTTCTTCGTGTGCTTTATCATGAATTTTCTTAGGATCTGTCTGAATATGAGGATCTTCTTTGCTGTTTGATTGGCATGTTAGCTTGCTTGACTACTTGTATTGGCTGTTGAACTGTTAGCAATGGATTTTTCCAGTGCACAAATGCAGATATTCAGCTAGAGATATAATGTCCAATGTCAAATTAGAGCATATATATGTGTGATTGGGGGGTGGGGGGTGGGGATATGTTCTTTTTTTCCTATCATGTTACTGTAAATTTTTTACAGCATTAGAAAATCCGAATGTGGGGGCATAGGTTACCTTGCTTGCTTGTTCACCTAGTATAAGATTTTTCTGCTGTTTTCCCCCCCTGTGGCTGGCTCATTGGTTTGACCACCAGCGCTGACATAGAACAAAACAATTTCTTTGTTTTATCACACACTCCATATAGCCTTTTATATTTCCTTACGAATGACCTCTGTATGGATTACATCTTCTTGGGATTTCATATTTACTGTAATACTTAGAAATCTTGAAGTGAATATTACAAAATGGTTTTTCATGCTGCCATTCTGTCATGCTATTTATTGCGATAATCATCAATCATCTGAATCTTTTCATTTATAGATCCATCCTTTCTGGGTTCGGGAGATATCTCATTGCCAACAAAAATGCGTGCACCATCCATTCTTGCACAGTGCTTGAGTGGCTTGTCATCCGCAGACAAGGGGTTTCACATGCCAGTAATATCTGACCGAGATGGCCATCTTCCTTCGCCCGCTGTAGAAGTTGTTCCTTCAAAAGTGAGTGCCATTTGCATGTGTTAAAATAATATTGGAAAATCTTTATTTCAAGTGTCTCAATCTGTAGTTGCAATTTAGTACTCCCTCCGTCCCATGGGACTTTTGCTTTTTAGGAGGGATTTAAGGGGAGTGTATTTTGGTATTGAATTTCCAAAAATGTCCTTTGATGTGATGGGTAAAAGTATGATTTGATGGATAGATTATTAGTAAAAAGGTATGATGTGATAGGTAGGGTATGAAAAAGTAAAGGGTAAAAGTGACTTTTTAATAGAAATGAGAAGTGTTTTGTGGGACGGATAAAAAAAGAAAGGAGAAAGGTTTCATGGGACGGAGGGAGTATATGAAGTCCTAGAGTCCTCTGTAATGACTTCTGTCTATATGTGTAATTTCATATTGAATTGCAGATTTATGTTTTGTGCAGGCTGCTCCCTGTACATATGCCGGAGAGAATGTAGACCTTCAAGGAATCAATATAGCCAAGGTACTGGCAGTATTAAGTCCTAGTTCATATCTTTCTTTGGACCTGCTTTTGTTAGTTCTTTTAAATGTCAGTTTATCATCTCAATATACACATTATTTTTAGGGGTTGAAGTGGTTGAGTTGGGCTGTTGTTTAAATATATAATCGCCAAGCCTTTTTAAGGGTGGTGTGAAGTTTGCCTAAAAAACTGACCACTGTGTGAAAACTAATTGGCTTGGCTATGTATGGTCAGTAAGTCAGTTAGGGTCTATGACCTACACAAGTTATGTAATTGGCTTGGGGCTGTCTAAATTAAGTCCAAAATCCAAAACATCACACCATAAGTTCATAATATAAAATATAAATAGGGTCTATGACCTACACAAGTCAACAAGATAGATAAAGATTAAAGCATATGCCATTACATCCATAAAATTATATAGATTACTAATCCCACAACTTGACATAATGACATGTTCTCGTCATTAGCACCTTAATCACAACTAGGGTTGTAAAAGAACCGAATCGAATAGAATATTCATGAATAATATTCGTATTCCTTAAGATAAAGTGATATTCGAATTCGGTTCGAAGATTTTTTAAGATTCATATTCGGTTCGTTTAAAAATTCGGTTCGTTTAAATTAAATATATTCGGTTTGTTTAAAAATATTCGATTCATTTAGATTTTAAAAAATTTTATAATCATTTAATCTATTTATTAGCTATTATTTATTTATATATATATATATATATATATATATAATTTGTATAATTAAATTTATATTTCGAATATATTTGTCAAACTCACGAATCGAATACCCTTGATTCATATTCGTATTCGATAATGATTCGAATATTTATTCAGATTCGTATTCGTATTCGGATTTGAAAAAATCGAATACGAATCACCTCATACGAATACGAATCACGCATCGAACAAAAAATATTCGATTCATTTACAACCCTGATCACAACTACATAATGATGTTTCAACACTTATATATCCAAAGAAAGTGGATGCCATTTTTAATCAAAAAATGGTTGAAAACCATGCTTTTGCTATGATTTTTTTCCCTGGTTTAAAAGTTTCTCCGGTTACGGGGAACTCGGTTTTTCAAGCTTTTGTGTTTTCTTGTACACCCATAGTATACATTTTTGGTCGCTGAAACTTCTTATACTTAGTGAATTTGTACGTAGCTACTGGAGAGGTGCTACACATTGTGGAAATTACTATCTTCATTCTTTTATTTTTCTTTACATTGCATATGTTCTAACTTCTAAGAAAGTGAAAAAGGGATGACACGAGAGAAATAATATGAATGATGAACCGCATAATCCTCAAAAGAAAAGAAGAGATATTCTGGGATCGGGCAAAAAAGAAAGAATGAAGATATAAAAAGGGATGAAGGGAGTATATTTTCCCTGAACTTTGATATTTTTAGCATATGTTTTTGTACACTTGTGCATATTTTGAAAGCAGATCCTGCTATACACATCAATATTAAGGCGTTCAAGTGTTCAACATTCATTTTTTTAATGGAAAATACTCTATCATCTGACTTTATGAATCATTTAAAGTATTGCTCAACCCCCATGTATCCCACACTGGAGAAGAGTTTTTGTAGACATTTTGAGAATGGTGCTTAAATATGTTTTAGAAACAAGGGTAGGGATTACATGTTTTCACCTTGAGAGTTTCTATTTCATTGAAGCTATGATATCTTCTATTCTTCTTTGTAGATTTTTCTGCATTAAGTAATTAAAGTTTCATGCTTAATTCTGTTTTATTCTTTAACCTGTAGGGTAGAATAAGTGTTGCTGATATAATTGGATTTACTGGCTCAGAAATGATATCCTCAAAACTAGATGGTATGTACATGGTACATCACCTTACATCTTCACTTCAAAGGCCTAACATCAAGGATAATTGGCATTCATTTATTTTCAACTGCTACATTTTAAACATTACAGCCTCTCTACTTTCGAGTAGGGGTAAGGTCTGCGTCCACACAGTCACACACCCTTACTTTTGTGGGATTCTACGCCACATTTTAAATATTACGGAGTATATTATTATTCTGTGACTGGTTGTTGTGTCATGATATGGAGAGCTTCGAATTTTATCATCTTAGTTCTTTTTACAATGCAGGATATCTGAAGTCTTGGGATGGTTCCCTTGATCTCGTTAATGTTCTCAAGCACGAGATCAGGGATGGGCAGCTGAGTTTCAGGGGGAAAAGGGTGATTGAGGTACTTTCACTTAGCAGATATAATTGGAGATGCATAGTATAACTTTATAATCACTTGTTACTAGCTTGTTCCAAATTGTTTGTCTTTCTTTTTATCCTTGAGGGATGTTGCATTATGCCAATAAATATGAGTGTTAATGTGAACTAGGGCTGTGTTCTAGGGTTTCCTATATTTCAAAACTTCATGTCAAACCTGAACATCTAAAGTTCAAACTTCAAAGAAAAGAAAGCATTTCACCTTACATAAAATTAAAACGAACAAGGATGAGACACTTTTGGACTATAGCGGCGGTGGAAAGGCTATGTTAAAAATGACCATCTAACAGGTGCATGACCCTTGGGGCTGAAAGCGCCCACAACAACACAAAAGGCATTAGAAAAAAGTTACTTTGTATATGCAGGACTGTATGACCTCTTGATTGGAGTTGAAAGTGCCGAGGGCTAACCAACCAACATCCTAGAAATTACTGAAACCCGGATATTTGAGTGCTAATAGAGAAGAGACAACCGCAAAGTACATTTAATGTATAGTGGACTCCACTAGGTTACGTTAATGTTCCAAAAACGTTCAACTGCAAATCCGTTAACTGCTCACTGCTACTTGTTCTGTTTGAAGTTTGATTGAGATTATTTTATATTTTATTATTTTACATGGATGAATGAAGCACTATGCATGTCACTACCTCAGTCCATACCTTGTGTGAACTGGTAGCTTTGTCCTCTACGCTCTATTTAATTTCTCTACTGAACATTGTATTGTTGATTTGTTGCTAGGTACACTCTGTACCTATGGTAGAATACTAGAATATAATGATCTTACTCTACTATTTTTCTTTCTCCAGCTTAGCTGTGGATATGGGCTTCCTGGAATATTTGCTTGCTTAAAGGTAATACTCAAACTTTGTACTATATGTATTTGCTGCCCTCTATCTTTGTTACCACAAGGAAAAGTATATTTAATCATGATGTTTATACTGTTTAAAGATTGAAAAATGAGAAGGAGAACTGAACAAACATACAACCTTTTTAACTCAATCTTTGTATTGGTCCTATTTTAACTCAAATGTAGAATAGGACAATTGTGTGGGTGATATTCTTTTTAACTTTTCCAAATGAATCTTAATCACGCATTATTTAGTGTCTTAAGACGTGCGCCCATATCTTTTGAGAGCCTTAATATGGGACCGAAAGAGTATTTTATTTATTTTTCTAACATTGGAGGGTTTTGCTTGTCTTTTGTTTTCATTCTGTTTTTAAAATATCAGTGTTATGTTGAGACATGACTTCAACAATTATCTCAACTCATAACCATCTCACAATTTTTGTTTTCATGTGGAAAAGAATTTATGGTGATCACGATATTGAAATTTCCTCTCATGATTCTTTTGCGAGAAGGTTGCCACTGGAAGGACATCATGTGGAAAAGTTTGGCACTGCTTTATGCATGAGCTTATAGTGTTATAACTAATTTTAGACAATTAATTGGTGCTAAAAAGCTTCAGGTTGTCAACCTCAAAAGAATTTATTTAGGTGCAGGGTAATTCAATATAGTTCTATATGGTATGCACAATGAGATGTGTGTAATAAATCAATTACTTAAATCATCAAACTATGTATACATAGATCTAAACAGCCAGTGATGGTTTTTATCACTGCCACTTAATTGGATTAAGGTGCAGGAAAATTCAATATTTTACGATTGCCTTATTAGTTACACTTTTGATGTCCAATAAACCGTGAGTGTGCTGAAATTTGACCTCTCATAGAATAATCCAACAGTAATCTAAACGACCATTTAATTGATACATATTTTGAATACACATCACGTGGCTGAAACCTGAAATGCAGCATTTGGAATGCACTGCAGTTTCTGGATGGTTTTCGTTACCCCATCTAAAGAAAAGGAAAAAAGAAAGAATTTTCTAAACTTGTTTGAATAACGCAAGATAATTGGCTTCATAGAACAATTCATTTATTTATTCATTTATTATAATTGTGGCTATAAACTAATTTTTTCAGGGAGCTTCAACCGTACATTTTCAGGACCGGAATGCGGAGGGTATAAGATGCACCACAATCCCAAATGTTTTGGTGAATCTTGAGGAAGCTCGGGAACGGCAGTTCCGTCAACCAGAGAGCCCCCTGACTCCTTCAAGGCAGACTATTGCTCCAACAGTGAACTTCTATGCTGGGGAATGGGAGGAACTGCCAACTGTGTTGTCTGTTGTTGGGAATGATGGGTGTGAGATGCCAAGAGGGATGAGCCTAAGCTTGTCTGAGGAAGATTTAATGGATGGTTGTAGTAGCCAAGATGGAAGCATCTTGGTCAATGAATCTTCTTCCTCGAGGCGTTCTAGGAAACTGTCTGGGAGCAGGGCATGGGAAAGAGCCAGTGATGCAGATCAAGGAGGTGGGTATGATGTCATTTTGATGACTGAGATTCCCTATTCATTGGCTTCTTTGAAGAAGCTATATTTATTGATTAAAAAGGTTAGCCTTTTTCTCCTTTCTTTCTTTAAGCAGCTTTTCTACTGTGTTTGTTTGAACATCGCTGGAACTGAAGATGTTGATGCAGTCTAGACTTATTTGTCAATCGTCATATTTGACCAGATGAACTTGTTGTTTTATGTGTCACACTTGACCCAGAGAAACTTCATTGATCCATGAACATTGAGCACTCAGTGTTCTGGCCAAACACTATTATAGCCAATGAGTGCTCATTGTTCTTTGAATCATTGAAGTTCCTCCCATTTGCCCAAATAAGCCGTTTTTACAATTTATGGACTGCCTTCTACTCCCTGTGTTCCAAAAAAGAAGTTGTGTGTGGGTGTCTTTGGTCAGATTACAACATTTAGAACTTGCTTATAATTATCTTCCTACTTTCCTATTTAGGTTGTCCCAATTTCGCTTTACAGTCTGTCTAGAACTGATCATATTTCTCATACACTCTACTCATGCAAATTTACTGATGATTTGGAGTGACCCTTTTTTCCTGGTTTTTCTTTGGGCAGTGCCTAAAACCTCCTTATGGAGTGATATACCTGGCAACGAAGAGAAACTACGTAGGCTTCAACAGCGCTGCACGGCAACTGCGAAGCCTGGTAGACGAGGAAGGCATTTTCGGGGCTCATTTGGTGACAGAGCTAACGGACAGAGAGATTTGGAAGTTCTTTTTCAAATGAGAAAAAAATGAGGAGAGATTTGGAACAAATCCAATAGTCTTTCATAAGGTTCATGGATCCTCACATTTCACTAGAATGCCAGTCACACTCCTGTTGAACTATTAAAGTTCATAATAATTTACAGCTACTTGTATTATTATAATAATTGTTATTCTTCTTATTGGGTCTCTTTATTTAGTAACTGACCATTATGATTTTCTACATACATCAAAAATTGTATGAACGTGGACATATATTGTGTCTATTTATTTACTCCCTCCGTCCCATTTTAAATTGCCTGTTTGCCTTTTTTCTCCGTCCCAAAATAAATTGCCTGTTAGTTGTTTTCGTAAACTATTAAAAATAAAATACCTAAACTACCATTAAAATAAGTCATTCTTTTTCACATTATCTTCTCATTCATCATTACCCCTCTTAAAAAATAATGTCAATTTTGAAAAATCAACTCTATTTTTTATTTTCCTTAAATATGCCCAAAAGTCAAAACGGGCGATATAAATTGGGACAGAGGGAGTATTTATTTATTGATGAATGTAAAAAGTCATAATGGTAAAAAAAATTAATGAGTGATATTTTTCACTAAAAAAAAGTTTGGCAGCATAATTTTAAACTTACTTTTGTCTTAAATGGCTCTAATAAATCAAAAGTAATGAAAATTATACCGAGTAATTATTAAAAAGTTTCAGAAAAATAATTTATTATGTACTTCGGAGTTTAAAAAGGCACCCAATAGGCACGGCACATGACGATTTGTAATATTACTGTAATATTAATATTCAAATTGTTGACCAGAATCATTTAGAAACGTTTCACTCCAAAATTGCACATTTATATAATGTATCAATGCCAAACCATATCGTAGTGTTTTAAAATTTCAAAAAAATATCATAATAAAAGAACTAATCAATAAAAGTAAAAATGTTTGATGCACCAATATATTTTTATATCTCTACTCAACAAACTTATTACTTCATATTACCTCCGTTATAGTGTATTTTTTCAGGTTAATTTTTTTGGTCAAACCAGACGAACAGTGAGCTTCAGTTATTCATATTATATTATTATGTATTGCATTTGTATAGTAAGTTAAAATTTTGAAAGTTCTCAACAAAATAAATCTAATAGAATCATTTTTATACTAATATACATTACAATTGACACACAAAGTATATCATGTGACTCGAAAATATCAAACTAGACAAATACACTAGAAATGAGGAAATATTTAGTTATAGTTTTTGAAAAATCATAATTTTAATGTAATTTAAAAAATCAAGACTAAGTTAAAGTTGTACAAAAAATTACTCAAAAATATTGATAAATAATAATTGTAATATATATAATTTTTTTATTTATAGAATAGTCATTTATACATATCAATAATTAATTAGTTTAACATTTTAATAACAACGGTCTAATTTCAAAATTTTCAATTTTATTTTTTAAAAATCTTTCTCGTATCATATTTAAAATGAAACGATTCCAATTGAAATATACAGAGTACATAATTCACTAGAATTGCTTGAAAATTCAAAGTTATATTTGGAACAATGTGGTATTTGTAGTTTTGGAGTTGCTATTTCGTTGTCGTAAAGTTCACATTTAAAATATGAATCACTAGTGTTAACCCCGTGCTTCGCACGGGCTCGTATATATTCTGAACTGCTGACATGCTCTTAATGTAATTTTATTTATTTTAATTTTCTAATAATTATATGATACTCTATATGTGTTATATAAATTTTTTATATAAAGATGTATATATTTAAAATTTGTATAATAATGTTTTTGAGAAATACTAAAATAAAATTAATGATGGATACTTTTAAAAATTATATACAATGTTGTTTTTATAATTGTATTACTCCTTTTGTCCCAATTTAAATTGTCTGTTTTGGTTTACGATGTTTGACTGAAATTATTTATAATGCAATTTATTAGAGAATTGAAGCAAGATTAAAAGGTTAACTTTTCCTATTAAAAAACTACATCAAAAACTCTACAAAACAATAGGTGACATGACCATATTATTTTATCAAAATATGTTATAAAAATTTGAAGGTTTTATTAATCTTTAATATTAATAATGATTATTTTGTGTTAGAAAGTGAAGGATTTTATAAAGAATTTCATAAAATTAATTCTTATTTAATGGTTAACACGTACTCTGTGTTATTGGCGCATGTGTTTAGGCATTATCGGTAATGAATTTTTTAAATCTATTAGAAATGCACGAATGATTGTTTACAAATAAATTAAACTTTAATTGTAATGAATTTTCATACTCCATAAAAAATTTATTTTAAAAAAATAAAGTGAAATATATAAAAAAATTGCAAGATAAAAGATATCATAATATAAAAAATATAGTATATTATTACATGACATGATATATGGCAACACATGACATGTAAAACATGGAATGATATTTGGTAGAAGAAGGCTTATGTGGCTACACATAGTGTGACACTTGGTAAAAAGTCTTACATGGCATGACACATGGCGCAACCACAATTAATCCGCTCCACTTTATATATATACCTATGATTTCACACTTTTTGTGAACTAACAAATGTATTTTTTCATAAAAATCTAATTTTTTTGTGATATCAATAGATCTACTACTCCCTCCGTCTCATTTTATAACGCATGTTTCGTTTTACGATATTTGACTGAAATTATTTTAAAATCATTTTATATGACAAATGGTATATAATTAAAAAATAAAAATTACATATTAAAATACTACATCAAAAGATCTACAAAACTAGTAGTGATAATAGTACTTTATTTTATCAATTTACTAACGAAAATTAAGAAAGAAAGTGAATAAAGTTTGAAGCTTTATAAAATAACGAGTAAGTGTGTACGGATCCAAATTTGCCTTATTTTTGGACTGCAACATTACTTTCACTTTTCAAAGGCAGTCGCCGGAACTAAAAATTCCGATCACACGAGGTTCAGAACAGATGGATTCAGGTGGAGAAGACAAGATAAAGCGAATCCCCTTCAAGGACAGACCTGAATGGGCAGACGTTAGGCCGGTGCCGCAAGACGACGGGCCCAGCCCCGTGGTCCCCATAGCTTACTCCGACGACTTCTCCGATGCCATGGACTACTTCCGCGCAGTCTACCTTGCCGGAGAGCGATCTCCCCGCGCTCTTCAGCTCACTGCTGAAGCCATCGCACTTAACCCCGGGAATTACACTGTAAGTACAACTCCTGAAGCATGACGTAGGCCCTATATATTTGCGCCGCATCATATGAAGATCTTCGTTTGATTGTGCATAGTGATTTGCTCTATATATATTTAGATATGATCTGTTTATGGCCCATGTTTGGTTGACTTTTGGCTTTTCCCCTCAAATTTTAATCATAGATTTGGCAATTTAGGCGTGTGGTACTCGAGGCATTGGAGGCTGATTTGAAGGAAGAGTTAGAGTTTGTTGAGCTTGTCGCCAAATCCAACCCGAAAAACTATCAAATATGGTATTAAATCTTCTGTCATTTGAATGTCTCCGAAGTGAAATTTTAGTGGATTGGGATTTGTTTTTGGCACCATCTTCAAAACTGAGAATCTCAAGCACCTTGTGAAATTCCATTGCACTATTGACTATGTTTTAGCTTCGCGTAAATAATGGACTGAATCAAAATGGCACCAACTATGTTTTGGGAAGTAACTGCAGCAATGCATCAAGGGTCAAACAATACCTCTGTTTTTTTACAGAGGTAAGGCCCCAATGCAGTTTGGGATTATAATAGGTTTTGTTGTGTTTGGTGTTTATTTTTTCTTTTTCGAAACTGTATTTCTCTTAAGTTAGTTACTTGTTATCTTCGTTTTTTAAATCTATTCCATTGCTTCTGCCAGATTTGCTATTGCATATATACGAAATAGGGCATTACTGAATCACTGTCAACAATCAACATATATGTATCCGGGAATTGAAAACATAAAAAATAAGATGCAAGTAACATAAATCTCAACAGTCCGCTTTCATTATCTGTCACTCTTTGTGGTGTCTAGCTTTTCAACTTAAACATCTTATTCTTTATTATAGCCTCCTCCCCTCTTGTGTAATCCTATATTAATTTTAAAAAATTGTTCTTTTACAATTTTCGTGCCACTTAGGCACCACAGAAGATGGGTTGCTGAAAAAGTAGGAAAGGGTGCTCTGCATAGGGAGCTTGAGTTCACCAAGCAAATTTTCTGCAAGGACGCAAAAAATTATCATGCATGGTCTCATAGGCAGGTAATAGGTTTTACTTAACTTCGATGCTCAATGGTAGCCATTTCACTATTCATGTATTTATGTTGGCTTTCTATGTGGAGGAACATATTATATGGAATATATCATTAATTTATTTAGGAAACTATAGTAATGAAAATTACTATCAAATGCAGTGGGTTCTTCAGGAACTTGGAGGGTGGGAAGATGAACTCTCTTATTGTCATCAATTACTAGAAGAAGATATTTGCAACAATTCAGCCTGGAATCAGGTATAGATAGGTCTTGATTTATTTTTGTTGCTTTGATAACTCAGTGATGATGCCAAATTATGCACAACACATCATGCTTCCTCCTTTTTCCCTCGTTTAAGTTTTACATATGTCATATATCAAAGTTTATTTTTTGCATTGATTTCTCTTTTAATTTTAAATCTGGTTGGCGGGCAGAGGTGTGTTGACTTTTATTATATTAACGGGAAGATGGCACATTGGGCATCATAAAATTTAGAGCACATTGTTCCAGAATAGAATATGGATAATAAATAAGCTTGCATGATCCATCTATTAGAATCTGAAGTGGGTGGCTCAATGGAAAAGGGTCAGGTTTTCCTATATACAAACCCAACCCAACTTAGTGTTTCGGGCTTGACATTCTACCCAAACCGGACCCCTCCACCTGACCATTCGAATCTAATTGAACCCGACCAGTATTTTTTTATTATAAAACTTACTAAATTTTTGTTTTTAATAAGGAAAGATTCATACCATTACTCCCAGAATTGTGCATTTTTACATTCCAGACCCCTCCACCTGGCCATTCGAATCTAACCAAACCCGAACAATAATTCTTTAAACTAAAACTTACTAATTTTTTTGTTTTTAAATAAGGAAAAATTCATACCATTATTCCCAGGAATGCACAATTTTACATAATTACTCTCACATTCAATAAATGCCACCATTGTTCCTAGAATTTTTATATGTTTATATCAGTGCTCCAATGTTGATTGGACCACTTGTTTGACCTTGGAACACTAATATAAAAATAAACCAATTTTGGTGGCTCTCATGTAAATATATAAAAATTTTGAGAACAGTAGTACCATTTACTGAATCCGGGAGTAATTGTGTAAACTTGCATTATTCTGGGAGTAATGGTGTGATTTTTTCCCGTTCAATAAAACTCTTAAGGCTAACATAATAAAAACATAATACAATACGAGTCTTTCTTTTGACACCCCATTTGGGGGACTCGGGACCTGGTCCTACCCTCTAAACCCATCCCATAAACCCCACATTTTGCCAAAATTGTGCCACTTTGGCGAAATTCGGGGGTGGGATGGCTGGGGGGGGGTTTAAGAGAGGCAAGAATTGGTCTCAGGCCCAACGGAGATCCTGATGTCATATTATGGAACCCAAAATGGATGTCAAAAGAACTGTGTGTGTAACACTTGCTCAGGTTCAAGGGTAGGCTAGGCACAATAACCAACCCCGACCCATTGTGGGTTTCTTTTGTTGGGTTGGATTCAGGTACTTTGAGGTTGGGGTCAGGTTAGATTGTCATGACTAAATATATGACCAACTAAAAGATTGATAAGTGCTTTTAAAAAAAAGGTT
The DNA here is from genome assembly GCA_003260385.1 of Cuscuta australis. Classification (NCBI taxonomy): domain Eukaryota; kingdom Viridiplantae; phylum Streptophyta; class Magnoliopsida; order Solanales; family Convolvulaceae; genus Cuscuta; species Cuscuta australis. The sequence continues at coordinate 2,011,265 of NQVE01000098.1, read as the reverse complement.
GATAAGTGGGTTGGTCAAGTTAAATAGAAATTCTGATTACTCATTTGGGGTTTCGAAGAGGGAAAACGTGCATCAAGAAATCCAGAATCCTGCCTTTAGATTTGTTGTTAGTTTGTTACCTCTGCCTTAAATGGTTCAAGATACTAAGGCTCCTTCAAGCTCAATGTTCATGGACATTTGGCCTTTTAGAGGAAATTTTATTAACTTAAAATTATTAATCAAAACTCTTCATTACAGAGATACTTTGTTGTGACAAGATCACCCCTTCTAGTTGGAGGCTTAGCAGCAATGAGGGATTCAGAAGTGAGATATGCAGTGGAAGCCATCAAATCTAACCCTGATAACGAAAGTCCCTGGAGATATCTCCGGGGTCTATACAAAGGCGATTCAAAATCACTAATCAAGGATTCTCAGGTAACATCAGTTGTGTTGGAGGTTTTGACTTCCCAAGGAAACCACGTGTACGCCTTGAGTATGCTATTGGATCTTTGTTGTCATGGGTATGAGCCCAGCAGCGAAGTGAGGAGCGCAGTACACCATCTATCTTCATCGGACTCATCAGATCCAAATCTGGGGAAAATGATCTGTTCGATCTTGGAAACAGAGGATCCGATTAGAATAAACTATTGGAATTGGCGCAAAACCACCTTCTCGGCCCAATCAATTCAGCGTCAAAACGAAGATAGGCTGGCAGGTGTGCATTTATAGCATATGAATATCCTAAACTGTACTTTTTTCCATGAACTAATATATTATGAAATATGTGTTGTCTTACGAATCCAAGGACAAGATATGATTCATTGTCATGTTTCTTAGTCTTGTTTCCAACTCCAATCATTTTGTTTTCCAACACTTTTCTTTAAGGTATTGTAATCTCTTGGTTGAAGTGCTCTGTTGAGCATTTACTTTGTACGTTGTCTCAATCCAAACTCGAAATTAACCGATGTTTGTAAAACCGGATTCCCCTGTGATAGAAAAATGCTAGGCATTGTATAGACATGCTCTCGTCAAATCCTCTAAATTGAAGTCATGAAAGATGCAGAGTAACATCATTTTAGGTACTGATTTGATTCTCTTAAATCGTTACGATGCTTATCCAATACTCTTTCAATTTCGACATGATCGTAAACAATAACATTAGCAATCGAAGTTCGAATGTACTGTATAATAATACTTCTAATAACAAAGGCGTGTGATCAAATTAATTCTACTAATAATACTACTAACATTTTCGTCATAATTCCTGCAAATTAAATTGAGAATGAAAATTACGTAGTACTAACATTATTTGCTCAAAACTCAAGCTTGACGGGTATCATTAAATTTGATGTTATTAGCTACCTGTATTACAAAAAACTGTTGTCGGGTACCTCATGTTTTGTTGTAAGAACTGCTAGGTACCTCTATTTTTCAAAATATACTCTCAGGTACCCTAGATTTTACAAAAATATACTAAGGGGAGATTTTCCGTCCCCTTTCCGTCTTTCCCCCTTTCTCCGTTACATTAATGCACCATCATCATCATCCATCATCCATCATCACCATCATCATCCATCTTCGTTCTTCCTCCTCTCTTCTTCTTTTTCTCTTTCTTCTCCTACACCCACTTCCAATCTCCCTGCCCCACCCCTCACCCTTTATTTCTTCTTCTCCTTTTATTATTATTATTATTATTATTATTATTATTATTATTATTATTATTATTATTATTATTATTATTATTATTGTTATTATTATTATTATCATCATTATTATTATTATTATTGTTGTTGTTGTTGTTGTTGTTGTTATTATTACTATTATTAGTATCATCATCATCATCATTCTTTTTTGTTAACAAAAAACCATCATTCTTATTATATTATTACTACGTATTATTATTATTATTTATTACAAATTATTTTTTTTCTTCTAAATTATTATTGTTAATATTATGAAGTAATATTTTCTTCTTATTCTATTATTATTATTATTATTATTATTATTATTATTATTTGGTTCCCATGACATTGGGAACCAATGCCATGGGATGACCCGAGGGCGCTTTGGTTTTTTTGTTAAAAATATAGTAGTAAAACAACTAAATAATAATAATAATAAGCATAAGAATAATAATAATAATAATGGTAATAATAATAATAATAATAATAATAATAATAATAATAATAAAAGAAGAAGAAGAAGAATGAGAAATAAGGGTGAGTGGTGGGGGTCTAGCGGGTGTGGAAAAGAGGGGGAGAAGAAGAAGAAGAAGAAGAAGAAGAAGAAGAAGAAGAAGAAGAAGAAGAAGAAGAAGAAGAAGAAGAAGAAGAAGAAACTTTTAATTTCGATGGCTTTGGTTTTTTTGTCTAACTTAAAACGTTCTTCGCGTTTTTGTTTACGAGATTTGAACGACTTTATTTTCAATTTAATTTATTTGATTGATTGTAGGTGTAAAATTAAAAAAAATAAAATTTATATATTGAAAAATTACATCAAAAGTTTTACAAAATAAAAGGTAACAAGACTATACTATCTTATCAAAGAACTAACGAAAAATAGTTAAAGAAAGTGAACGTGTTAGGACGGGGGGAGTACAAAATAATTTCATTTCGTTTATATTGTAAAAAACATTAAAAAAAGCGTTGTGTTCATGCGCGGTATACGTTTATTTAATTAATAATAAAATTTATCTAATTTATTTTTTTTTTAAAAATGAAATTTAGACAAATGGTCTACAATAGATGAAGAAATGAAGGGAGTCGTAATTACTCCCACAATATTCACGTTTAACTCTTTAATTTAGAAAGGGAGTATTTGACACCATATATATTATTCCCACCTAATAAGATAAAAGCTTGCGGCCACATATATATAAAGTGGTTGTAAGGTTGCTGTCTTTGCTTTGTGCAAGTGTGAAAGAGCCATTCAAACCCGCGAGCGTTGCGCAGTTGGCATGACAAGAAACGCCAAAGGGAAAAACCTGAGTTCGATTCTTGGTAATTGTGCTAAGAGATAACTATGTTAAACATAGAGTCTCTGAAAGTACTAAGTGTAAGCTCCACTCTTTGTCATTAATCTGTGATCAAAGTCTGATTTATCTCTTCTCGGTGACCGTTCAACTGAGTCTGAGGGAGCCCTCGGGGATTGAATGAAAGAGCCACTCAATTATTAGCCATTGCCATATTCTACGGATGCCTAATTAAGAACCCAAAGTGTTCATATATTAATAGATTTATGGACAATTTTGGTACTCGTATTAGATACATTGTACATATATGGTGAGACAATAGAACCGTTAACTACATGTCATTAGAGTCTATGTTTATCCCATAATGAAAATCTAATCTAAACTCAACCCAATAAGCTCAATACTACTATCTAGACTTCGGAGTCAAACTTTTGTCTCCGAAGTTAAATAAATTTGGGTGGTGCAATGGAAGGGAGTATGGGTGGGTTAGGGACAGGGCGAGGTGGGTGGGTTTAATGGGATTGGAGAGGTAAAAACTACCAATTTTACAAACGGTCAACCATTGGTGCCCCAATTGTAAAGAGTGTGTGTTGCACAAATTTACACCTCCAATTGTCAACTTTAATTATCAATTGAATACAATATTGCTTTGATACAAAAATAGCTTCATTAAATTTATTACATAAAATTTTTTTTAAATATTATTTAATCTAATTAATATACAATATATATTTTATTTAATTATATGTCAAAGGTTGAAAACAATTGATCGAAAAAATTCAAACTGGATAAATACTCAGGAACGGAGGAAGTAATAAATAATGTATAATTTTTAAAACATAAAAACTTGAATTTTAAATTTTACTCTAAATTTTATAGTAATAAATTAAACTCAAAAGAACTTCAGTCCAGGTATTATGCGGACTAACTCCTAACATTCTGAAGGTATCATGATTCATGAATGATGTCATTAAATAAAAATGCATTACGCAATTGCTGATGCTGTATTTATGCTATTGATTTTCCCTCAACCAAAATGTGTGTCGTTGCAATGGCATATTCTTTGGGGAATCAATCCCCCCTAATTCCCCTCTCACATAACCTGCTGCCGGCCTACTGTGTGTGTGTGTGTAATGATATAAATTAAAAAAATTACCTAATATAGAAAGTGAAACATTATTTTGGAACGAATAAGAAAGGCATTATGAAACATTATTACAGGACTATTTTCACTTTCTTTTTACATGAGCAATTGTATGGTTCATATTACTACATTATTCAATCATCGGCATGAATTGCAGCCATTATCACCTTTTTATTAAATGTGTGTGATGGTTTCAGTGTGAAACCTCCTTTTGGAAAGGAAGTTTTTTTCGTATCAAATTAGATAAATTTTAATCATTAGTTTCATAAAAATTGCATTGCTTGGCGATACAATAAAATAATTTTTCAAAGTATCCTGCAAGATAACGTAATGAAATTTTACTAACATGCAATGTAATTTTTATTTAATTGATGATAAAAAAATCAGGTTGAGTCGAAAAGATCAAAGGGAACAATCTTTTTTTTTGGAAGGGAGATTATATATATAGTATACTGCCAGGGTAGGGAGTTGGGCGGGAGGGGTGGCTGGGTGGGGGCAAGGGTGGAGCCGGGGTGGGGGTTTAGGGGAGGGTTAGGGGGGATAGGAACCGTCGTTTTTACAAACGGAGCACCGTAGGTACCCCAAACGAACTAGTGTAAGCAAATGACACCAGTAGCACTGGTGTCATTTTAGACTTACCGTATTATATATATATATATATATATATATATATATATATATATATATATATATATATATATATATATATATATATATATATATATATATATATATATAGACACACACACAACAACAATAACAAGAAAAGGAGAGGGAGGGGAGCAAAGCAAGTGGGAAAAAATGGAAAGGTGGGCCAAAGAAAAAACAGAATCAAGATCAACATCTGATACTGTCTATAACTTCTCCTCCTCCTCTTCTTCAGGGTCACAGGAAACTCCAGTTCAGGCAAGGCATGAGTCACAGTTGTTGAAGAATTTAATGGAGGAAAAGAATAAGAATAAGAAAAAGATGAAGAAGAAGAAGAAGGAGGTGTTTGTTGAAGAAGGGCATGTGAAGGGAGCAGAAGAAAGAGGTGAAGAAGATGAGATTGGGAGGACAAAGAGCTTGACAGATGATGATCTGGAGGAGCTAAAGGGGTGTTTGGATCTGGGGTTTGGGTTCAATTATGAAGAAATCCCAGAGCTGTGCAACACCTTGCCTGCCCTTGAGCTTTGCTACTCCATGAGCCAAAAGTACCAACACAACCCCCTCACTACTCCACACTCTCTTCCCAATTGGAAGATCTCTAGCCCTGGTAATTACCACTTTGTCCCTCCCTCCCTCTCTCCCTCATATACTACCTACTTTTTCCCAAGAGTTCTAATAAACTCTAATACCATGTTGAGACTTGGAAGCTCCATTCTCAACATCACTTCAGGATCGGTAAACTCTTTACGACAAACCTAGTGAAATTCCACACACAAAAAAAAGGAGCCTTGGGATCATAAACTCTAGATATCTTATTCTTAGCACTTCTTTATATACTCGTATCTGTCTTTTTAGCTTTTACTCCTCGGAGTCGGGTAGAGTAGATGTAAGGTCTGTGTGCATTTTGTCTGTGCATAGGGGATGATCCAGAAGAGGTGAAAGCAAGGCTTAAATACTGGGCACAGGCAACTGTGTGCACTGTCAGATTATGCAGCAGCAGCAGCAGCAGCCAGAAGAGAGAACATCACAAGTGTTGAGTGATTATACAATACATATTCTACATGTATGTACTCTTCAAAGTTATGTATGGCTTGTCTGTCACAACAACAAGAAACTATTTTCTACTGCATTTTGTGTTGTGTACTAGTACATAAACCGGGGGCGGGACCGGGGGGAATGGCACACTTGAAGTGTTACTGTGTGTGTGTGTGAAGTGAACTTATTATATATTGTACATGTTGGGAGACTCAAAGGGTTGAAATAACTATTTAGCATTACATAAATAGTGTCAAAAAAGAATCTCATTCTGAAAAACACTTCACAGTTTATTTCTTTTTTCATTAATACGGAGTAATAAACATGTGGCACCCAAGATTTCTCCTTCACTTAAACAAATTTTAACCATGTATTTTTCTTAAATTTTGTGAAAGGTAAACGGGTAACGTTTATTGGGACAGAGGGAGCATTTGATTATGTGAAATAGCTTGAAAAAGCGAAAAGCATGAAACTTTTTCTTTAAACAACCGTGTTTGATTGTACTAAATGAAATAATAGTGGCTAAAGTTATAACCCTACCACCTGATGACATTAATTTTTTTCCCTTCCTTTTCATCAACCACATGTGAGACCAAAAAGTGTTTTCCAACAAAAAATAATTCATTTTCTTTTTATTCTGTCCCTAAATAAAAGTCTTGGTTTAACTTAGCGGATCTTAAGAAAATTGTTGAGAAGTAAAAAGTGTGGATAGAAGTTGTTTAAGGGTAGAGAAATTAATGTTGTAAGCCACTATATGAGTGAGACAAATCTACTCCATGACTAAAAACGATTCTTACTGTAAAAATATTACTCGTACAAGATATTTAGATTTAGAAAAACAATATGCATCAATGGATTCAATGCAGATTCAACATTATTGATTTTTTTTCAAAGAATAATCCTTACATGTGCCTGCAGTAATTTCAACCTGAACTCGAAAGTGCATCTTCTTCAATGTTTTCTGCATCAGAATCCTTTGCCGAAAATACAGGAGGTTTTGGAATCAGCCCAAGCATCTTAAACATGAGTTGGTCAGCATCATAATCGTTGTTGGGGGTCGTCAGCAATTTCTCTCCGGTGAAGATTGAATTTGCGCCCGCAAGAAAACACAGAGTTTGTTCGGGCATAGAGAACCGAACTCTGCCAGCTGAAAGCCTGACCATTGCTTTTGGCATTATAATGCGGGCAGTTGCAATCATCCTAATCATATCCCATATCTCCACAGGCTGAAAGTGTGAATTTAAAGATGATGTGTGTTAAGAAACTCTTGAAATCAGCATAATAGTTTGAATATTCATGGTCACAGACTCACAGCTAAGGGTCATTTGGAGGGAGGTTTTTTATTTGGAAGGTTTAGTCTTGATGTAATTAGTAGAATGCTTTTAGAAGCAAACAAGAGGTGATTGAAATGTTATATGATCGCCTATTATGTAATTGCTTCTATGTTTTTTGAAAAATCTAACACACCCATCGAAAAAAGCCATCAACCAAACTGAACCTAAAGGATATTGCTTTTAAAATTTATGTTTTTAAAATTGACAAATCTTATAAGTAGTTCTCACAGAACATTATCATAGCATACTAACATGCTAAACAGTACTTTCCAGTGCAGCAGGAAGTGAGAAAGTTTATGGCATATTATAGAGTCTTATGTTTAAAAATCAATAATAGATCAGCAGCACGACCCTCAGCAATGATGATTACCTTCTGGTCTTCAAGTGGTGTTCCTTTTACTGCAACTAGTGCATTAATGGGTACACTCTCAGGGTGTGTGGGAAGTGTTGCCAATGTATGCAATAAACCAATTCGGTCATCATCAGCCTCTCCAAGACCTATAATGCCACCTGGTTGCAGCAAATAGAGGTATATTTTAGATTTTCACAAAAAATAACACATTAGAATAGTCCAAATGAATAATACGGAGTATATCATAAAAAGGAAGTGGATTGTTTAAAAAAAAGCCAGATGCCCATTTTCCCCTGTGGTGAATTTACTAAATTATAGCTTGAGTCGCCATTCAGGCAGCCAATTTGATACATCAAAATGGAAGTCATGTCCAATATCTAAAATTGGTGCAACCGATGTATGAGAGGATATTAGAGCTATTACAATGGGAAATATCAGGTAAAATACAAATATGAACACCAAAAATGGTACCAACACAGAGACACCACACAAGTGTACTGTGGGGTGTAGATGCACACAAGTGTATGTGGCGATACAGTAATATATAGTAACAAACACGAGCATACATCAAAACAGCAAGAGTTTGGGTTTCAATATGTAAGCTCACAGCCCGATATTTAAAATTCAGTGTTACCTGAGCAGACACTTATTCCAGCTTCACGAACATTCTTTAGAGTTTCTAGCCGGTCATCATAAGTTCTTGTGGTTATAACGTTTGGGTAATACTCTCTAGAAGTGTCAAGATTATGATTATATGCCGTGAGACCAGCCTCCTTGAGCTCCAAAGCTTGTTGCTTCTCCAGCATTCCTAAGGTGCAGCATACCTCCATTCCCATGCTCCTGATAAGTTTATAAAATTTATTGAGTGAATAAATGTGTCACAGCGTTTGTTAGTGTAATTGAGATGACTAGTAACACACCCATAAGTTGTTAGTTGTAATTCCAAAATGAGCACCCAAAATTAGTGACAGTAACCTAAAAAATCACCATGGCTTTCATTATGACTGGTCTGAATAAAAAAATACGGAGTAGAATAACTAGTAACTAGTACTCTAGCAGAGCATCAAACCCGCCATAATTTTACATCCCAGGGGGCATCTAGAGTTGTTAAGTAGTAATTGTTAGCCAATAAATTCAAATGTACAGTATTTATTTCTTCTTTCTTTTATGTTTTTACATAACAACCCAAATATATTATTTATAATTAAATATCAACTCCAAACAAATGTCCTTTCACTAAATTGATGCTCAGAGAAGCTATGATTTGGAGTCTGGGGCTATAACCAATCAATTTCATCCAAAAAAGCAGATACCGAGTAAACTTGATTGAAGTTATGATCCGGGGTCTGGGGCTCTAACCAATCAATCTGACCAACAAAACTCGGTGCAATCCACATCAAAGAACTGAAAAGAGAGTTCTATTTGAAAGCCATTTCTTCCAGACTTACCCAGAAGACCGTCTTTCTTTCCTCTGTTTATTTGTGTATGTGGGTAATTAAAGGAGAAACATGACATTCAAGCAACTTCAATGCGGGGTACTACATTATACAATTATTTGTAGGGCAAAGCCATTACCTGATTTGTTTCACATAGTCAAGGATCTGGTTGAAGTTGGTCTTCCTCCCTATGGTATCCCTCCAAGCAGCACCCATACAAAAACGAGTGCTACCAGCCTCTTTTGCCTGTCAATGCATCAAAAAGAGGACTTAATTATAAAGCAGCCAGAAGACACATTGCAGAAGTCTCATCCCATGTTGTTTTCTACTGAGAACTAATAAGAATGCCCCACACCATTCCAAAAGTTGATCCATATCATAGTATCAAAACATTGACTCGTCTCATTTCAAATGTCAAAACTTCACATTTCAGGCAAATTATATCAACAAATGATGACACTTGCCCATTCTAATGGCAATCACGGTAGGGTAAGAGTAAAAATCCATTCACAATTGGAACATAAATCAACTATAAGATGGCGGAAACTATGACGAAAAAGATCAAGACTTGCAGAGGTGTCAAAACAAAGAATGCACCTTCTGTGCTGCATCCAGGACGGAGTCCTTGCCCATAAGTTTCTCAGCTTTCACGCCTGTGCTGTACCTGGAAGATTGAGGGCAGTAAGAGCAGTCTTCGCTGCAACCTCCAGTCTTTATAGACAGCAGAGTGCACTGCTGCACCTCCCGAAAGTTGTGGGCATGCCTATGAACTTGAGCCTGCTCAAACACAGGGACAATTTCAAGAAATTTGAATAGAAAACGAACCAATGTACATAGGAACGCGGAGAAGAAAGAGGGAAGGAACGGACGCCATGGAAGAGGAGATCGAGAAGCGGAGAGTCGTAAATGGACTTGATTTGAGGCCTGGTCCAGTCGTTCCTGGGGCCTTCCCTGATGCATCTATCTGCTTCCGCCGCAGCGGCGGAGGAGGAGCGAGCTGAGGAGGCGGCGGAGACGGAGCAATAATTGACCGCGTGCGGGTGCAGCACGTCCAGAGAAGACGGCAATGGCCGCCTGATAGCAAACCGAATTGAAAGCATCTTCGGTCCGATTCAGGAGGGCTGCCGCAGACGGCGGAGAGAAGAGGAGGAGATGTGGCGGCGAGGGAGGAGCAGCCCTGTTCTCTTCCCTGTATTGAATTTAATGAGAGCATTGGAGTGTCGGATGGTATATACTCCCTCCTTACCCATATTTGTCCACTTTCATTTTTATACACATCCAATACACTTCTTTAATTCATTTTATCCTGTAATTTATATATTAAAATATTATAGAAATTATATACTAATAATCTATATGTTAAGACAAATCAAACAAGATCACACATGAATATATTTAAACTTACACATTTAAAGAATTTGATGAGTCAAAGTACTTAGTTGAACAGTTCCAAAAATCAAAAGTGGACAAATATAACGCGGCGACAAAGGTAGTATATGCTTTGTCACAACACTATTCTTTTCCAACAGTTCAACAACTTTTTATCCCAAAAACCAAATATGAAAAATAAAGAGTTTATAATTAGAATTTGTTTAAATGAAAAAAAATAATTATAAACAGGTACCGAGGTTTTTTAGATTAAAAAAGAAATAAGGAACATGAAAAATACATTTTTAAACGTTTAAAAAGAAGAAAGTGATTACATTTTCTTGGACATATGGAGTATTTTGATTGTGCACCCGTTAATTAATTATTACTCCGTAATCCGTATTAGTTAAACAAGGCTAAATAATAAAATTAGCTTTTAAATAAAAAAAAAATTCTTCCTTATCTTAAACTTCTCTTAAACATGCACAATAATGGTCATATGAAACTTTAAATGAACTAAAATAAAGAGATCTATATATCAAATCCTAATAAATGTTCTCTTTATTTACAAATTTTCTTCTCACAAAAATGCCAAGGAGTTAATCCTAAGATGTGCCCAACCCTCTCCACCTCATGATATTTGATGTGAACAAAAATTAAAATTTGGATAAGGACTCTTCACTCTTAAAATATAGTCACACCATCCATTATTTCGTGAAACTCTTGAAATAATTTTTTAATACGTGATTTTTGTTTCTAAATAAATACTAATTATGAATAAATTAAATTGAAAATAAGTTTAATTAAATATCTTAAACAACCATGAGAATTTCTAAATACGCAATTTTCGTCTCTGAATAAATACTAGTGATTTATAAATAAGCTAAATTAAAAATAAGTTCAATTAAATATCTTAAATAGCCATGAGATGATGGAGTAATTACTCATTCTCAATATTTCATTCATACGATTGTTCCATTAAATAAAAGCCTTAAGTGGAGAATATTCAAACTATAAGTAGAGTGTCAATATCAAATATTATAGAGTAATATAGCATCAAATTCTATGTTTTGGGGTTTAATTTTTGCATTGAATTCAGTTGTGCTTAACACAATAGAATTTGAGGAGCCTTATTTCTTAATTCTTGAGTTTTTTTTTTCTTTCTTGATATTGTCCCAGTCAAAGAATACATAAGTAGTGTACACATATAAAGACTGCAAATTTAGTGTCACAAAATTGAAAAATAATGAGATGATACAACAATGGCATAAAAGCTCATTCAGTTTTTAAACTTTTAATACAACACAATGCATGCTTACTAATTAAAACAAGGATTAAGGCTCATTCGGTTTACACGACACCCGCGCTGAGAGTCTGGGGAGAGGAAGGGTCCCACCATAACGGTATAATGTGAGCGCGCTTTGAGAGGACTCACATTTGTGGCCAAGGTTCCCTCCCCTTCTAAGTAAAACAAGAATCTAATGAAACATTTCAGTGAAGCCTACCTATTACTGGTACATATACCCACAAACTCCCTTGTGTTTGACTTCCAGAAACAACTTAGTTACCAAAAAATCCCGGGCCAGCCTGCGAGAGGAGCTCCTTGCCAGCATCCACGCCCATACGAACCATATCATCAAATGTATACAACCCTTTTCTTGAGGTTTCAAGTACTGGAAAAGAAAAGAAATAAATAAATTTAATTTAATGGCAGGTCAATTCAAGGACTTTGGTGTGTTTGAGTGTGTTGGTGCTCTTCCAAGCAGACATTCACATCTTATAGACGCACGCATATGAAAATTGGATATCATCCCACAGTGAGATGACATCATTGGTTGGGCATGCTCATGTCTGCAACTTAAAGTTTTTTTTTTTTTTTTTTTTGGGGGGGGGGGGGGTGGTGAGTTGGGTGGGGTGGTGAGTTGGGTGGGGTGTTGCATTTGAAGGCAACTGTGTGTGTGGGTGTGTGGGAGAGGAGGGTGGGGTTCAAGTAGGTATTGATGTTACCTCGAGTTCCATCTGGGGAGGCCACCAAACCCTTGAAAATGCAATCTCCATCCTTCCCACGATGGGCATACCCAGCGATTGGAGTTCGACAAGATCCATCTAATGTCTTCAAAAATGCCCTCTCACAAACAACTGCAAGTCGGGTTTCCTCGTGATCTAACGAGGCGATGTAACTGGCCTGCAATTATGAAATAAGATCGATCATATTAATACATGGAGTGCCGAGCCTGCCACTGAGGTACATTAATGCATACAGGCACATACCATTCTCTCATCATCACTTCTACAGGCAATTCCTATAGCTCCCTGAGCAACAGCCGGAAGCATGTGCTCTATAGGCAGAATGGAAGTAACATTTTGGGACATATCAAGGCGCTTCAGACCTGCTAATGCCAGTAATGTTCCCTGAACTACCCCATCGTTCAATTTTCTTAGCCGTGTCTGAACATTGCCTCTGAAGTTCTCAAGCACCTGCACATAGATGTGTGAATGATTTTAAAACCAAACACATTGTCTGTAAGTTCCTTCCATCTTTTTAAAAATCCATATTTATGCCTTAGGCCATGGTTCAAATTTTACTTATTTCGACCCCGCACAATCCTGTTTGGGCTCTAGGTGCTTTTTAGAACAGATTGTAATTTTGGTTTTGTGAGAAAAAATGGGGAGAAAGAGAGATTATTGGTTAGCAGTTAGGACGCAGAAGAGACGTTGAGAGGAAACAAAAAAATAGGGTATACGTATATCCCACTTTTTGGTTTCTCTCCAAATAATACATAGAAAGAGCTTAGATGCTCCCTTTTGTGTTTCCAAAGGTACATTTCCCTTTAGTATATCATTATTGTCATATAATGGTATTTTTGTCTTTTTATAAACAAGATGGACTTCTGCCCTTTTCCCTTCTCTATTACATCTCTCACATCACACAATTCTTAAAATCCTTTTTTCCCTTCTTTCTTCCCACTCTTCAATCTTCTCAACTCCTCCAACAAACAAAACAGATCAATCAAAAAAGGAGAACAAGAAACACCTTGAGTGATGGATAGCGGTGAAGTATCTGCGACTTTCTCCTTAATGAAGCGGTCCCAATAGTGCTTCCTGTGGGAAGCTCTGCAAGAGAAGCAGCACTCAGAGAAATGAACGCATCTCGAACATCCTCACGAGGAAGGTTGCAGGGTAAAATTGTCTTATCAGGAAGATATGTTGGAACATCTTTCATGGAATGAACAGCAATATCAATTTCTGCATTAATAAGGGCCTCATCGATTTCTTTAGTAAACAGGCCTTTCCCACCGATATCTGCAAGTGGCTGACACAGTATTTTATCGCCTGTTGTTTTTATGATTTTTATTTCAATGGCACCTTCTTCAGCCAGCTCAGGATGTGAGGCCATTAGTTTATCTCGTGTCTCATATGCTTGAGCAAGGGCAAGTGGACTGTCCTACAAAGAAACGCATTAAAATGGAATGTAAGATTAAAGAGAACCTTGTTGTCCAACAAACGGAGGAAGCAGACTAGTAATGAAAACCTCATTGATTCCTAAGGACTTGTTCAAATGGGAAACTTTGGAAAAGCGGATTGGGTTTTTACTTTACAAACTTATTATTTCAATTTGTCAGTGTTTAACTAGAAAATAACCACTTCGTATATATTTAGAGCTATATCATGTACTTCTGTATATGTTTCCACCTTCACTTTCTTTCTAACCATCACAATTAGAATATACTAAGAAAACTAGAACGGAGTGATAAAAGCATCTCTCCACCACTTTACTCCGCTCTGAAATCCCCCAACCAAACAAGGGCTAAGATACTTATAGCAACAAGTTTAGGAGAGACTATTTTACAAAAAGGACACATTTTTCTGATTAAGGCCAGTCGTACTTTCAGCCTGAGATAAGTAAATAAATTGGCTGCTAAAACAAGATCACAACACTTCTCTCTCACTCTCTTCTGGGTTGAGAAAAACAAACTAAAAAACTCCTGAATGGCCCTCAGATTGAGAATGCACTCTTTTCTGCATCAGGAAACAGAATGAATTGCACTCTTGTTAGTGTGCCAGAGGGAATGCAGGGTAATTATAAAGCACAACCCATTCACGAAAACTGGATTCCAGATGTGAAAAGAGCAGCACCCAACTAAAGAACCAACAGGATGTGAAATGCCCGACTAAAATAGGAACCCCAACCATTGAAATTCCAGTTTAAAAGCTCTCAGAGTGTGTATGTGATGTACCCCAGGGCAGCCACACTAAAACCCACCGCTCCCTATAAATCCAAAACCTTTTCTTTTCTTATTTTTCACTTCAAAAATAAAGCCTTTCCTGATCATATTAAACCATGGCTGAATTTGAGTGGGAAAGAAGTCCAAAATAAAGTGTTTTAAAGATGTCTTTAGTCCAATATTAGTCTTCCCTTTTTACTAACCTCCTCCATAATAGCCAGATATCAATCACTAAATCTACATTAATCTAGGCATAACCCGATAAATCCAAAGTCTTAAGTCCAATCCTAGTCTTCATTCTGTTCCCTACACCCTGGCTAAAATCATCATAGCCATAAACCATCCCAAAAAGTCTTCCTAAAGTCCAACTTTAGCCTTCATCATTTTCTACCCTCCTGGCCATATCATCACATCCATACACCACCCCTTACTCCCTTAGTTTCTTCACTTTGAGCCAATTAGTCTTCCCAAAAGTCCAAATTTAATCATTGTAATCATCTCCTGCCCAAATGGCAGAAAGTAACTGCCTAAAACCACAAAAATAATTCTATTTTTCCATACTAAATACCCTGGCCAGATTCCTTTAAAAAATAACCACCATTTAGCTTAATTAATAACCCTCACTATATATATTCCAACCCCAACCACCTGGGAGAAATATTCAACAATCAAAAAGGGAAAATAACATGGACAGTCACATGGTCTTGACTAGTCTTAGACGAATAAAAAAACATGCTTGCTTGATTTAAGGAAGTGTGTAACCCCTTGTGACCAACATGTGGATCTAAAGTCTTTATTGAAGTCTTCATATTCCATTTTATTTTTTGCATGTAATGATAATAACTAATAAGGGTATGTGTGGCCTCCATGGCCTTGTAACCTTATATATATTTGGACATCACCTTGGTAGTAAGGCAGATTTGATTCATAATATACCCCTACTCTTTTGAGTATCTCTCTAGAATGGTGTGATGCTTTAGTTTAAATCCTAATTCTATATCTCGAGAGTGGTTCTCTTAAGTGTGAGTTTTAGGTTCTAGACTTTTAATTAAGTGTGTATATCTTAATTAAACTCTAGAGTTAACCCCAAATTAATCTAAAGGTTTGCATATCCTTTAGTATTAAATTGGCGCCAAATTAAGAGAAAGCGTGTATATCTCTTAGCACTGATTTGGATTTTATCCCATCACTTCTAAGTCCATCCTTCTCTCTTGATATTCCACTATTCAGCATAATACTAATAACAAAAATAGAACGCATACACTCATATCACTTTCTCCAATTTCGTCCCTACCCATACATCCTCCGAAAATCCGCCAATTTATCATCTACTTGATAAGACATCCGGTTGAAGTACATCAGTATGGATTCTGGAAAATGCTAGAAAAAATAAATGTTTGGTTCGCCATGGAGGCCGTCCGTCTAATGCCTATTCAGTACAATGTGCAATGCAAACCCATTCACTGTCGTTTTTCGAGCATCACAAAGTTTATGTTACAAAGATTTTTCAAGTAAGTGTCATCCCAAAAGGTCAGCATTTGGGACCCCATGTACTTAGGGATGTCCCAATAGCCAAATCCCCGGGTACAATTTGAAAAGAGCTTCAATCCCCGTGAAGTAAATGGTGTTATTTTGATAAGAGCTCATAGAATCCAACACTCAGTATAACTGGTTGAAAAACTATAACTATTCACGGAAGTGATGATCCAATCGAGCAAAGAATTAACAGTACCTTCCCCTAGTCCCAATTCTGACGATAGAAACCTTTGTCTTCTGGGCCTGCTGTTCTACCGCGACCGATGAAGCCCTTAAGACCAAGCTCCTCGTGCCTCTAAGGAACTGATCCGGCGGGGTTGAGGATTTGAAGGCCCACGAAAAAGAGGCGAAAGATGAGGGCTTTACATCTGCTGGGAATGCTAGTACTGCTGGATTGAGCGGAATTGCCATTTTCTCCTATGCAGCTGGAAAGAAGAGTAGTCATAATCAATTTGTAATCAAAATTCAAAAAGTATAAAACTAAAAGCAGCTACACATTCACAATCCATACTAGTAATCACTAATCAGAATTCATTAACTCATATATAAACCATAAGAATATACGATTCATACATTTATACTTCAATTCAGAGTTCACACTCCATTACTCCGTAATAACTACATAATTATTTTTATAAAATAACCAAGATTAATTACCTGTTGGGCTGCGGCTTGACCTGGACGGCGTTGAGTCGGCGACGGCGCGATTCGCGAGGCTGCGAGGGTTTAAGAATTACGAGCAGAGCAGAGAGGCCGGAGACTCATGCTGTCCGTTATCCCATCAGTTGTGGGGGCGAGCCGGCGTATGGCCACCGGCTTATCTTAGAGGATTCTTTTGGATTTTTTAGTCAAATTGTTACTCACATTCACCAATTTATACATACGGAGTATATCTTCCTCTCAAAAAAGACTTCACATTTTGTGTGTCAAGGAGGGATTACACAAACGGGCATGGTTTGGTTGACACTCAACAATAATAAAACTAAGCGTCTGTACTTTATAGCTTGAACTCTTAACTTCCAGTTTCTTTCAATTTCTTTCAATTTTTTCCAGTTTTTTCCAGTTTCTTCCAGTTCCTTTCAGTTTCCTCCATTTTCTTCCAGTTTCTTCCAATTTCTTCCAATTTCTTCCAACTTTTTTCATTTTCTTCAAATTCTTTCTACTCCTCAACCAATTACTCTAAAAATGATATATTTCAATGTGATTATTACTATTATTGTTGTTGTTGTTGTTATTGTTATTATTATTATTATTATAACTGTTATATTCATAACTGTAGTTTATAAATTATTTTTTTCATCTCATTATTTTTACGATTAACACTTATTATTTTTTTCTTCAACTTTTTAATATGAATAAGACATTTTTTGTATATTAGTCTACATGATAAAACAGGAAAACATCAATATCTTAAATTATACTAAAAAATTATGGATAAAATAGTTACATTGAATGTTTTATTAATATAACTTTTTATAAGACATCTGAGTTTTCCCTTTATTACTTAAAAAATTGCTCATTTTTCTAATTTTTATAAAAAATATTGTAAGTCAAAAGAGCTTAGAAAAAAGACTAAAATATGAGTAAAACATAAAAAATGTAAACAAAAAAGTTCTATGTCTTAATTCCAAAAATAGGAATTCAATAAAAATAAAATGTCAATCATGAAAGAAACAATAGGTTTGATTATGTGACATGTATGATATTTAAAACAAAATGTTTTAATATATAAATTATAATTACAAATACATTATTTATAATAAATACTGCATAAATAAATTGAGGTGCAATATGACTACACAGCCTTTTTAAAATTTAATATTTTTATATCTATGCTAACTTTATATTATAATTATTTTTTGTAAAAGTAGTTTTTTGAATTTAAAAAATAACAATATTTTTTTATATCTTAAAGACATTCACTAAGATAACGTGATGATGATGATGATTATGTAGATGATTACGATGCTAATGATGATGATGATGATCATAATAATAATAATAATAATAATAATTTATAACAACATGAATTTAAAATAAATATTTTTAAAGTTTTTTTTATGTTTTCCAGTTTTTTCCAGTTCCTTCCAGTTTTTTCCAGTTTCTTCCCGTTCCTTCTATTTTTTTCCAGTTTCTTCCTGTTCCTTCCATTTTCCAGTTCTTCCAGTTCCTTCCCGTTTCTTCAAGTTTTTTCCAGATTCTTCCGGTTCCTTCCAGTTTCTTCCAACATCCAGCTCTTTTTTTAGAGTCCTAAAGAATAGGCCCTAGCAGTATTATTGTGTTTTTAGAGCATCGAAAAATTAATGGTTTCTACTGCCCTAACCTGACCCCTAAACCCCCACTTTAGCCTCACCCCTACCCTCACTCCAGTCCCGCTTTAAGCTCCCTCCAAATGTGTGGTTATTATGCATAATAGTCACACATTTAGAGGGGCTTAAGGTGGGGTTGGGGTGAGGCTAGAGTGGTCTAGGGTGGATTAGGAGGGATAGAACCATAGTTTTCAGAACTGGACCGGTGACCGAACCGGTCAAATAACTGGTTCACTGGTCGAACCATTGGTTCAACTGGTCGAACCGGTGGTTTAAACATATTTAAAAATTATATATATATATATATATATATATATATATATATATATATATATATATATATATATATATATATATATATATATATATATATATATATATATATATAATTTTTAAATTTAGTAAAATAACTCAAATATGTGTGTGTGTGTGTGTGTGTGTATATATATATACACACACACATGCATATAGAGACACACACACACATTCTCATTTATAAATACCTAAAGAAAGTAATTTATAATATTTGACTAGAATTATATTAATATATTTGAGTTATTTTACTAAATTAAAAAATAAACTTTACATATTAAAAAATAATATTAAAATTTTATAAAAAAATAATATCAATGATTTAATATTTTAAAATTGAAAAGGAATTTGTATACAATCTTTTTATGAATTATGAAATATTATAAAAAATTACGCAAACTTGAAACAACAAGTTACTTTGCTTGGATGGTAAAGAATTCAAGCAAATACCTTTAAGGTCTCGGGTTCAAACCCTCATGGAGTAAAGTTTTGGAAAAAAATCGCAAAAAAAAAAATTTGGTCGGACCGCGGCCGGTTCGGACCGGTTCGAAGCACATTGCGGTCCAACGGGCTGGACCGGTTGGACCACCGGTTCGCCGGTTCACGGTCTGGTCCGATTTTTAAAACTATGGATAGAACCATCAATTTTTCGATGCCTCAAAAATGCAGTGACACCGCTAGTATCATCGTTGTTGAGTGTCAACGGAACCCTACTCTACAAAAACACATTTCCCTTTTTGTTTTTAGAAAGAAAATTATAGCTCATAATACCTCTCTTCTTTGCATAGCTTCTAACTACTTAATTTTATAGTTTTTATGCTTCGTCTCAAATCCTATTAGGAGTCTTTTTTTAGATAAATAGATTATGGTTTAAAAAAGTAACTGAGTATAAATGATATAATAATTTGACATATTAAAACTATACATTTTAAAATAAATTCAATTTTAATTAAATTTATATTAAAACTATATGAGTTTTATACAATTTATGATCAAAATTTGTAAATTTTGACAAAAAAACTATAAAAACTAAAATTGAGACAAAAAAGTATATCACGGACTATGTGAATAGTAATCACATAACTTTTAAATACTTCCTCAAGTTCAAAAGCTATATTAACCTCACAAAGTTTTAAAAATTGTAGAAAAATAAAAGGTTGGCGGTTAAATTTGTTTAGATTAAAGAGAGAGCATGGAGAACACATACTCTCTAATTTATCAAGTATTTAGGTAAGATAAATCTTTTGGAATGCAATAAGAAAATGGAGACCTTAAATTATTTTACAACTCTAAAATATCCTGCTGGAAAAAAATTATCCCAACTTTCCCTCTCGCTCAATTACTAGGTACTCAAATAAATCTATACTATTTATACACCATAGGCAAATGTAGACATAATGTCTATGCCCGAACAGACATACCTTTAGAGTGCACAGTATACAATTGTTGGAGTACACCTAGCATTCCTCTTCTTTCTTTTTCTGCCACTGTCTAATTTTCAACAATTGTATTCCCGTAGTTTCAGGTTTTCAGCAATGCGTACACGAGTTGTACAACATGTTGGTGTACAAGTAACATTTTTGGTGTCTACTTGTATCTTTACCCTTCTCACCATATACAAGACTAGAATACAAGTTGATGTATAATTTGATGTACTCCCAGCATTACTCGTTGAAGGCTAAAAGCATTTTAAATGTATCACGTTTCTTCTATCTTAATATAAATTTTGATGATTGAATTTACGGGCCCTAATTAAAAATTAGGTTTATTTGAAGAATGAAGAAAGAAGTGTTAGACACGATTTTATTATGTGGCCTGAGTTATCATTTATCTAATTAATTGATCATTGACCTAATAAATACCCTACGTACTTAATTGGTAATTATTCGATGGACGTAATTACCCTTATGACCTAATTAGGGTTTCCCCTTGGGTGTATATATATAGAGGTCATTAGGCAGAGATTAACACACCAATCTTACGCCTTCTCTCTGCCTCTCTATTGTCGTGAGTCATCCTCACCTTAGTCATCATAACGATACACCCTAAACGGGAACTCAATCTGCGTGAGAATCATGGCCTCATCCCTAACTACGTTTATAGGATTATCAGGTACACATGATTAAATCCCTAATTTATATTTTATATTTAAGAATTGATCAACATGTGGTATCGGAGCATTATGTTGATAAATCAATTCCTTATTTTTTCTGAACTGTAATCGGAAATTATAAACTGTGAAAATTTTTTTGAAATACTTGTTTTTTTCCGATCTGGATTATCACGTTTCTGCCATTATAGAGTTTCCAAACCATCGTGCAGTAGTTATAGCTTGTGCTAAAAGTCATCATACACTTTAATCTCTCCATCTCCTAAATTTGGGATCAAATTTGAAAATTAATCATTGAGATTACCGTGTTTGATTCAATTCCAGTAATAAAAAAAAAGGGTTTTTGATCAAAGTTTGGATCGGAAGTTATCGTTTTATTTTGATTCAATCTCAGCCCAATAAGTATAAATTTGATAATATGTTTATGGAAATCATCCTTATTTTGATGAAATCCTCCTATTTTGGTATTTGATTTGAAACATAATTTTGTTTCCTTAAATTGTATGACATATCTCGCTTTTGCATGATATATTCTATTTCCTTATTTATTAATATATTTTATCAAGAATAGCAAAACTAATTAAGGGATGTGCTAAAATACCATAAAAAAAATTAATTTTATTTTACTTGTTGGAAAATCTCTTGCCTTATATGCCTTTTGATTTTCTGATTAAATGGGCCCCGCCTCAACCGCTTTAATTTTTGCGGTTAATTAATTACTAACATTGAATTTATAAATCATTTGACTAATTTAAATAAAATTTATTTTATGATTAGTTAAATTGATTTATTTTGCTTGACTTGAATAATACCTTAGAATACACTTCTGCCCAAAGGTGATGTGTAACATTTGTAAAAAAAAAATTTCAAGTCTTATTAAGCATTGTCATTTAGTGCATATCCTTAAATAGATATTTGCATGACACTCGCCTTAAATACATAATATTTCACTTCTGTCCAAAGATGATGTGTTATAATTGTGTACTGCGAACTAAATATATATGTGCATTAAAATTTAAATGTTTCACTTCTGCCCAGAGGTGATGTGTAACATTCAAATTGCACATGATTATTTTATTATTCATAATACTTAAATAAGTGGTCATAACCAAAGTGAAAGCCATTTGTTTAAGTAGAATTAAATTTAGTCTATTATTTTTGGTGTTATAATAGACTCTTATCACAGCTTCATTATTATATAATGGTCTTTATCTTCGCCAGCCTTAGTTCATTACCCCTTAAGTTCTTCTTTAATTATGTGTCTTAATTCTCTCATCTGAATCCACTATCAGCCCCAAATATGGGAATTGAAACCTTGAACGGTGCGAATTTTTCTTCATGGAAAGATTCACTGATGCTAACTCTTGGCATGTTGGATTTTGATTATGCACTGAGAGAGTCTGCCCCTCCTGCCCTCACTGATAAAAGTACTGCTGAAGATAAAATAGTACATGAGAGATGGGAGAGGTGCAACAGAATGGCTCTTATGCTCATTAAAAATTCCATCAGCATAATCATCAGGGGAGCTATTCCAGATTCATCTAATGCTAAAACATATCTGGCTTCCGTGGAGGAACAATTCAAAGCAACTTCTAAGGCACATGCTAGTACTCTTATTTTGAAGATGGTGACTACAAAATATGATGGGAATAGCGGCATTCGTGAGCACATCATGATGATGAACGACATGGCCCGTAAGCTCAAGGGATTAGACATGGAGATCAGTGAAGGTTTTCTGGTGCACTTTATAATGACTTCTCTTCCTGCATCTTTTGAAGCTTTCAAGGTCAACTACAACACCCAGAAGGTCAAGTGGTCGATGAATGAGTTGATTGCTATGTGCGTACAAGAAGAAGAGCGTCTGAAGTTGGACAAACCTGATGTGGCTTACCTCATGACCGCTAATCCAAAGAAGAGGAAGGGCAATGTCGATAAGAAGGATGTTTCTAAAGTCCAGAAACGTGATGCAAGTGCTTCTTCCAGCTCTAAGAACTCTAAAGGGAAGTCTTACTGCAAGTTCTGCCGCAAGGAAGGACATAGACAGAAAGACTGCCAAGACTTTAAGGAGTGGCTGACGAAGAAAGGTAATCATCTTTACATGATACTTGAGTCCTTTAATTTAAATGTTCCAACTAATACATGGTGGTTTGACTCTGGTTCTATGGTTCATGTAACCAACTCACTTCAGGGATTCCTTACAATCCAGAAGCTGGAAAGAAACTGAAGAACACTTAAGCTGGGGAATGGAACAGAACTAGCTGTCGAAGCCGTGGGAACCTTAGAATTAATAATGAAAACTGGTTTATGTATTAAACTTTATGATACCTTATATATTCCTGAGATTACTCGGAATTTAGTATCAGGACCAAAGTTAGACATAGACGGTTTTGATGTTTCTCATGGTCATGGCAGACTTACTATTAGTTTCAATTCTCAAGTGTTTGGTCATGGTTTTCTGGATGGTGGTCTCTATAAATTAGAACTAGATGATGATTTTTCCAAATCTTTGTTGTCATATAATATCAATTTGACACTAACAAAGAGAAAACGAAAACGAGACTTAGAAACTTCATCCATGTTGTGGCATCAACGCTTAGGCCACATTTCACGAGAACGTTTATCTAGACTCGTGAAGAATGAAGTGTTACCATCTCTCGATTTCAATGATTTTGGAACATGTGTCAAATGCCTTAAAGGTAAAATGACATCAGTGAATAAGAAAGGTGCCACTAGGAGTTCTAATTTATTAGAGCTCATCCACACTGATATTAGTGGTCCTTACTCTATCGCTGGCATAACTGGACATAACTCATTTATCACTTATATTGATGATTATTCTCGTTATATGTACTTATATCTCATTAAGGAAAAATCTGAATCACTTACAACTTTTAAAGATTATAAAACTGAAGTTGAAAAACAACTTGATCGTCAGATAAAAGTTGTAAGATCAGATAGAGGAGGTGAATATTATGGTAGACATACTGATGTGGGTCAAGCTCCTGGTCCATTTTATGAGTTTTGTAAGGCCCAGGGGATTGTTAACCAATATACCATGCCCGGTACTCCTCAGCAGAATGGTGTTGCTGAGAGAAGAAATAAGACCCTAATGGACATGGTACGCAGTATGTTAGCCAACTCAGGTTTACCTCTATTTCTCTGGACCGAGGCCTTAAAAACAGCCGTTCATATACTCAATAGGGTTCCTTCTAAAGCTGCCCCTAAAACTCCTTATGAACTCTGGACAGGAAGGAAACCGAGTCTAAGATATATGAAAGTATGGGGTTGTCTTGCCGAAGCTAAACTATATAATCCCTTCTTGAAGAAACTCGACATGAAAACTGTAACTTGCTACTTCATTGGTTATCCTTCTCACTCAAAGGGTTACAGATTTTATTGTCCTTCCCACGTCACTCGCATTGTAGAAACCAAAGATGCTCATTTCCTTGAAGATTTTAAGGTCAGTGGGAGCAGTGAAAACCCTTATGATGAATTGCTAGAAGTACAAGACGCGGGGGGGGGGGGGGGGAGACTTGTCAATTACTTTACCTCCAATTACTCCTCTTGTACTCAATGCCAATCCGCAGGACACTGCACCACCTCCTACTCCTAATGTACCTGGAAATGAAGACACCTCAAATAATCACCATCAAGACAATGCCGCCAATGCTCAACCCGATAATTTGCTCAGGAGGTCATCAAGGTCTAAAAGGCCTACTAACTTTGATGATTATGTTACCTACCTGACTGAAGCAGAAATGGATGCTGGAAAGTTTACTGATCCTACCTCTTACAATGAAGCCATTAACAGTGATCAGTCTTCTGAATGGAATAAAGCCATGATTGAAGAGCTTGACTCCATGAAGAAAAATGATGTTTGGGATTTGGATGAATTACCCAACGGTGTAAAACCCGTAGGATGTAAATGGGTCTTCAAAACAAAACTGGACCCGAATGGAAACATTGAACGCTACAAAGCGAGATTGGTTGCAAAGGGCTACACTCAGAAAGAGGGAATTGACTATCAAGATCTTTTCTCCTGTCTCTCGAAAGGATTCCTTAAGGATCGTTATGGCCCTTGTAGCTCATTTTGACTTAGAGCTACATCAGATGGATGTCAAAACTGCTTTCCTTAATGGCGATTTGGATGAAGAAGTGTTCATGAAACAACCCGAAGGATTCAAATCTGAAGGTCAAGAGCACCTAGTCTGTAAGCTAAAGAAATCCATATACGGGTTGAAGCAGGCATCACGTCAATGGTACCTAAAGTTGCATCAAGTCTTGAAGTCAGAAGGTTTCATAAAGAATCAAGTGGATCAATGCACCTACCTCAAGATGAGTGGGAGCAACTTTACTATACTTGTCCTTTACGTAGATGACATTCTATTGGCAAGTAATAGTTTAGACATGTTGCATGAGTCCAAGCTCTTACTCTCGCGTAATTTTGACATGAAAGATCTCGGAGAGGCTTCTTATGTTATTGGCATCGAAATACACCGAGATAGAGTCAATGGTATTTTGGGATTATCTCAAAAGGCTTACATTGAGCGTGTCCTTACACGTTATAACATGCAACATTGCTCTCCTTCTGTGGCTCCAGTAGTTAAGGGAGATGTTTTCGGTTTATTTCAATGTCCGAAAACAGAGGTTGGAAAAGAACAGATGACAATGATACCTTATACGTCAGTAGTAGGAAGCCTTATGTATGCACAAGTCTGTACTCGTCCAGATATCGCTTACATTGCTGGAATGTTAGGTCGTTATCAGACCAATCCTGGTCTTGATCACTGGAAAGCAGCTAAGAAAGTTCTTCGATATCTACAAGGGACAAAAGACTATAAACTGATTTACAGAAGGAGTGATAATTTAGAAGTGGTTGGTTATTCTGATTCTGATTTTGCTAAGTGCAAAGATGACAAGAAATCCACTTCAGGGTATATCTTTATGTTAGCTGGCGGACCTATCTCGTGGAAGAGTCATAAGCAAGAGTTGACTGCAACTTCTACAATGATGGCAGAATACATTGCGCTGTACAATGCAACCTGTCATGGGATGTTGCTCAGAAACCTCATCACTGGACTCAAAGTAGTTAATTCCATCTCTCGACCATTGAAGCTTTATTGTGATAACTCAGCCGCCGTTAGTTTCTCGAACAGTAACAGTTCGACTGGCGCTGCTTTATATCTTGATACAAAGTACTTGTTCGTACGTGAGCGAGTTGAGGAAAATAAACTTTGTATTGAGCATATAAGTACTAAGAATATGCTTGCGGATCCGGTGACTAAAGGTCTCCCTCCTAAGATTTTCGAAGAACATGTTTCGAAGATGGGGTTTTCTAAAGACCTTATTTAGTTGCATATTGTACTTGCTTACATTTAATAATAAAATTTCCTCATACTTTTGTTTGTTTGTCTCTGAATGTGTCTATGCATGCCTAAAGACATATAGACAACATTTATATACAGAATAATGTTATGGGCTTAATTGTCAATTTGATCCTTAGCTTATTTAAGTTTTAAATTTGGTATTGTAGTATGATTAATAGGGGTCTTGAATTGAATATTGATTCAATGACTGTATTTCTCTGCTACAATTTCGGTTTAGAACTAAAATGAGTATTAAAATCTGATCAGACTTATCTAATACTCATCATAAATGATTACTCGGCCAAGTGGGAGAATGTTAGACACGATTTTATTATGTGGCCTGAGTTATCATTTATCTAATTAATTGATCATTGACCTAATAAATACCCTACGTACTTAATTGGTAATTATTCGATGGACGTAATTACCCTTATGACCTAATTAGGGTTTCCCCTTGGGTGTATATATATAGAGGTCATTATGCAGAGATTAACACACCAATCTTACGCCTCCTCTCTGCCTCTCTATTCTCGTGAGTCATCCTCACCTTAGCCATCACAACGATACACCCTAAACGGGAACTCAATCTGCGTGAGAATCATGGCCTCATCCCTAACTACGTTTACAGGATTATCAGGTACACATGATTAAATCCCTAATTTATATTTTATGTTTAAGAATTGATCAACAAGAAGAACGTATCGTTTAATTTATATGTTTATAATATTCGAAATTATGTTCCTATTTAATTTAGTGTTAATTATATAGGTATGCTTTTGCGGATCAAGTACTCAATGTTGTGATCAAAATGTTATCAAAAAAATTATACTCCCTACATAGGATGTTAATCAACAAATTTTTTTACGAAGAATATTGGGAGTACAATATTTACATAATTTTTTTTGTTTTATGATAACTTTTCTTTAGTCGTGTGTTTTCATAAAATATTTTTAAAATACTCTATCCATCTCAAAATATTTTATACTTTATACAAAACAAAGCGAAATTTCAAGTTTTTTAAATTCATTTTATTTAAAGATTTATATAGAAATTTAAAATAAAGCTTATATACTTAAAAACTACATAAAAAGACCTAAGAAATAAGAATTTATAAGTTTATGTGACATTTGAATAGTGAAGAGTATAGGGTAAAAACAAGTTTCTGTGACCTTTGAATTTACAAGTTTCTGTGTTCTTACCACTTACTTTATAAAGCTTTTGACATTATTTTTAATATGTAAGTTATATTTTTTAGAAAATAAGACTAAAATAAGGAGTTTCATATTTGTATTCCCAAAATAAGATTAAAATACATTTACATTATCAATTATGACCAAGTACATTACCAAAAGTTTTGTAATATATCCATTGTTATGATGCTTTCTCTATATTGTTACTCTTATTTGGAATGATTTCTTTATATTTTTCTATTTATATACCAATTTATAAATAAAAATAAGTTTTATAAATGATCCATAATTACAAGTGCTCTCTAAATTTTTTCACTAATTATAAGATATTACATAAACAATCCTCAATTTTGAAAAGTCTTCGAAAATCAGTCACATGTGAAATAAAATGTTGTCATATTTGTCTTAAAAAACTATTCATAAAATTATATTTAAAAATTGAAGATCATTCATATGATATTTTAGAATTGAAAACTAAATAAAAAAACATATACTCCCTCCGTCCCGTTTTAAATTGCATGTTTGTCTTTTTTCTCCATCCCAAAATAAGTTGCATGTTAGATGTTTTCGTAAATTTTTAAAAATAAAATACCTAAACTACCACTAAAATAAGTCACTCTTCTTCACATTATCTTCTCATTCATCATCACCCCTTCTAAAAAGTAATGACAATTTCAAAAAATCAACTATATTTTTTATTTTTCTTAAATATGCCCAAAAATCAAAACAGGCGATTTAAATTGAGACGGAGGGAGTAATTAGGAACCGTTTATTAAACTTACTTCACAAATAAAATAATTTCAAAAATTACCAAGTTTCATCTCACAACTCCAAAATTGTAATCAATTTTGGCTCCAAACAATTTTGGGAAGGAGGGAGTATATAATTTCCGTTCAATTAGAAGAACGAAGCACGAAAAAAACGTCTTTTAAAGGTCGAGGGGAGTAAGTAATTTCGTGGGTTTATCACTGACTGAGATGATGGCTATAGGGTTTCTCTCCATATGATACAGCAGCATTGACAAAATGCTTTGTTCGAATTAACGAGAAATCATAAAATATCACCATCAAGGACGAGAACGCTAGTACGATCTTAAGGTCATTTAGGAGGGGTGGTTTTGACAAATCACAATCAACCTCTACACCAAATATGAATGGCAAAAAACCTAGTCCAGGACACCACAAAAAAAAGAAGTGGATAACTAAGTAAATTCAAACGAAAGTATTTCATTAGGTAATGAAGTGTATCATAAACAATGGTTTTTGAGGACTTGGGAGATGTAACTCAGAATCCATACATACCCTCCACATTATGAAGAGGGTGCAAGAACCCAAAACTTTCCAAAAGAAAACAAACTTCTACGAATCAAGAGCCACCCCTCCTCCGTAAACACACTTCAAATCTATTTACAGCAATTACAGATACCATAAATAAGATGCCCGCAAGACATTTTTTTTAGCGAAACCTTTCCTATGGCTCTTTCATGCATTTTCTTTCCCAAAATAATATGCAGCCGGCTCCATCCCTTGTTTATAAATAGCACTGGATTTGTATGTTCAAGGGAGGGGAGGGAGAAGGAAGGAGACCAGACCGTGGTATTATCATCGTCGATGTATGTGGCACATTTGACAGGCAGTGGCAGCAGACTTGGGGTTCATATATGTGCATTGGTCGCACGCCCAGCCACCGGAATCATCTGTGGTTTTGCTTGAACCTCTTTTTCCTCGGCCCCCTCCTTTAGCCTTGTTCCCGGCAGCGTTTTTAGAGCCTGTCTTGCTACAGCCTTCTCCTTGTGCGTCCACATCAGACAGACCATTTTCCAATGCCCTAACAAGATTCTCGAAGTAATTGCGTGTCACGCTGGTTTTCAAATCAAACATACCGCGTCACTGTTAGAATTTAGAAATTGTTTTTTAAACAAACTGTTAGTGACGAATCATATTTCTCTGTTAAACGCTCAGTGGCTGGATCAGAGCTTACGTAGTCAGGCCAGAAAGCTTTGTACGGAAATGGTTAAAATCCTTTGAAGGGCCCATTGAGTTGAGAAAACCATTAAGTTCTTTCTCAGCACATTGATGAAGCCTCTCTAAACCAGCCTCGGCCTCACCTGAACAAGAAACACCAAAATGTAGCACGGGTATCAAATCAAGAGGATGAGCAAGATATGCCTTGCAGTTTGTTCACAGTAGTGAGAACAGAGACTGTGAAACACCTTGCAAGTACTCAAAGAACTGCCTCTTTGCTTTCTCAGCCTCAGGAAGATAGTATCCATATGCATATGTCCACTTTAGCACTCTTCGGCATTCAACTATCTGTACGAGCATTAGAAGGATTAAGAATCACAAAACACTACATTTCAAAGCAAATATTTAAATGGTCACAATATAGGGAAAAAGTACTATAATATCTAAAAGTCATAGAAGAGTTGCACTTTATCTGCAATTCAACGGAAGCACTCATATACGTTGATTTGGTAACTTATGACTTATATGGCTAATTTAAGGCTCCTAAGCCAAGCAAAATATATGTCAAATGGGCGCAATAACATATTACTCCCTAATAAATGTCAAATGAGCGCATGTTTCTAATGAAGTAGACATTGATTTCTTGAATGGCCCTTTGGAGGACACAGCAAAAACAACATTGCAAGGTATAAAAAGCATTCTCTATTCTGGTGAAACTTTTATTGGATTATTTTGAGTTTCATTTTTTTTTGGGGGGGGGGGTGTGGGGATTGGCAAAAATGATGATACAAAGCTGACTCCCAGTATAAAGCTGGGAACTGGCAATTGTATTCCTTTACTTGAACCTTCCTAACAGCCAGACAATCAACCACATATGAATTTGCATTCATTGCCACACTTTAAGGTTCAATCACTACTCCAGGTAAATAATTTCAGAAATTTTGAAGAACCTATATTCATTTTGGTATAAAACTCACTTGTTGCCAGGCTTCGATAATGAAATTCAATTGTGTCTCAGGTTCGCATTGTATTTCACTAAGCTTGACAAGCTGCACAGAGAGCAGGAATGTTAGCAAGTTTTTTAAACATCATTACAGAAGATCATAAGAAGAATAATGACATTGAAAAGTAAGTCAGTCATGTGATTCTGTTTTTAAACCCAGTCATTCTGGCACCATTACTTCAGCCACTCGCACACATATATAATACTCCCTCCGTCCACAAATAAACTTTACATTGCGCGTTACGATGTTTGACTGAAGTTATTTTCAAATCATTTTATATGAAAAATGGTGTAGAATTGAAACATAAAAATTACATATTAAAAAACTACTCCCTCCGTCCACAAATAAAGTTCCCATTGCGCGTTACGATGTTTGACTGAAATTATTTTCAAATCATTTTATATGAAAAATGGTATGGAATTAAAAAATAAAAATTACATATTTAAAAACTACATGAAAAGATCTACAAAACTAGAGGTGACATGACTATATTATTTTATCAAATAAGACACAAAAATAGACCAACAAAGTGAATAAAGTTTGACCCTGTGAATAGTGAACGGGAACTTTATTGTTGGACGGAGGGAATATATGAAAAGATCTACAAAACTAGAGGTGACATGACTATTATTTTATCAAATGGTTGACGAAAATAGGCCAACAAAGTGAATAAAGTTTGACCCTGTGAATAGTGAATGTAAAGTTTATTTGTGGACGGAGGGAGTAGGAATTTGTACAAAAACTTATACACCAGACAGCCAACGAAGTAAAACATAAATGTATAACTTACATGCACTTCTTGCATTTGAAGCAAATCTGACTGAGCTTTTTGCCTTGACTGTGATTGAAAAAAAATGCATTTTAGAATTCAAACAATAATGTAGAACCAATGTCGAAAGTACATACATCAAGATGCATCTAATCCAAAGATAGGGACACACTTCAAAGTCTTGAGAATGAAAAACAGTAGATTAAACTGGGCAGCCTAGGCCTTTCAAGTGCATTTAATTACACCATTTTATTGGTAAACACTATTGCTTGTAGTTTATAGACATATTGGTCATAATTACAATAATAAACTCTGTAATATAAATTATATTTGTGTATCACAACATATAAAAGTAGGGCACAAGAGAGCCAAGGCATCCTAGAAACTAGTCTGGCAATCGATGGCTGCTTAGCAATTACCAAAACCAAGAAATTAAAATAGAAGATGAACCTTTGAGTAGGGGTGAGAAAAGTTCTTAATGAGGCAGAATATACAAGATTGCCTAAACAAACTTAGACATACGGACATACCGATTGGTTTGTAGCCCACCGCTCATAATAATGAGTGTATCTTTCCAGGGAGTTTTTGGCCATCTCTCTTCTCCTCTCAGTCTCATCATACTATATAAAAAATTGACATACAACAAAACATGCATGTAAAAACAATCACTCACAAGCTAAATATAAAAAGCAGCACTTAGAAGTTCAATATGAAAATTGACATAAACATAATGCATGAATATGAAACAGCATAGTTATGAAAGGCGGACGTCTTAAACGCCTGAGGCACCCAACGCAGATAGGCGACTCAATCATCTCAGGACACACATTTCCCGGGAGGTGTAGCACCTGGCACTCTTTCTAACTTCTTCTCTGGGCAAGTGGGGAGTGCTACAGCTGCCTGAGAATTAGTGTGGAAATACAAAAAATAAAAAATAAACAGGCCTGGGTTGAGCATTTAGAAAAAGGGGTTGGGTCCTGGGATTACTAAATAAAAAATGAAAAGTAAAAATGTAAAATTAAATTTGATTAATAACCAAAGCAGCTCTTCTTCTCTTCCAATTTGTACTTGTGGCTCCAACAGATCCAATCATCCAACACAGTGATGACACCTGCTGAGTACTACCTCTGCTGCTTACCCTCCCCCTTTACCACTCAGGTTACTGAAAAATGTTTTTGGTTTGTATTCATTTCTTGTCTATGGTTGTTTCTGCTGTTCTTTTCCACTTCTCTGTTTGTTTTGCAGCTGTTCATTTTTTTTCTTTTTTTTGTTATCATTGTTTGCTCAATATTAGCTTTCATTGTCTTCTTTGTTTATTTTTTGCAACATGTTCTTGTTTATTCTGTTTTCTGTTCTTTCTTTTTTTTGTTCTTTTGAATTTCAAGTTGCACTATTCAAATGGTATTAGCAACTTATTAATACTAGATTTATTACAAGTTATTCACTAGTAATTGGTTGATCTTTTTTTACATTTATGACATGCCATTGATATTTTTATAATTAACATACTCCATCCATCTGGCAAAAATATCTCCCTTAACTTTCACTGAGTCTAAGAAAAAAGATGAATAGTGAAAAGTGAATGGTTGAAATTGATGCAAAGGAAAGAAATATAATGGGACATTTATTTGGGAGGAACGAAAAGGGAAAGTGAGACATGCATTACATGATGGGAGCGTAATAGCATATATATATATATATATATATATATATATATATATAGAGAGAGAGAGAGAGAGAGACCCACACACACATATATTACAGGTCTTGTTGGCCTCTCGGGTTCCCATCCCTCACCTTGACAACGTACCTCTGGGCATTGGCCTTTCATAACTATGATACTAGTTAATATACGCATACAAATGAAGAATTAAGACAAAGCAAATAATTTTCAAACAGCATAATATTGACTTTACCAGTCCCTCCTGCTTTGCGGCTTCATAACGGTTGCATGCATAAAACCCACCTGTCCTCTCACCATGATCCGACCATGCACCAAGGCATAACCTACAAGGCAAGAAACCATATTATTTAAGCGTGAGCAAGTAGCAATTATAGCAATTCAGAACTTTATAGAGGCTGCTTGTTTCAACTTTTTGAACAGCTGAGCTCAAAATGCTAAATTAGAAGAATCAATTTTTTAGATAAGGTATTGGGATTATCTAACTGTTGAGTGCATCTTCATTACATTCCTATAAGCCCTAGAGTTGTCAAACGGTCGGTTGGATCGGGTACAGGTTTAATACTACTGGGTTTGATTCGGGTTCCAACCCATAAAGTTTGGGCAAACCTAAAGGTAGAGAGTAAAATATTTGTATATTTAAAAAATGTATTTAAAAAAAAGTATTAAGTTGTATTGATATAAGCTAGTAATACAACTTAAAACTTTTTACATTTATTAAATATACAATTATTTCACACTCAACCTGTTGGTTTACCCAAGCATTATGGGTTATCAATATAGGCTAATATTTCCCGACCCTATAAGCTATTATAATTTATAACACTTAAAATGTTTGTGTAACTTCTGTTGGCATTATTATTTGACAAACGAATAGGTCTTTGTTGTTTAGATTTTGGCCGTTTTGTGTTTAAGTAGAGCTATAGACTCCGGTGTGTCATCCTAAGGATAAACTTGTGTTTCATGCAGTCCTGGTGTTGTTTAAAGACTTATTTCTCTGGACGACAGCTGAATGATAATCCTCGTTTATTACGAAGAAGTAGACAAATGGAAAATGTCCTTGTTTTGATCATTTACGTTTTCCGATCCAGGTTGAAATTTTTGTGTGCTTATAAGAGTCTCTTCTTACTTGGGCTATGCTCCAAAGACTCCTAATTGAACTCTGAAAAAGTCTGACAAATATACGAGATGACGAGAGAATAACTGAGACTGCTACAGGAGTTCATACTAGGCAAACACATAGAGATCACACCGCATTCAGACAATTATGTGTGATGCATTGAAGCTTGGTTTTATTCTGAAACCTGACAGCTTTGTTGGTGACATAGATACAACCCGTGCAGTCTATGCTCACGATCCAATCCAGAAGTTGAGTACATTGCTGATTAAGAATTCGGCTGCAAGCACGTCCTTGAAGAAGATCTAAGCAAAGGTGAAACTGGTGATGAAGACAAGCTCAAACACCATTAGATATTTCAATGTTAACATTCGGGATCCAACACCCTTGACCTACGGGCTGCAAAAGCAGCAAGGCTGGGCCAATAGATCTCTTATGGGTTGTCATGGTGTGGAGACCTGAGCCCACCTAATCCCACATAAAATACTCCCTCTGTCCCAAAAAAATACTTCTTATTTCCTTTTCGGGACGTCCCAAAAAAAAGGATCCTCTTTCCTTTTATGGAATTTTGAGTGGCTCACAATCTTTTTTTTTGAACCAGCTGCAAATAATATCAGCACCAAACCACAAAGTACAAAGATCTAGTCCTCCAATACAGTAATAGCTACTCCCAAACTACAGACAAGGACAACAGAAACTTATATATATATATATATATATATATATATATATATATATATATATATATATATAGGTAGATCAAGCAGAGCAACTTCCCTTAGCAGTCAGAAATGTGCAAACATGGAACCTGATCTTCTGAACAGTCTCATCCTCTGGTGTGAAAGTATTCCTGTGAAGTAAATGATTTCTGGCTCTCCAGATAAAGTAGGCACAGGCAGCAAAGATAGCAACCATTACCAATCTGTGTTTAGCCGGGCTAATTCTCTGCAAATTATCAATGATATCTCCAATTGAAGCCCCCTCAAATTTGTAGTGAGTCCATTCATAAATCCTAAAATACACTCCTTTTGTATAAGCACATATACACATAAGGTGCTGGCAGTCTTCATTTTTAGGCTTACAGAGAATACAGAGAGTATCAATAGGGAAGTATCTATTGATCCTTTGTTTAGTCTGTACTCTGTCCTTGCAGATTAACCATAAGAAAAACTTATGCTTAGGGATAGTAAGCTTGTTCCAAACAATCTGATTCTAATAAGGTATTTGTTTTTGTCCCATGAGCCATTGGTATCCAAGCTTTGGGGAGTATATGATGTGTTTGTCCATAGAAGCAAACTCCTCCCTAGTTCTAAGAAGTTTCTTCAATTCTTCTAGTAAGAGCATGAGTCTACCTTGGTAGGCTTACAATCTTTCTCTCTCCTCTGCATCATTTTCAACCACATACTTTCACTTTCCTTGAATTTTATTCCAGGTCAAACTATGGGCCTTTTTTTGGATGAAGTAAATGTGCGGTCAGATACGTGTTAGGGGTGATGGAATAAAGCAAAATGGATCTCTAAATTGTATACACTTCGATTAATGAAGTAGCAGTTAGTCAATTAATGCAACTTTCGATGTTGAGCCGAGGGTCTCTTTGGAAACAACCTCTCTACTTTCGAGTAGGGGTAGGGTTTGCGTACCCTACTCTAGTGGGATTCAACTGGGTTGTTCTTGTTGTAATATACGTGTTGGGACTTGAGATATATATGGGATTGCATGTCAGTACAAAAGAGGTTATTTTAGCAACATGATAAAATGTAACGCTATAATCAAGCTTACAAACCTAAATGTAGCCATACACATCGGACACAAGCTTTTTAAAAATAGCAATTGTATCGGAACCAAGCTTCAAACTAGAGACTCATAGACATCCCACAAAGTTCTCTTAGAGAGATGGAGAAGAGTAAGAATGTGATTTATATCCAATGCATTCATTTTTCATCCATAGACCCTCAGGTCTAAGAATAGTGATTAGTGACAAAGAGTAAGGCACAAAAGGCGAATGAGCAGAAGATAAATGATTATAATTGTTACGGCAGCTAGGCGAGTCTGGGTGCTCCGGTACCTTCCAATCGCCTAAGCGATTAGGCGCACGCATAGGCATCCCTTGGGCGAGTGGGCTATGACAACCTTAATAATTTATAGGTACTAATATAAAAGCATATAGTATGAAATAAGTAATTAAAGAGTACATTGTTTTTAAAAAATAAAAATTTAAAAACATACTTTAAAAAATAAGTATTTTTTATGCTACTAAATTAGTGGGCTTTTTAAACTTTTTTAAAGTGAAATCAAATTTTGGGCCCAATGCTCTTTTAATAAAGACTTATACTTAATCGGTGTAAAGGCCCTATACTCTTTTAATAACCTTAGCCCAAATTAGTTGACCTAAATTACTAGAGAGTCGGAGGGTTTGGAGGAAGCCGCTAGAGATCATGGACGCGGCGACAATGAATCAGCACCGGCAACGGCGAGGAAGGACGGGTAAGTCAATGTTCCCTTCGTCTTCTTCCGATCTTCTTCTTCTCTTTCGTCCTCTCTCAGGATTCTTCCTGCCATCTTCTTCTCCCGCGTTTCCACAAAAAAAAAGCTAGGTGACCAATCTGGCGTCCACTAAATCTCGCCCGAACGAAGGTATACCTCTGTGTAGTGCAATTACAAGAGCAGACTCAAACGAACAGAGCTCCAGAGCTATTGGAGATAAGAGAGAAGGGGGTGAGTCGTGTGTTTGTAAAGCTGGACCTTGACTAGGCTCGATTGAGGACAACAATAAGTGAGACAATTCTCGGAACTTATAAGTTATAACAGGTGAAAATTCTTGAAAAATAAGAAAGCCAATATATGAATGAAAACTATGAAAGTAAGAACGTCGTCACTCCGATATTGAAAGAGGGCATTGGAATAAAGTAGAAGTGGAGGGGCTGTTTCAATGATATGGCGATTGTGTCATGTGCACCATTTTGTTGAGGTGTGCAGTGAGAAGAGAACAATTAAATAGCATGTGAACTTGAACATCAGACTTAGATGAGTACCACTTCATTACACAAACAGGAAAATGAATACACAGGTCAAGGAAACCAATTCATCTATTTTATTTTATTTTATTTTATTTGGGGGGATGGGGTGGGGCTAGTTTCATAAAAAGTTTTAAAGAACAAAGGTAAAGAAGAAAAGCTAGCCATTGTCTTGTAGATACTCTTCTATTTGACAGCAAAGTATATCTATAAACAAAATATAGCAGCAAAGGTGTTTAGCAAGAATTCTAGAAGAATTTCTGAACTCCTAACTCCCGATGCTGATTAGTTACAGTAGTAGATCATCCAATGATACTAAAAATATAGTTCGATTATAATTAATTTTTAGTTTGGGTCCACTTGGGAGAAGGAAAATGACTTCCGGAAGTTATTTTCCCATTTTCCAGTGTTTGGCTGTTCCGGAAAATAATGTCACCAGAAAATTATTTTCGAAGTCAATGGGAAATGAACCTTATTTGGAGGATTTTGTCTTCCCTTTTTGGGTGTAGGACATTTTGCACACTTCTCATACTTCTCAAATCAAAATTCACCATGTTTTATTATGTTATAAAAACAAAAAACTAGTTTTTTCACATTCTGAACTTTCAACCAAACACCAGATGATGAATTCATTTTCCATAAGTCGTTTTTTCAGAACTCATTTTCTAGATATCATTTTCTAGAAGTCATTTCTCTGCTCCCAAAAGGACACTTAATTTGTTTAGAATCATATCACAGCCAGAACTCCCAAACACTTAAATTGGATATCTTTTGTCAAAGACTCTCACAGAATTATGATCTTTCAACCGAACACCAGATGATGAATTTATTTTCTAGAAGTTGTTTTCCGAAACTCATTTTCTAGATATCATTTTCTGGAAGTCATTTCCCCACTCTTAAAAGGACACTTAATTTGTTTCAGAATCATATCACAGCCAGATTTGCCGAACACTCTACTCGAAAATCTTTTGTCAAACACTCTCACAGAATAATGAGATAAAATCAGCATCACAATCCACAACAAGGTCAACAGGTCTATCCACAACGCCAAGAGGAGGGAATGCATAGAGGCCAAGTAGGTACTTAGATCACAAAGATAATTGATATAGACTACAAACAACAGTTTATACTTAACATTCAGAGGCAGATTGGAATCCTTACCAGCAAAACTCAAATTTACAGGGTGTGGTACATGTCATGTGCATACAGCCATGGTTCTTTTCAATTGGTCGCTTGCACTTTGGACAAGGCTTTGAATTGGCTAAAATCCTGAGATGAGAGACACAAGTACTGATATAAACAAGCTTCAAACAACATCAGTTAAGCACTCAATTAACCAATAAACAGAAAACAAAAACAGCTATCATAAATATCTATACCAAATTATTCAAAAAATAATATTTGTACAACAATTCATGTATATCTTATGGCAACCAAAATGTGTCACAGAGAAAGGTTGAGCAAAGAGGGACTGAGTTTACCAATTCATGTTCTCAGACTCGGCACTGTTTTTCAGAATCCACTTGGCAACAGTGTCACAATCTACAGGTCGATGAGCTTCCTCCGTGCACTGCCATGGCCACCTCACAACTATAAGCACCAATGAAATCATAAAAAACCAGAGTATTACAACCAATAAAAGGAATCTCACATTCCAGCAAAAGCTGTATGCACAACTGCATGAGACATCATAGCTCCCACTTCCAAAAATATATTCAACTGCTGCATCACAACCAGGGGCAGGACACCACTTTGTCTGTAGGAGAAAAAAAAAGAATAAAAACATTTCAGGCGCATATAAGGCATATTAAGAAGTCAGTGATAGATGTATCCAAAAGGATAGTTTCTATAGGCACCACATGCAATTACAGTATAGAATGTCTGCAAGTATTTGTCAACTAGATGATTATCTCAGGCATTGTTTGTGGTGCCTTTAGGTCAATCTAAATCCTTTAGATATTTTTTCATACTTTATTCAACATATTGTTATGATAAGATATTAGCTCTAAAGCAGATGAAAGTATGCTCAGTTCAGGTTGCTACTTCAGGTTGTCACACCTCTCTGCTGTTTTCTATAGTATGATCAATATGATCTAAGTAGATAACAGTAATGCATCAGTTTCGAACCAGTTACATTAACAATACAGAATATCTATGCAAATATTTGTCCAATTAGATGATTCTCCAACGTGTTTAGCATGGCACAATTATGTAAATCCTCTAGATTTTTTTCCATACTTCAATCAACACAAAATATGATAAGATTAGCTCTAAAGCAGATAGAATGCTCAAATAGAGTAACACTTTCTAGTTGTGCTCACCTTTCTATTGTCTTCTACATATGATCTAAGTAGGTAACGGTAATACTTCTCCTTATCCTCCTCTGCTGCCAACAGATCAATCATATCTTGACCAACAGCAGCACCACAGGATGGATCAGGACATCTCAGCATTAAACACCCAGGGCCATCATTGATTGATGTGCTAATGTAAGCTAACAAAACAAAGACAAAAAACTACAAGTGTTATTTTTAAGCTCAAATATACACAGGATCACAAGAACGATGTACTCTTGAGATAACACATCTATAGTTGCCGACTTTAGCACTCCTTAGATGAAAACTTGTAATCAGGGGCAGCGAATTGGGAGGAAAGCAGCCCCCAACTATTTGTCTCTTTTGTGTGCGCGTATATATTGTCCTCTGTCAGTCAGCCTACTCAGTTCAATTCTTATATATTTGGTATTGGTATTCCATATGTATATAATTGTATGGAAATGCACCCCCTAGCCTCAACCACAAATTACAGACGCCTAAGTGTACAATAAATGTTAAAAAAACAGTAGCACCAAACTTATGTTAATAATTATTTGAACCTATTATTAATACTGTAATTCTTCAGTAATTGTGGTAAGGCCAAATTATTAGGTCCAAATGTTTTATATGCCCTAAAGTTACTACTTGTGTATCTCTATATATGTGTATATATGCGTTGTGTGGTGATAGAGCTGAAGATTGGTGGGGAGAATTAAGGAAGAAAAATATTAATCAAATTATGAAACTAACAAAGCCAAAGGAGAAACTCAGATGTTAAAGTTACATTTTGTATTAATCTTTTCATAAATTTAAAATGTAATATGACTCGATAAATATTTATGGACAAGAAAGTAAGAATGAGTCCCAAAATTGTATGTCTAGCACGCCTTAGACACTTAGGGAATTAACTGACCTAAACATATTTAATAAAATGAATAAAAAAATTGATTTTTAATCTTACAAGATATTGTATATCCTAAACAAGTTCTCTATCATGCGATCACTATTTACTATTATGAAGTTATGTATATAGGGGTACACAACTTAAAAGCGGCATAAATGACAGATGAAGATATTGGGGTTCATGATGTCATTGAATATGGAAATGAGAACTACATTTCAAATGTAGATGTTGACGCAATGGACGAAACACTTAGAATCTAAGCCCAAAACATGTTTGTCATGCATATTTTGTTTTGATAGTACCTTTCATATTTTATCTTTTTAGATATGCCATTGAGTATTAATTTTACAACTTTCTAACAATATTGTGTACTTTTCTATACATTGTCTTACAAATACTCCCTCCGTAAATGGAAAATTGTAATCTAATTTGGGGTGGAGGGAGTATATTATTACGAAGTATTTTTTTTACTATTCTACTGAAATTAAATTGAGGTTTACACTTTGTTTCGCCTCATGAGACTGAGGTAGAATGCCTCAAGGATTGATTTCAACTTACCTTGGGCAATTCATAAAGATAATTCATGTAATGAGTGAAAGAGCGTATCCAGACAGGGGCAACTGGGATTGATTACAAACACTACCGGAAAGGATGTTACATGAAATTAACCTGTCCAACATGTAGAACAAAAGGGATGACCGCATGCAACACTAACCATCACGTCATAAGGAAATCTATCAAAACATATGCCACATACAATCTGCAAAATAAAAATTTGATGCAATTATATGATGTATGCAATTTAGGCATACAGTTGGAAGAAATACAAAATCTCTGTTACATGTTTACATACTTCCTTAACCCTGGAAAGTTGAATAACAGGATTTTCCAACAAGCCAGCACTTTTTCGGGCTCTTTCCTCGTCAGAGAACCATTCTTCGTGCACCTTGTTCACACTCCTACAAGATAATAGTTGAAGCAAAGAGTCAACTAAGAGAAAATTGCACTTGGAATCAAGTAAATAACAAAGCCATGGCATCATTAGGACATTTCCAAATGCTACTCAATATTATGGGTGCAATTGAATATAATCCAAACTTCACCCTTACCCTCTACAGTGCAGCATCAAAAGATGTATAAAGTGCAGCATCAAAAAGAATCAAATTACCAATTACAATGGCGCAACAGTATACATGCTGCTACCCTCGATATGGAAAGAAGAGCTGAAATTCTATTTATATCATCCTCTTGACGTTTGTGTATGTCTTCTTCTTCCAAAACGGTGTAGCTTTTCTGAGCATGGAGGCACAAATAATTTTTTTAGACCCAAAAGAGAATGAATTGAATTGAAAGCACAAGAGATGATAAAATATAGAGTTACTATCTTTCATGCAAATTGTCCATAAGTAACTTAAACACATACAACCTAATATGGAAGTATGTTCTTTTTAACAGTTTTGCATGTAAAGTACCATCCTGGTATGTACGTGGCTACCCTAACAATCAAATATAAGAGTAACATATAAAACGAAATATTAAAGTTTACTCTTTTCAAACGGTATTACAAATGAAGTACTCCATACAATTTTGGTACCTACTACCAAAAATAAAATATAAGAGCTGTATAAGATCAAGAAAAGCATTGGCTAACATGTATGGAGAAAGGTTGCAAGAAGCTGGGCAAAATCTAGCAACTTACATACAATTGTTACCTAGATCCTACCTTAAAAGTAAAGAATCACACCTGAAGAGTAATGCAACAAGTTCCAACTCAGTCATTTGACTCATGTGGCATACATGTCAATAAAGAAACAAACTTTAGGATGACTATATGATATCCTAGCCAACATACACAAAATACAATTTTACCCTGTACACAGTACACATAACCATCTAAGCGTGTATGCATGACCTGCTTCTTTTTGTGAATATCTTACTTCCAATCCCAATAATAAGCTGATACAAAACTAATACAGTTAAGATCACGACCCTAACTTTTGAAAAGTATATGCAATCCAAACTGAAAGGCCGGGAAAGGTATAACAATACAAAACTACACATTGGCATGAACCTGAGAACGATTGAGGGTGGGATCATCGATGGCTTCAGGCTCGTTGTCTATGTCGTCAACATCTTCATCACTGTCGCCTGTGGCTTCCCCATAGCCATAGCCATAACCTTCGCCATCGCTGTAGAAATCCTCGTCTACAGACTCGAGGTCATTAGCATCGTGCATATTATCATCAGAATCCATTGAACAATGAAACAAAAACTCAGAACCCTAACGAAACCCTAGCACAGCTCTTGCAGAATATGATCGAGCTCGCTGATTATATGAATGAATTGGATGGAGCACACCGATTCAGGCGATCGAACAGAAGAACAAAAACAATGGATATAGTGGATTAAACTAATGAATCTTTATGTTGGAAAGTGAAGCGTCTGAATCCGATATGGCTTCGGATTTGGTTCTCTCTCTCTCTCTGCTTCCGTCTGCAGGGGGGAGTGAAAACAGAGGCGTGGCTGGGTAAGGGTAAATAGAGAGACGGTGAAGAAGATTGTTTTTTGGGAATTCCTTTTGGGTAGGGTTTCACAGTTAATATTTTAGTCAATGCATAGACACAAAATTTCCGAATTCTTATTTCAAGTGGTGTAGTTAAAATCAATTGTTAGGAGCTTTAACAAATATATTTGCACTGCAAAAGTACCATAAGTTTAATTTTTAATTTGGGTCCCTATATCTTTAATTTATTGACTATAATTATAATAATATTCAAATTGGTGTTTTTTATGCAATGTTGTATGTATATTGTTCAAGAAATGATATGTTCATAAACATTTTGATCATAAAATATACAAACTTGCCATATATGTACCTCACCAAGTAAAAAAATAATTTTAAATAATTTAAAAGAAAATTTGAACACATAAATGACAAATTTATGTATTATGTAAACAAAATATTCGTGACTCTAGCATTTCTCATATTGTTCTCTTAGTGCAATGATAAACATTAAGTTAAACTATATGGTGGCTTGTAAACATATCAAACACTGATAAAAATAATCGTTCTTACTGTATTTTATCAATATAATGCTTATTTTATGTCAATCTAATCCCATCGTGAACTAACTCTGGGATTAGGGGAACTTAATCGTGTATTGTTCACTACTGTATTATTATTTTAATTTTAAGGACCTACTTCGCAATAACGTTTATTTGGTTGTGCATTTTCATTATTTAGATGATAAAACTAAAAATGTAGGGTTTCACAGTTAATATTTTAGGCTCTTTTTCTTGCAAAACTAGATTCATGCCCGTGCGATGCACGGACACAAAATTTCCAAACTCTTATTTCAAGTGGCGTAATTAAAATCAATTGTTAGGAGCTTTAACAAATATTTGCACCGCAAAAGTACAATAAGTTTAATTTTTTAATTTGGGTCCCTATATCTTTAATTTATTGACTATAATTATAATAATATTCAAATTGGTGTTTTTTATGCAATGTTGTATGTATATTGTTCAAGAAATGATATGTTCATAAACATTTTGATCATAAAATATACAAACTTGCCATATATGTACCTCACCAAGTAAAAAAATAATTTTAAATAATTTAAAAGAAAATTTGAACACATAAATGACAAATTTATGTATTATGTAAACAAAATATTCGTGACTCTAGCATTTCTCATATTATTCTCTTAGTAAAATGATAAACATTAAGTTAAACTATATGGTGGCTTATAAACATATCAAA
Source organism: Cuscuta australis (assembly GCA_003260385.1). Lineage (NCBI taxonomy): Eukaryota > Viridiplantae > Streptophyta > Magnoliopsida > Solanales > Convolvulaceae > Cuscuta > Cuscuta australis. The sequence goes on along the minus strand of NQVE01000098.1, from coordinate 1,967,418 downwards.
CACTGATAAAAATAATCGTTCTTACTGTATTTTATGAATATAATGCTTATTTTATGTCAATCTAATCCCATCGTGAACTAACTCTGGGATTAGGGAAACTTAATCGTGTATTGTTCACTACTGTATTTTATGAAAATAGTAATTATTTTAATTTTAAGGAGATACTTCGCAATAACGTTTATTTGGTTGTGCATTTTTATTATTTAGATGATAAAACTAAAATATCTTTGTAGCCATTTGTTTTTTGTAGAATTTTCGACCTAGTTTTTTAGAATTTAAAACTAAAAAAAGGAGTAATGTTAGAGTCACAAAATTCACAAATGTCCCGAATATGTAAAGTAATATGTTCAAATAATGGTCTCAAATAATAAAAAAAAATAAAAACTAAAACATACAAATGGTAAGCTTATGCATTTTGTGAATGTTTTATTTGTGGTTCTAGCATTACACAAAAAAGGCTTTTGGACTAAACCTAAAAAACACCTAATGACACTAAGCCCAAAACTTTAAATTGTATGGAAAAAGGTCTAAAAATACAAAGGAAAAAAAAGTAAAAAACAGGAAGATAATGAGAGAAAGAAATGCCAGCCACAAATTGCCACGGCACACAGGTCTCCTCCCTGTAAATTTCTGAAGTCATTTTCCCCGCCGTCTTCAACTCTTTAAGGATCGTGCAACCCATCTATCGATCAGGGGTAGTAGCCACTGACCCGAGCCCACTCGTTCAGGGGTCGTTGGCGAATTCAAACTGACGATTGAGGCAGCACAACAGTTTGGGTGACCGGAGGCTACGGTTTTGAGACCACGACACGCTTTCAATATACTCATCATGAAATTCACAGAGCAGAATACTCACCTTCTCATCTCCATATATAAATTGGAGATCTTATATTCCTCCTCCAATTTCTACTGCAATGAAAGAAGGACAGTGCAGAGCATTTGCAAATGAAGAGAGACAACAACATCTTCACGTGTCCCCTCTGGCCCATTAAATATTGATTGACACAATATTTTGGACTGATGTTGGGTAAAATGGGCGGGAAACAACATATGCTATTTCATTTTCTTTTTATATATAGTAGGATTAAATTAGGAATATAGTTTTTAATATTTCCTCTATTCCAAAATAATTTTTTTCATTTTCTTTTTGGTTTGTCTCAAATTAGATTCGTTTTTATGAAAATATCATTTTTGGGACAAACCAAAATATTAAAAAAAATGATATTTTCATAATTTAAATGTTTAAACCCAAATTTCAATTTAAAATATAAATGAATATTTGACACAAATTAATAATGACCTCTAAAAATTAATGTGACACACAATTGATCAGAATATGGAGTTGCATTCTAAAACTTACTTTCTCAAACGTGTGTATTATGTTTTGAGCAAGAGAGGTTATAGAATTTGTTGTAGATTATAAAAAGGTATAATCACATCTCACTGAAACTTATAATAATTTCATGCGCGGCTAAAAATGAAAAATATGCTATTAGAATTTTTTTATTGAAAGAGATCATATGGGTCATATGCTCATTATGGGAAAAAAAAAGTCTGCACCTTCTTCCAGGCAGGTTAATACCATCATAACCTCACTTCTTTGAGATGATTACCGCCATCAATAGAGGATATCAATATTGTATTGTATTATATGATTAATAAAAATATGCAGACAAACAATAGTTTTTCGTGAAAAACCTTTATATATGAGCATAATTTTACCTTGCAAATCAAGAAACTGGCGAAATAAGGTGTGTAAGGCTCTGTTCCGTACACCTGATCTGATTGAATCTGATCTGAATTTTTGAAGTTCTGATCTGATCTGATTGAGTCTGATCTGATCTAATTGGATCTCATCTGATCTGATCTAATTGGATCTGATCTGATCTGATTGGATCTGATCTGATCTGATTGGGTCTGATCTGATCTGATTGGGTCTGATCTGATCTGATTGGGTCTGATCTGATCTGATTGAATCTGATCTGATCTGATTGGATCTGATCTGATCTGATTTTCTCTAATTATATCTGGTGTAAATGAATTTAAATTTGATTTAAATTAAACTTAAAATTATTACAAAATTTAATACTTTAAAAGTATTACAATTCATATATACATAAAAAAAGTAAAATAAGAAAATTAGCTAATCATTAATATGTTTAAACTTTTTTAAAAAATATTAAACATCTTTTTAATATCACAACTTTTTTAATTTTTGTGAAAACTAAATAATCGGTATTAAAATAAACAAATATTAGAAAATATTGATGCTATTCTACAAAATTATCACATTCTATATATATATATGTGTGTGTGTGTGTGTGTGTGTGTGTGTATTACATAATAATATATTTCATGTTACAAATTAAAGATCATATAAAATTTTAAACACTAATATCTCTTTCACCTCTATCAATTTTGTCATAAACCACCCTTGAGTATATATTATATCATCTTAAAGTTTAAAAGTAAGTCTTTTTAAGTACAAAATATTTATAGTTTTCAAAACTAAGTTTTGTATAATTATTTTATAAACAAGTATTTTAAAATAATTCTTTTTAAAGTATGAAAAATAAAACTTTTTAAGCTTTAACATTGCTTCCATGCATGATTTCTATCCTACAAGCTAAACAATTATATAAAATAATGATTTCTAGTTGAAATATAATAATAATAATAATAATAATAATAATAATACAACAATAATATTTAAAAATATAATATTAATTAAGATTTAGGTGTGTGTAGTTTTAAATAAAGTAATGTGATTTAATCAAATAATAGTAATTATTATTTAATCCTTGAATAATATAAATATTATCTTTTATATTTTTTCTTCATTTGATGTTATTGGATTTGATCTGGTCTAATTTGATCTGATCGGATCTGGTCTGATCTGATCTGATTAGATCTGGTCTGATCTGATGGAATCTGATCTGATCTGATTGAGTCTGATCTGATCTGATTGAGTCTGATCTGATCTGATCTGATTTGATCTGATTAGGTCTGATCTGATCTGATTTTAGTAATAATAAGTAATAAGTAGAAAAAATAAGTCCTACGGAACGGACCCTAATTAGGCATACTGTGATTGTAAGTAAGGCATGTAATCTCACGCGCCCAAATTGTGAATCTGAAACCATGAAGTTTCCAAAAAATCACGGAAATTGTGTATTTAAATCAAATTTACAAATTGAATGAAAATGTTCCGGAAACAAACCAAGAGGAATAGCAATTAAGTAAGAATTAGATAAGAATATTGGAAAGAAACCTATTTTCAGGGATTCTATAACCGTTGAAAAATTATGATTGCGGATTCTCACAATCTTGAACATTTGGAGATTTTCCTTCGGTGTAGAATTCCTTCTTGTCGAAGAAATCAAGCTAGATCGGCGTAATTCGATTCTTTCCATTCGGGAAGAAAGGATGCGTAATTGGCAAAGAAGAGATGCGTAAATTTGGTATGGTTCTTCGGTGAATGAAAATAAGTCAAAAACCCTAGCACCTTACGTATCAAAAAAACCCTGCACTAAAAAAGTGTCACTTGGCGGGTTCTTAAAGTGCCAAATGGCGACTTCTCATAGTATGGAGTCACAAATTTAAAGGATAAAAGAAATGATATAAATTACTTTTGGGACAAAGAAAATATCATCTGTTAGTTTTATTAAGATATGCATATACACATATTATCTAGGTTTTACCTTTTGTGAAATTTCACAAGATTTGTTGTTATTGTTAACAGAGTAACAAACAAAAACAAATTCTAATTTTTTAAAAGAGTGTTGCTACATCGACTCCGACCTTATTAAATCTATTTCATTTTAAATAAATAGACGGATTTTACCATAACATGCAAAAGATGAACTTTATATGCAATCCATCTTTTAAAGAAAAAATTGTAAATTTAGTATAAAAGGAATGAATTTAGCTAAAAATAGAGTAAATTTAGCAACACTTTTTTTGAAAAAAACTCGGAAACCTTCACTATTTTTGTTTTTTTGGAAAACCTCCGAGAGAATAAGAGCATTTGCAATAGTTAAAAAAAATCGTCGCACGACTCAAAGGCTTTCGACGTGTGAAAGACGTTCATTACAGAGGTCGAAGGACCGTCTAGCACCGCAGCGCGGGCCAAGCGCTAGACATGGGGCCGGGATTGGGGTGCAGGCGATGGCTTGCGGCGGGCGCCATTGCAGTGCCGCGCCACTCGAGCGATTTTTTATTTTTCTTGTTCAACCCCATTTTTAACCTATACCTTCAATTTCGTTTATTACTTTCAACCTTTTTTAATTTAAATTTTTTAATTTCAATAATTAGTGTTTAATTTATGTTATTCTTTTTTTTTTAATTTTGTTAATTTTGAATGTATTATTTTAAATTTATTTCTTTTTATTACTTTGGATTAATCTTTAATACTAATTTTTTTGTTTACTTTTAAATTTCGTTGTTATGTATTTTATATTTCATTACATATTTTTTATTGTTACAATTATTTTCATTTTTTATTACTTATCTATTTATCAACAAACAAATATAATTATCAAATTTATATAAGTTTTAATTAATAATGATGATTGAAAAGACGGGACGAGGGCAAAGAGGATATTGCCCAAGTGTTTTAGAGTCAACAAATTAATTTAGGCTCTGTTCCGTATGCCTGATCTGATTGGGTCTCATCTGATCTGATTGGATCTTATCTGATCTGATTAGATCTGATCTGATCTGAATGGATCTGATATGATCTGATTGGATCTGATCTGATTGTGTCTGATCTGATAGGATCTGATCTGATCTGATTGGATTTGATTTTCTCTAATTAGATCTGGTGTAAATGAATTAAAATTTGATTTAAGTTAAACTTAAAATTATTACAAAATTTAATAGTTTTAAAGTATTACAATTTATATATACATAAAAAAAGTATAATAAGAAAATCAGCTAATTATTGATATGTTTAAACTTTTTTTTAAAATATTAAACATCTTTTCAATATTACAACTTTTTAATTTTTGTGAAAACTAAATAATCGGTATTAAAATAACCAAATAATAGAAAATATTGATGCTATTCTACAAAAATATCACATTCTATGTACATGTTACATAATAATATATTTAATGTTACAAATTAAAGATCATATAAAATTTTAAACACTAATATCCCTTTCACCTCTATCAATTTTGTCATAAACTCACCCTTGTGTATATTATACCATCTTAAAGTTTAAAAGCAAGTCTTTTTAAGTATAAAATATTTATAGTTTTGAAAACTAAGTTTTGTATAATTATTTTATAAACAAGTATTTTAAAATAACTCTTTTTAAAGTATGAAAAATAAAATTTGTTAAGCTTTAACATTGCTTCCATGCATCATTTCTATCCTATAAGCTAAACAATTATTAAAAATAATGGTTTGTAGTTGAAATATAATAATAATAATAATAATAATAATAATAACAATAACAATAATAATATAACAACAATAATATTTAAAATTATAATATTAATTAAGATTTAGGTGTGTGTAGTTTTAAATAAAGTAACGTGATTTAATCAAATCATAGTAATTATTATTTAATCTTTGAAAAATATAAATATTATCTTTTATATTTTTTCTTGATTTGATATTATTGGATTTGATCTGGTCTGATCTGATCTGATTAGATCTGATCTGATCTAATTGGATCTGATCTGACCTGATTGGGTCTGATCTGATCTGATTGGATCTGGTCTGATCGATTGGATCTGATCTGATCTGATTGAGTCTGATCTGATCTGATTGAATCTGATCTGATCTGATTAGGTCTGGTCTGGTCTGATTTGATCTGATTTTAATAAGAATAAGTAATAAGTAGAAAAAATAAGTCCTACGGAACGGACCCTTATTTGTGACTCAACAAATATAAATATTGCCCAAGTGTTTTAGAGCCGCGTAGAAAAAGAGCGCCCATTTTAAGGGTGTGTTTGGTGAGCAAACAAAATATGAGTTTTGATATCTTCAGATATCAGAATTGTTTTTGGGTGTTTGGTGAAATATCTATCGAATTTAGGTAATATCAATATAGATGTTTGATATCTTTCTCAAGCATTGATCATTCTTCGTCACCAGCTACCATTGTCGCCCCCAACCACCTTCGTTGCCGGTCACCCTCGCTTATTGTTAATTAAATCATAATTTTAAATCTTTCCAAACCAATTCATTTCAGACTTTCAGATTTTAAAATCCAAATTTTAGATCTTTCCAAACAAATTCGTTTCAAATTTGAAAATCCATATCATTTTTCTTTGATTTCATAACTCATATATTATCATATCTCAAAACCACAGTTTTAAAAATTGGATAAGACCGGCCGGTTCGGACCGTGAACCAGTGGTCCAACCGGTCTGGTCTAGCCCTTTAGTCTGAACCGGTGTGAATTGGCCGTTCGAATCAGTCAGACCAATTTTTATTTTTTTGCAATTTTTTTCCCAAAACATGACGCGATGGATATTTGAACCCAAAATCTCTTAGACACTTGGTTAAGTTTCTAATCATCCAAACAAAGATGCTTTTTGTTACAAGTTCATTTAATCTTTTATAATATATCATAACTAAAAAGTTTGTATAAAGATTCTTTTTCAGTTTAAAAAATATAATATTATATAGCTATAAGTCAAACAAAAATCATTGATATTATTGGTACTATTACCATTGCACAAAGATTTCATTTGAGTGTTTTTTTAAATTAAATCATTAATGTTAAAACAAAAAATCAACTCTTTATTCATAAAATTTTTAATATTATTATTTTTAATATGTAAATTTTATTTTTTAACTTGGTCTAATAACTCAAGTATATTACTATAATTTTAATCAATTGTTATAAATTACTTTCTTTAGATATTTATAAATGAGGAAGTGTATGCCTATATGTATGTGTGTGTGTGTGTGTGTATATATATATACACACACAAACACATATTAATTTATATAATTTTTTTTTTGAAGGCAACACAAACTTTATTAATGAATTAAAAGATGAGAAACAAAGTCTGGGGGGGATGACAACCACGAGCATGGCTGAGAGTTCGCTCTACGCGCAAGCGTGTGAGCGATACAATTAGCATCCCGAGGAACATGAGATATCTTAAACGAATGAAACCCTCCTAAAATAGTCTTACAATCCTCCAATAAAGATCCTAGGTAAGAGCGAACCTGGAAACTTCCATCTCGAAGTGCTTCCACTACGCTGCTGCAATCAGATAGGAGCTCCACGTCTTGGATTCCATTTTCCTTCACCCAAATAAGTGCCTCTCGACAAGCCATTGCCTCTGCCAACACCGGGTCTGGGACACACTGTATCCATCCGTTCACAGCTGCATGAAAGGATCCAACCCCATTTAGGATAACACTTCCAAAAGACACCACCCCGGAAGAAGGAAAAATGGCTGCATCCACAAAACATCGAAAAACATATTGCGCTGAACCCGAGCTATTCTGCCTCACCTTAGTCCTTCCACCTTGAGAGGATCTACCAGCCCCATCACGAACAGTTTCTCTAGCCCAACTTACCACGGTTTTTGGCAAAGGAACTTTGTGTTCCCACACCGCCTTGTTACGAGCTTTCCAAATTGCCCAAATTGCCCCAGCCACTACTTGAAGTTCATTGACCGAAAGAGTTGCAAACTGACCTTCCATCCAATCTGCTAAGCCCAATGTTGAAGGTAAATGATTGGTCCATCCCAAAGCATTCCAAGTAGCAACTGCCAGAGGACATTGGAGGAAAATGTGGGATAAAGATTCAACAGTAGCGCCACAGACTTCACAGTCAGCATTCACCTCCACACCCTTTGTTAACAAAGCTGTTTTAACTGGTAAAATATCTCTTAAAGCTCGCCATAAACATACCTTAATTTTTGGAGCAGTAGGAATCTTCCAAATCTGTCCCCAACGTGTGAAACCAGGGGCTGTCGTAGCCACTCCAGTCAATCGACGATAGGCATTCTTAACAGTGTACACCCCTTGTTTCTCGCCAGCCCAATACCAAATATCTTCGTTGCTCAATTTAAGAGGCACACGAATAATAAGATCAACATCTCTTGGACAAAGTAGACTCTTTAAGGCCTCCAAATTCCAGCCACCTGCATGATGATCCAAGAAGAAACACACAGGAAGATTAGGCATATAAAGGGGGCGTTCTGTGGAAATACATGGGTTGCTTTCATCCGGTAGCCAAGGGTCACCCCACACAAGCGTATTTCGACCGTTCCCAACCCGCTTCCTCACTCCATCCCGAATCAGATTTTGAGCTTCAAGTAAACTCCTCCAACAGTAGCTCGGGGTACTTCCCAAAGTAGCTTCCAAGAATGTTGATTTGGGATAGTATCGAGCTTTGAAAACTTTGGACACCAAGGAATCAGGATTCGTTAAGAAGCGCCAACCTTGTTTGCCCAACATTGCAATGTTAAATTGCCGAACCTCTTTAAAACCCAAACCTCCAAATTTCTTCGGCGTAGAGAGCCGATGCCAGGACATCCAATGAATACCACATGAATTAATTCCTTCCCCCCCCCCCCCCCCACCAGAAGGAATTCAAAAGCCGCTCTATTCGTTGACAAGTTGAGCAGGGAAGACGAAATATGCTCATTGCATATTGAGGCATTGCCTGGGCCACCGTCTTTAGTAATATTTCCTTCCCCGCTTTAGACAAAAGTTTCTTGCCCCAGCCCCCTATCCGGTGACGAATCTTATCTTCAATATAGGAAAGTACCCCAACTTTATTCCTGCCCAAAAAGGAGGGCAACCCCAAATACTTACCAAAATTATCCATTTGGAGCACTCCGAAAAAAGAAGTAAGAGAATCTCGAACCTCTGCCGAAGTGTTCATACTGAAACAAATGCTTGACTTATTGAAATTAACCATTTGCCCCGAAATGCGCTCATATTCAGCGAGGCGTCGTTTCACTTCACCCGCCTCTCCCTCCGAAGCCTTGAAGAATAACAGGCTATCATCTGCAAACAATAAATGAGTAATTGCTGGAGCACCCCTTGCCACCCGTATGCCATGGATTAAGCCTCTATGTTCAGCATCCTGCAACATCAAAGAGAGACCCTGTGTACACAAAATGAATAGGTAAGGACTAAGTGGATCCCCCTGCCGGAGACCCCTTATGGGCACAATAGGATCTGTAAGAGTGCCATTAACAAGCACTCGATATCGGACAGAGGTCACGCACAGTAAAACAAGCTCAATAAAACGTCTGTCAAACCCCAATCTTTCCATCATATTTCGAAGGAATCCCCATTCCATCCGGTCGTAGGCCTTAGCCATGTCCAGCTTGAGGCCTACCCACCTCATTACACCAGATTGCTTTCTCCGCAAATAGTGACCCAATTCTGCAGCAAGTAAGATATTGTCTGAAATAAGTCTTCCTGGGAGGAACGCCGACTGAGTATTAGAAATAATATGTTGCAGCAAGGGCTTTAGTCGATTTTCCACCATCTTGGCCACGATCTTATAAGTAATGTTGCACAAAGCAATATGCCTTAAATCTGCGACAGTCTCAGGAGTCTCTTTCTTTGGGATCAACACCAACGTAGCGTCATTCATTCCATTTGGAAAAGAACACTGGTTTATGCAATTAAGGACAAACTTCGTGACATCAGGCCCCACAATCTCCAAACATTTTTGAAAAAAACCAGGATTCATGCCATCCGGTCCGGGCGATTTGTCAGGATGCATGGGAAAAAGAGCTTCCTTAACTTCTTTTTCTCCGAATGGACAAAGCAAACTAACATTCTGCTCCACTGTGATACGCGGTAGAATGGACTCAAAAAAAGTGGGATTAGCCACCTCATTAGTCTGAAAGAGATCCTCATAGAACTTTATCACCAACTGAACCATATCAGCGCCCTCACACCAATTCCCATCCGGAGCCATAAGTCCATGAATGTGATTTTTCTTCTTGCGATAAGAGGCATATTGATGGAAAAACCGAGTGTTTCTGTCTGCCGCATAAAGCCAGTGCTGCTTCGGCCGTTATCGCCAGTACACATCTTCCTGATCAAGCAACGTGGAGAGCTCTGCATTTGCTTTACTAAGAAAACGACGTCCCTCTTCATCCCGACGCCCACGTACCTTCTGGATTAAGTCACGCAACTCTTTAGTTCGCTTGCCAAATTTCTGAAATTTATCACCTCCCCACCGAAGAAACCTTCGACCACAGAAATCCAGTCTCTCAGAAAAAGGCTTCTCACTAGATTCCCCCCATGCAGATATAAGAACCTCCTTAAAGCCCTCATCCTTAAGCCATGCATTTTCAAATCGGAAACGACGCTCACGACTATGAAGTGTCGGCCCTGCAAGGCTCAGAAACAAAGCCGAATGGTCTGAACGATGCATGTGTTGGTTGAAAACACAAGCTCTATCAAACAACTCCTTCCAAGAGCCCGAGGCCACTGCTCTGTCAAGACGTTCCTCTATCCAGTTAGGAGAGCCCCTGCCCCCTCTCCCATGTGAAGGGGTAACCCCTCATGCCCAAATCAAATAAGCCACAATCAGAGAGAACTGCGTTAAAGCCTGAAATGAGCGCGTGATGATGAGGATTGCCTCCTTTCTTTTCTCTTGTAGCACACAAATCATTAAAATCACCCACAACAACCCATGGCAATTCCGACTTATGCTTAAGGGACCGAAGCAGATCCCATGATGCTTGTCTCCCATCCCTCCGGGGGTTCCCATAAAAACCAGTAAGTCTCCACACTGGCAGGTTCCTTAAAGAAACAGCAATGTCCACGTGAAATCGGGAATAACTAATCAAATTTGCAGAATTCTTTTCCTTCCAAAGCAGTGCAAGCCCACCACTCAAACCCACACTATCCACATAAAAAAGGCCCTCAAACCCCAGCTTCAACCGCAACTCTTCTGCCTTACTCCTCGCACATTTCGTTTCCATAAGAAAAATAAACTCGAGCTTTTTTACGGCTGCAAGCTCCGCCACTTCTTGAACTGTTCGTCGGTTGCCCAACCCACGGCAGTTCCAACTGATAAGACTCATTGCTCCTCGCGGGCCTGGAAACCAGAGCCCGCCCCACACAAGTTTTTTGAGCTATCGAAAGACATACTATCATTTACAGAAAAGCTGGCTTCCAAATCATTACCTCTTTTGCGTTTAGTCACCAAGGCAAATGCTAAGTCTTCATCCTGCTTGGATCCTTCCCCATCTGATCGTGCATCAACGAGCCGTCTCACTTCAATCGGTTCTACGTGTCTAATCCATGGCTCACCAATAGTTAATAGTGGCTTCCTACCTCCTGCCTTAAGTGACTCATTATATGGATAATTCTCTGGCTCCAAGGAAGAAAGGAGCGCCATCCGACAGTGCTTCGACAGATGACCAAGGATACCACAATAATAACAAAATACAGTAATCCTCTCATATTTGAAAAGGACCCACACTATAGAGCCATCTCTCTTGGTTAACTTCATCCTTCGCTTCAACGGTTTATGAACGTCAATAGCCACACGCACTCGAAAGAATCCTTGGTATGCTTTTGAAACATTAGCAACATCAATCCTGCGAAATTGGCCCAAAAACTTACCCACCGCCTCAAGGACTGCCGGAGACGTATACCCAGGAGGAAGATCATGCACCTGAACCCATAGCTCCAGCAAATAAAGATCTGCCGCCTTAATCGTCTCCCCAGGTTCCACAAGTCGGCAAAGCAGCATATTGTTCTCAAATGACCATGGCCCCTCCTCAATGATGCGTTTTGCATCCTTCTCATGGTAGAAGTAAAACCAAAATAATCCACCCTCGCCCTGCCTGAATCGCACCCCCATAGCAGGCCTCCAAACCGAAGCAAGAACTTGTTGCATGATGTCAAATTTGATTGGTTTATTAGTGAGAAAACGCCCTACCACTGTCCATGTGCGGAAATCGTCCACCGGAATTTGTAGACCACCTTCTAGGGCAAAAGAGAGACCTTCCTCTTCCTCCGATATTGCCAAATTGGTAATCGCAGCATCCAGACTATGCACACTCTGATCCTCCATGTCTGATGACGAATTCGAATTGCGAGAACAAGTATTTGGATGAGAATCGAAAATTAGATTCGGAAAAACACTCCAACCGTCGGGGAGAGAAAAACCCTAATCATAGGGAGAGAAAAGGTAATTTATATAATATTTAAATATGTTTAAACCACTAATTTGACCGGTTGAACCATTAATTCAACCAAACCAGTATCTTACCCTATTCGATTTCGATCACCCATCCTGCTTGAAAACTATGTTCAAAAACTTACAAAAGAGGTTCTAAATACTTTCACGTCCTTAACACTGGGCTTTGACTAGCAGCGATCCGGGTGCGTAGGGTTTTTCATCAAAATACGAACCCCGTCGTTTCAAAGAGTTCCACACTTCCACAACCCTAGAGCAGTGCAGAGCTCATTACCCATCGTCGGCGACGCTCCAGAAACGCACCTCGCAATCAATGGGGAAAGCGGATAAATCACACAAGCCGGCCGGCGGTGATGACGAAATGGATCCGACGGTAATGCTTGCTTCCCTGTATCCATTTACCGGTTCAGATCAATGTATTTACATTTTTTGTGTGTTTTGTTTTGAGTCTTTTGTAGCAATACCATGAGAACAGATTGAAAGCACTCAATGATCAAAAGGAAGCCGGCCAAAATCCGCACCCTCACAAATTCCAGGTTTCCTTGTGTATCCCGGAGTTCATCGAGAAATACAAGGGATTAAGTAGCGGGGAGCGTCTCGAAGAGCAAGTCTCGTTAGCTGGTATTTTTGCTTAGAAAACATAAATGAACTCTTTTTTTTGGAAATACTGACTATATGTTTATTCATTTCTTTTCATATACTTAATGATCTTTACTAATGTTTGGACTTTCTTTCCCGGGAAGGCCGGATTATGATGAAGCGTGCATCTTCTTCTAAGCTTCTGTTCTATGATTTACATGGCAAGGGTGCCAAAGTTCAAGTAATGGCTAGTGCTAGGTACCGACTAATCTACTTGAACTCTGTTGTGCTAAAGCTTCAAGGTCTTAATTGAGTGTTATTTATACGAATGTGTCAGTTAAAGGACTCATTTTTTATATTAAAACATTAAGCAATTAACATCTGAACTAGTTTAACTTTCACAATTCACATACCATTCTCATGTTGCAGTACATTTTCTTTTCGAGTGAAAGGCCTTAGTTATTAACCTGCTAATTTGTATCTATCTAGGGAATCTGACTTGGATGAGGATGAGTTTATTAAACTTCACTCTTCTGTGAAACGTGGAGATATTGTTGGCGTTGTTGGATCCCCAGGTTTGATTGAAACTACATTTGCGTTCCTTATTTTGATTCATAATTTTTCTTTATTGGACAAAAGTATATGCTTTTGTTTGATCTTCTGTACCCCTATTGTTATGATATTCAAGTGTAGTTTTATATTTTTTTTCATGACCACGTGATTTGTTGAGATACTTGTTTGGTGAAATGATTTCCTAATAATTTTGACTACTTTATCAGGAAAGTCAAAAAGGGAAGAGCTCAGTATCTTTCCAAAATCTTTTATAGTCTTATCTCCATGTCTCCACATGATGCCACGACAAAAGGGTCCTCAGACTGAATCAGCCAAGGTCAGAAATCTTGTTTTCTGTGAACTTGAGGGCATTTATCCGTGTTTGATACATTTTCTTTGTTATGCAGAAAACTGATGTATGGGTCCCTGGAAGTGCCAGAAACCCAGATGCATATATATTGAGAGATCAGGTAGTGTTTTATCTTATTTCCATTTTTTTTCTTTTCAAATGTGTTCATAGGTATATTCAGCTATAGACTGAAGCATTTCCGTGCAGGAAACACGGTACAGACAACGCTATTTGGATTTGATGCTGAACACAGAGGTCCGGCAAATCTTCAAGACAAGAACAAATATCATAAATTTTGTAAGAAGCTTCCTCAACAATCTTGACTTCCAGGAGGTCAGTAACCCATTGGTTTATTCGAGTGAACATTTAAATAAGGTCCAGGCTTTTTTTCATTTACTGATGTACTTTCTCATATAACTGTCTAAAGGTTGAAACACCCATGATGAACATGATTGCTGGAGGAGCAGCTGCGCGTCCTTTTGTAACTCACCATAATGACTTGAAATTGGATCTTTACATGCGCATTGCACCTGAGCTTTATCTTAAACAACTAGTTGTCGGTGGACTAGACCGTGTCTACGAAATCGGGAAGCAGTTTAGGAACGAGGGAATTGATTTGACACACAATCCGGAATTCACTACCTGTGAGTTCTATATGGCTTATGCAGATTACAATGACTTGATGAGTCTTACGGAGCAAATGCTAAGTGGTGAGTGGCAATATTGTGTCTAAGTTATATACAGAGTATTAGCAATTCCTATCACATCGATGTTCACTTTTTGAATTCATGTATAGTATATACACCTTGAAATTTCATTTAACAATTTTTTGGCGGTCGGTTAGGTATGGTGAAGGAGCTCACAGGTGGCTATAAAATTAAGTATCATGCGAACGGTGTGGAGAATGACCCAATTGAGATTGATTTCACTCCTCCTTTTAGGTCACTTCTTTTGCATTTTCATTTCACTATGTGGGTAACTGTATGAGAATGCTTGAAATAATTTCATCTGCCTTAACTTTGTACAGAAGGATTGACATGATAGAGGATTTGGAGAAAGTAGCAAATCTCAGTATACCCAAGGATCTTGCCAGTGAGGAAGCTAACAAGTATCTGGCAGATGCATGTGCCAAGTTTGAGATAAAATGTGCACCTCCTCATACCACGTCTAGGTTGCTCGACAAAGTAAACATTTAAAAGTTTTGAACTTCTCTATATTACAGTTTTGGTTAATGCGGTTTAAATAATTGGTTATGTCATTTAGTTGAAGAAAACTTCGTTTTCCATCTTATATGATTTTCGCTGTGCATAAATTGATATTTACGAGTTACCTTAATTAGCTGAAGAGAAACCATATACTCCCAAGGTACCCAAACTAGCTTGTTGCCTTTTTGCCTTCTCAAAATCATGTTTGTGTTTTTTATGAGTCTGGAATTTTTGGTTCCTTTTCTTCTCAATTTCTAGCATGCCAAAAATCAATGACTACATGTATTGTCTCAGGAGGGAATATCTTTTTAAACTATGTCTCTGATTTGGTTTGATTGTAGTGTAATTTAAAGTTGTTGATCTGGTCTGATCTGACTTGATTCGAATCCAGTAAGAATAAGAAATAAAGAGAAACATAAGCTGAAGAGGACGGGGCCTGTGACCATCATGTTTATGATCCCCAACCTTCAATTTCTGTACCAATGATGTGTTCATCATTATATATTTTTTATTCGAATTGAAAGTTAAAATCTGTTTGAGCTTTCATTTGATTCCGTGTGGTTATGTATCGCATGTTGAACATCATCATTCTATACTTCTTTTTTTATATCTGAAAGTAGATACACAAAGTATTTCATTCAATTCAGTGTTATATATATCACATTGGTTCTCATTTGTTTCATGTATCTAAATGCCAGCTTGTTGGGCACTTCCTTGAAGAACTGTGTGTTAATCCAACTTTCATCATCAATCACCCAGAGATAATGAGTCCACTTGCAAAATGGCATAGATCTAGGCCCGGGTTGACTGAACGATTTGAGTTGTTTATCAACAAACACGAAGTATATATGCTCTCTTTTAACTTCTTAGTCATAATTTTAATCACTGAACATGCTCTTATGTTGTGCATCATATCTCCAATCTTACAGCTTTGCAATGCATACACTGAGTTGAATGATCCTGTTGTTCAACGACAACGGTTTGTTGATCAGCTCAAGGTACCCTTGCTAAATTTGACAGTTATTTTATACTCTTTCTCTATTCCAGTGTATATTGGTTAAAAATAATTTTTTTGCAGAAGAGTTTTCTTAACTGGATATGCCTTTTATATTGAATTCAGGATCGTCAATCTGGTGACGATGAAGCCATGGCTTTTGACGAAACTTTCTGCACAGCTCTTGAATATGGATTACCTCCTACAGCTGGATGGGGACTGGGAATTGATCGATTTGCAATGCTGTTGACTGATTCACAAAACATCAAGGTTGGATTTGTATTTCATTCATTTTTGAAGTGAAATGACGGGATAGTGTGGTTCATATTGAGTCATATGTTTCCTTGTCGGCGTTTTCAGGAAGTCATACTCTTTCCTGCTATGAAGCCACAAGAAGAAGCTACCAGCAAAGAAAGGTGTGCTGTTTTGTTGTCTAGTTCAAGCTTCTGGTAGTTTGTCTCTATACTATTGCTAATTAGATCTGTAATCTCTTGACCTTAATTTACACTCCTTTTATTGTCACGATAAGAGTTGTTGGATAACTTCTAAACTACATACACGATCAAGTTTTGGTTAAATCAGGACTCAGCTTTAGAAAAGCAGAATTAGAATGTCATTTTTTACGTTTCCAAACATCGTCTATCCTATCAATGTCTGTAAGGAGAGTAACATGCATTTCTCATGTGGCTTTATGGCTGATTTTTTCTAGCCAAAACAAATTGGACGAACCTACCAAGGCCAATGATGCACAAACCAAGCCACAGGACTCTGGCGTCACCCCAGGTTAGTTCTGGGTATGCCTTTTGTTTCGTTTCTAAAATTTTCTTTTCGTTCTAGTTTTTGCTCTCTGATCCCTACAATCTTGAAATGCAGGGGCGCCTTGATACCCGTTTTCAAGCTGAACATCAACCATGGCTTCACTGAAGCTAATCAACTATTACCTGCACAAGGGTCTTAATATATCTAAACGTATGTGTCACTTTATAGATATATGCATTGTATTCTTTAATCTTCTTTTTTTTCCTACTAGGAAATGTTTCTATGGTCATAGATTGTCTCTTGATTCTTCATTTAAGGAATCAGAAGCTCATCAAAAGTTTTTGTTCCAAGAGAAAGATACTCTGTTTTTGTCATTGCTTTTGCTCTATGAAATACAAACATCAATTTTTCAGTGTTTCTGCTTGGATAATCTATAGTTCTGAACAGATGTACACAATATTTCACTCTACTATTTATATTTATATCTAAGGGAGCATTAGTTTGAAAATTAGATCCAAACACCCCCTACCTTTCCCACGAGAAAAATATAGTCCCTTTTATTCCATGCCTTAGACGAAGGCCTGACAAAACCAGTAACAACTTTATATGTAGAAGGGAATACGAACCTGGTTTTTATCACATTTCTTTAATTAAAAAAAGGGACAAATTGTTCTGGATTCACAGCTCTAGGACTTGTTGCCTCTGCGGGGGGTCGTGATCCCTCGGGGGACAATTCGGTCGAAGCGGTGGAAATGGGAATGGGGGGAAAAGACAAGGAGGACGAGGCGGCAAGTGACACGGTGGTTCAGGCGGGTAGGGACAGGGAGGACGAGGCGACAGCGGGGGCGGCGGAGGCGGCGTTACAGGATGTGGAGGTTGCTGGGCATACCCACACATCCCATAAACACACAAAAGCAAAAGAGGGCATGCCCTGTCACACCCTCCACAGTGAAGTGGGTTCACGTTAGTATTAACACAGACTCCCCGGCAGCACTGCAGTGGGAAGCGGCACCGTATCCCACACGACCCGCAGTTGTTGAGGTCCGACGTGACTGCCACGCACCGGTTCTGGCAGCACTGCCGACGCCGCCCGTCGGATTCACTCGCGCTGCATACCCATGGCCTGGTCCAACACCCAGCTTCCCTCTGGTTTTTCTCCCCTGCTGCTACTCTCTTCAGCCAGGGAGACGACGACAACGACAACGGATTCGTTGCTTTTGGGTTTCCTGAGGTTGCGGCAGATGTTTGGAGAATAGACACCAAATGAAGTAGTATCACTACATGCATCTTAGGTTGTTTTCTAACTTTTCTTCATTAAAATAAGCAGAACTGATTATTGGTTGTATACCATATATATATATATATAGTCCATCACTCCCTTAAATAGAACTCTTTGAGGTTTAAAGGGATTTATGAGATTAAAAAAAAATCATCTGTCTATAAGAAGTGTTTTTTGTCGACTCAAAAAATGTCTCATGAAAGAAAATAAAAAAATAAGAAATTGTGTTTACGGTGCAAAAAAATAGTAAGAAATGAGTGTTATTACTTCTTTTTTTATCTCTTTATAAAAACCTTCAGTAAACACTTCTATTTTCTTAAACTTTTTAAAAGACAGAAAAACAATTCTCTGGGACATAATGTAGTGACATGGGATTTAAGAAAAAGTAAGATTGTGTAATTAATGTTGGTATTAAAAAGCAAATTAAAAGTGAAATATAATACGGAATATGTGACAAAAATAATAGAACAAAAAAGCAAAAACTGACAAAAATAGTGAAACGAAATAAGTAGTCTTTTTATTTCAATTTATTTGAAAATCGTATAGAAATAAAAAATAAAAGGTACATACTTAAAAATAACACAAAAGTTTTATAAAATAAGATTTGATATGTCTATTACTCCGTATTTTATAAATTGATAATTTAAAATTCATAAGCAAAAAAAAAGTAAGTGACCCTACTGGAAGTATTAATTAGAGAAGAAAAGTGTACAGGAAAGGAAGAAGAAAAGGAAGTATTTTTGGGTGCATGGATTGTGTGAAAAAAAACATAGTCCGTATTTGGTTAATGTATTGGGTTGATCACATGATGAAGTAAATGTTAAGACTTAAGTGTGTTTAACGTTGTGATTTACGTGAGGAGAAGATTAAATGCATTGATAACACGTTTATTTTTTTTATTTTTAACATAAAGCACTTATCTACTACTCCGGGAAAACAACCTAGACATAACAGTTTTAATTTACTACTCCGTATATTTTTCTTGAGTTTGTAATATACTAATTTTTAAAATAATTTTGCTAGTGTTTTAATAATTTTATTAATTTGAAAATATATTTACTCGCTAACCAATTCATTTTACTTGCATATGTGTTCTGATATGTAATTTTATACGGAGTATAAAACATCAACATTTACAATCAACTTTCCCAATTAGTTTTAACCAAAAAAACACCCGAAAAATCTATGGTTGCAAGCAATGAACTTTCCCAAATGTTTTTTTAATATAGTAATCCATTTTTTTTATAGTAAAAAATGATAATCTTTAACTATTATTTAAATAAAATATATAGTATCAGATATTGGTATAAGAATAATTTTCTTAGAATAATCTTAAAATATTTTCAAATGTGTTTTATCTAATCAATATATCATGTAATTTTTATAAACAATTAACATATCTAGCTGATCAAATCCATTAAATATATCCATTATTCACGCCCACTAACATAAACAATTGTTAGCCAACTCCACCTTCAATCACATACCAACCATGACATGGTAAGGAAAGCACACTCTTTAATACGCAAAATTTCACAAAATTATAACAAAATAAATATTTAAAAAAAAAATCATGGCTTGCCTTATTCAAACCATTCAACATGGGGAAAGCCATGCACCCACAAGTTCACAGAGAAAAACAAAACATTTGCAATGACAGAGCAAACAAACAAGAAAATCCCTATGCACCCAAAAAAAAGGAGAATCCCTACACAGGAACCATAGCAGGATGGGCACCTACTAGGGAATCCATCTCATCTTCCATGTGCTGAGTCTCAACGTCTGGCGGCGGCTTCTTGGAGAGGGGAAAGCCGCCGTGCACTTTAGCCTCTGCGACGCCGGTGGCTTCAAAGACAAGGGAAGTCACTTCTCGGAACCTCTCCTCTGAGAGAGAGACCTCTGCAAGTAGTTTCCAGGCATTTGCTTCTGATGCACCCTCAAAGTCCTCCTTCCTCTTCAGTACAATGTGACCACTGATCTCCCAAACAGCCGGGTTCACTTGTGTGTCGAGCAGCTCGGCGCTCACCTCCCCAAGTGCCTGTTTCTCCGCATAGCACTGTTTTCCAGTTCGAACGAACGTTTATGTTAGTTTCATTCAGTGTTATCCCAATCTGGCAGTTCTGAATATCTAGTGTGCTTTATTATAGTCAACAAGTGTTTGTTTGGTTTTTGCATCACATGATGATATAAAACCTACTCCCTCCATTCCATCTTAGATGTCCGTTATGATTTTAGAGATATATTAAAGAATGAATGAATGTAGACATACACTATGTCTGCATTCATTCATTTTTGAATGTATGAATAGAGTATGGTTCATTAAAAAGTTGATGATACTTGATTTTAATTAGCAGTTTCCGTGGTGTAATAGCCAAGTATGACAAAACCAGGATACCTGAGGAAGGAGGAAAACTCGTTTTCCCATATCGGAGATAAGGACATTAAAAGGAATGTTGTTTTCTTGGAGGCATATGCAAGATCTCGAGACGACATTGGCCATCTCATCCAGGGTACTTGCTCCATCAAAGACTAGACCTCTCACGGGATAATTCAGAATCTCACAGATCTTCACATTCCCAGCAGCAGCAGCAGAGGTTACTATCCTCGCAGGGGCCTTCTCAATGGGAAAGGGCACAGCCAAATAGTAGGCCTGTATAACACACATTGTGACAGTCATAAGGGATTGACCAATCCATCAATGAATCTCCCTGAATATGACATTTGTTGCTTGAGACTTGAGAGTACCTGGAAGTGGAGGTGATTGATGGTGGCGAATGCACCCAAGCTGTTATAGCCCACTCTGAAGTACGGATTACAAGCTTCCGCAGCCATGTGAAGTGCAAGCAAGAAGCTGTCTCTGTCAATCCTCTGCGGGAAGCAGTCCAGAACCTTAGGAATCAACAGGATGTGGCCATATTCTATAGGGCTGACCTGTAAGAGGATGGATGACTCTGGGTTAGTTAGGTAACCACAAAATATATGTGACGCCCTCCAGATTATATTGTAAGGCACTGTTTAAAAGGGGTTAGGGGAAACGTCAACAAGACATTGTTTTCTCTTGTGAAAGCATTTTTTGGTTTCATTCCATTGCGTTCCCCTAATTGATAGTTTTTCATGCTTATGTAATGAAAATGTATTTTTTTAACTCAGCCTTATAATAAGTCCGAGATAAGAGAATACGTAGCACTCTAATTGAAATAACCATAATCAGTTATCATACATTAATAGCAACAACATTCGGAGAGCTCTCAGCATCAATTGAGGCATCAGGGAAGAACTGGGTCCCATCATTACTGGCTTCAAACTGGAATAGCAACTCCTCCTGACCAACCTTAGTGAAATTGAACTTGTTTCCATCAAAGGGTTGCAGCACCTGATCAACTCGAAACTCGGTTGGCCTTTTCTTAAGGTGCCTCCCCTCATTCAGCTGTGCTATAAAGCCAGATCCCCCAGGTATCACCTATATAATTTTAGTCACAAACAAAGTATCAAGCAAAGTTTTTAAAAGCTTAAAATTGTCTTATGCACGGTTAATTGAAGGTAAATAGAGGTACACAATTTGCGATTGGTATGCAATATTTCACGAGATCATGTTAGGCTACCTATGAGTCATATTAAGGTAGGTATGTAACTATGTATACAATTCTGAGTAAATGAGATAAACTAACGTAGTCACTAGCCAGCAATATAATACACCCTTTGATCCGATTTAGTTGTCCACTTTTTTGTTTTAGACTTACAGTTTGTCCAGGAATAGTTGTCCCCTATCCGTATTTAACAAAGAAATCATGATTAATTGTCTAAAATTTCCAAGAGATATGATATGAGCATTGTTGACAAGAATGGATGACAAACTCATTTGAAGGACTTATTGGACACTTTAAACTCATTTATTACAAGGAGAATTTTTTTTAAAAATGGACAACTAAATCCGAACGGAAGGAATATGTTGTAAACTTTACCTACCGTGGCCACCCTACGATTTTAAGTGCAACAAAAACATAGTATTATGAGGTACCAATGCTTAGCCGTCACTGACTTTGTTCCCCAAACAAGATCATATGAGATACCCTTATAAGACACCTTGAACACCCTTCTACTACCTCTTGCCAAACAAAGCGCTAGTTCCTACCATGTTCTCATCACATACTTTCTTTTAAAATTATTGCCCAACAATAAAGGTAATGAAAACTTGGTATTGTGGGGTAACTCTTAGCCCTAGCTAATTTTTTAGCTAAACAAGATCACAAAAGGGGCCCTAGTACCACCTTAAACACCCCTTCTATCTCCTCCTACTTATGATGTTTAGTTTATAACATGTTCTCATCACACACTTCCATTCAAGTTCTTTGGTCTTTATTGCCTTTAATCAATATAATAAGACAAATCCAAACTAGAGTGCGCAGAATGAAAAATCAAGCCAAATAGGAACCAAAGGATATGCAAACAAAGAATTGAGGAGAAAAAACACTAGAATAGAGTGGATGAAAAACACAAAGCAGGAAAGATGGATGACCTTAGTTTCACACGCAGTGACATCATAACGAAAGAGTCCTCTCTGCATACGGTCCTCCCACTACATCCAATGGTGGAATATTAATGGAAATTGTTCTAAGTTACTAACAATCTGTATAAACCAATATAAAAGGCCAAAGAAAGGACTGTAACAAAAATATAGAGTATGAGATAATTAACTTCTAGCAGTAAATAAAATACCTCCCCTAGAAGAAGGGAATCCAAAAAAGCAACGGGTGGCTCCTTTACATCTTCCTCGGCAGTCTTGCAATGGTTCATCTTTTTGAAAGCATACAATGGAAGTTTCGAACCTATAGCAAGCAATAACCAATAAACCCTAAATCTTAGAAAACATACAAGGAAAAAAGCTGTACTTTTATTTGTGGGTTTTTTTTTGAAAATTAAGGTAGTACCTGGAAGGCAGCAAGGGCGGAGGCAATTCCTGCCGCATCCAGGAGCACGAACAGAGCCATCCTCGCCGTCTTCCTTTTGGAGATTGGAAACAATCGTAGGAACCCTCTTAATCTTCAGCATCATCGTCGAAGGAGAATGATATTTTTGTTTTGTTCGGTAGGTTTTGAGAATAGATTTTTTTACAGATCGAATGAATTGGGCAACACGCAAAGCAGGAATTGAAACGAGAAGAACGATCTACAGGCTAATCTAACAGATGGGGGGGAAGGAAAACCCGCCGCCGGCAAGGAAGAGGAGGTCAGAAGGGCTTCCTCCTTCGGAGGGGAGAGCACCGCGGCCACCGTGCGGCGAAGGCGTGTTGGAATCACTCAGACAACCCTTGCATCGTAGCGCCCGGAGGCCATGAAGAAGGGTACCCCGCCGGCGTACTCCGTGTATAGCCGTGATTTCTGCAGCGTCTTTCACCCGGGATTTTACCCGCCTCTCAAAACAACAGCGGCAGCAAAAAGATACACAACAAAAATCAAATCTTTTTTTATCAAAAAAACGAAAAGATTCCTCACAGACCCTCCTCGGAATCCACCGATCGCTGTTCGTGTGAATCTCGTTCAAGAAATCATTCTGCGCATCCAGACGCTATACGGGGGGATATTCTTGCGTATATTCTTCTTGGGTTTGTTGGTGCCAGGGAATTGGATTGGATGGAGAGGAAGCTAAAAGGGCGCGGTGAATTTATACGGAGAAGAGGAGAGTGAAGAGGATCGAGTGGTTGTGGTTCCGCCGGATGGGTACACTGAGACGAGTGGTAATGTGAGTTTGGACCGGGTTCGTTGACCCCCACCAGAGGCGCTTTGTTGGAAAGGTGTCCCGTGTTCCAAAGACATCGGCCCAATTCGGAATTGGAATGCTTTTTAATAATGGTTACATCTGATTTTTTATTTGATAGTAAAATATAAATTTTGAACAAAGATTTTGTTGAGTTAACTCAAAGATAATCGAACATGAAATGACTAGTTAAAAATGGCATTAATCTGATTGAATTCGAACTCGACCTGATTGACTCGTTAATGGAAAAAATTTCAAAGTCATGTACTATTACATACTCGTAGTGTATTAAAAATAAAGTTATGTTTTAATTTTATTATTATTACTCCTTTTTAGTGTAAACTTATATTTTTAAAAAATTGTTTTAAAGATATCACATAATTGTCTTCTATTTCTTTCAAAAGTGGTACATATTTAATTTTGTATAGTATTCATAATATTGCTAAATATATCTAAAAGTAATTAAAAACTTAAAATGAGATATTCTAAGAGCGTTAATGTATGTATTGTGATATTTTGTTATATTTTTTTAATGTAATGTTAGCATGAATTTTAATATTCTAAAAACAAACTCATATCTCGATGTGTCGACCTGAATCTAATAACACTGGACCGTAGTTCTCAACTCAAACACAAATTTAACCAAACTCGATGTAACCTGAACTCAAAATGACGAAATCTCACATGACCAAGTGTTTGTCTAGTCTACTTTTTATTGGTGGAACCCTGGAACCCCTCACCCCAAGGGTTGCTACACTATTGTTCCGAACCTGATAAATGAGGTAAATCGTTGCATTCGAAGACGATATTATTTTTGTCAGGCCAATCTCACTTACAAATGACTAAATCTAAAGAGAAAACTTCAGGATCTGAACTCTCACTCTTTAGGTCGCCAGCAAAGCTAACCATGCATCTTTGCATGCTACTCTTATACACAAGAGTGTTGCGCTTGTATTTTGTGTTGGTATAAAACCATAGTGAACAGAATAATATACAAATGTCTTGTAGAAATAACATTATTGTACTTTTTATGACGTGTCTGAGAGTGTACAAGATGTTAATTCTGATATCTTCTGTTATCAAAATTGTTTTTTATGTTTAGTAGAGTATAAAAAATTCATATTTAATAAATAAGACATCGCAAATTTTCTAAATATGCAGTTTTTATATCTCACGAATTTGGGATTTCAATATTAATCATGATTTGAATCACCGTCAACTACCCCCATTGCCGATCATCTTCGCCTATCACTAATTAAATCATGATTTGAATCTCTCTAAATAATTTTATTTCAAATTTAAGAACTCATATCATTTTTCAAATTTTCTAATAGCTGGGTTCTACAAGCACTAAAGAAGAGTTGCTACGGAAGACACTGTCCCAATTAGGACACCTATGCTGCTTCGTCGTAAAATTGATCCTCTAATCTCAATCCCAAGTCAATTGTACCCCGCAAGTTAAGTTGATTTCATATTTAAAAAAATTGATCCAAAAGTTTAACTAACCTTGCAGGTGCAATTGACGTAGTTGAGGAATGGGTTGGGGTCGGGACGGGGTGGGGGGGTTTACCGTGGGGATTAGGGGGTAGAAAGTACCAATTTTACAAATTGAACATTATAAGTATCCCATTTGGGACAATGTCCTCCATAGTCACTCTTTTGTTGAACCCAGACGATCTTCAAAATTCTCTAAATATGTAATACCCTGATTAGAAAAAATGATTGGATTGGGGAAAGAAAAGGCTCAAAAGGATTGATAGTACTACTCATATCAACAAGGTGCATCTTCTTTTCAAAAGCTCATCACCTAGAAACTCCAAAGTTACGCGTGCTTGACCTGGAGAAATTTTAGGATGGGTGACCCCCTAGGAAATTCCTTGGGTGCGCACAAGTGAGGACAAAGTGCGCGGGAAAGACACGTGTTGGTTTGTGGGGTCAGTCTACAATCATATGAGCGGATGCTTACGGTCAGGGTGAGGGCTGTGGTGTAACAAAATAGGCCCTTAATGAAATTGATCAAGAGTTTGTAAGACTAACAAGCGTTCAATAAATTATATGGCGTATTGTGGAACTAAAGTCAACAGTGGAAAATATTTGAGCAAAAATTATAGAGAGTATTAGGGCCTGTTTGGGAATAGCGTTAGCATTTTAGATAAAATTTTAACGGTGCAGATTATTTTGAAAATGCTAATGCTAAATGCTGTCCGTAGATAACCTTTTCAAAATGCTAACGCTAATCTCTAAAGTTATTCCCAAACAAGCCCTTACTCAACAACATTTTCTCTATTTATGAGATCTTGAGACACTTATAAATAGAATTCCAGCAAATACCAGTACCTTCAAAATCTAGAGCCCCCATAGAAATCTAATTGCTTTATATTCTACTTATGCGATGCTATAAATTGATAATCTATGTTAGCATTTTACAGTTTTTTGACACTTTACACAGAAATATTACGATATTATAAATCTTAGTTTGGTATAAAAATATTGAAAGTTCTATTCTGGCGTATGGAGTATATTTTAGTCGTACTTTAGTAATTCTTTCAGTTTTCTTCCAAATCTTGCACATATTTCACCCAACTAATGTTCTCACCGCTTTGTCAACCATACAAATTCGAACAATTCCTGCCCGACAATCATGCTTGCATTTGTCATCTTGACAAAATCTTCGTCACAAACTTGATATGTATCAAACTACTCCTCAACTTGACACATATGAAACAAGCAACCATAATCTAATACTCCGTACAAAAATTTATTTACTTGGACTCCTCATAGTTTTCAAATGTATGTCTTTTTCGATTGCTTAACTCAAACCTTTTGCAACTCTAATCACATGTGTTTTTTCGCTCTTTTGATCCTTCTTCCTCATTGGATAATCTCTTTTCAAATGAAATTGTTTGTCATAGTAATAACAACAAAATTTCCTACCATTCGATTTGGAGCATTTGCACACATTCATTTTTCTTTTGATCATCTAATCAGGCTCTTTTTGCTACTAGAGCTTAACCCTCATTTGTAACCTTGTTATTGCTCCATTGAGATTCAGTCATTAACAACGCAACAACAATCTTATCCAATTTAAATGTTTTTTTCAACAAGAACGTATATATTCACAATGTGGTCAAAAGACGAAGGAAAAGAAGCAAACAAAAACAACACATTGTCATCCTCTTCAGTCTTCATATGTATAGATTCTAACTATGTTATTACCTCGTTGAACTCATCTATATATCTAGCGAGGTTTGCTTCTTCTACCTTTAGGAGATCAAATTAAAATTTTGATTCATCAAGTATACCTATTGCCAATGATTTTGACCTTTATGGCTCACTAACTTATCCCAAATATCAACTTGATCCATCAAATCAGGAACTTATAGAAGAGTATAATTTGCAAGGCACGTATAAATTGTACTCATTGCCAAAATCCTTTCACTCTTCATCCAAAAACTTTCATGTTTGTTGCTCAAAATTCAAATTGTTCATCGATGCCATTTTCTATGTTCTCCGATTTTCTCTTCTGCAAATCCCTTCAATGCAATCCAACTTATCTATGATACTACTTGTTGGGATTTTAGGCACGTTAGGCTCTAATACCACATGTTGGCATTGTGCATAGTTATGGCATGTTGGGATACCACATGTCACATGTGTCTTTAATAGGAACTAAAATACAAAAAAAAATACTATGTACTCCGTAATAATATAAAAAATAAAATAAAAATTAAATAAAGACTTAAAATAAAAATATAGGTAATAAATACTTTGAAAAAAAGTAATGCGGAATAAATGAATAACTAGTATATAAAAACTTTCTTTCTTTTCCAGCCAAATAAGTTGAAGAACACGACATTTTTCCCTCAACCAAATACTGTGTAGTATTCTTTTTAAAAATGATCAAAGTGTGGGCTAGGCCGGTCGAGATGCTATATTATGACAATTTTTTAAGCTCCAGTCCAGTCCAGCTCGTATTGCAGCCTCACAAATGAAGCCCGATTCTGACTGACATGGATACCCGCGGGCTTTAGGTCGGGCTAGCCCGCATGGGCAACACTTTCTAAAGAATGACACATAAAATGTGTTTTGTTTTATAACATTGTTTCTTTGAATATACAATGTTACTGTGATTTATTTGAATATCATTACCAATGTGTGACACGAAATAAAAAATATATATTCATTTTATTAAATATACTCCAATTCTCTCAATTTTTGCATAGAAGTATATATGTGTATTTATTATAATTTAAAATAGTATTGTTGTTTTCATATTATTAACATTAATCTTGTTATTATTATACTATTTTTATGACAATTTGAGCATTAATAAATATTAATATTCATTCGAGCCAGGTCGGGCTATGAACTTAAACATAAAATCCGAGCGCGACCGATATGTCAAAATTTCAAGCTCAACCTCGTTGTTTTACGAGCGGATCGGGTACCCTGGCCCGTGATCGAATCTGATTTTTTTGCATCTTCTTCCCCTCTTAGCTTCTCCCCCAACCAAACAGGGCCTAATTATTCCATATTAATTTGAGAAAAAGACTCAGATTTGGTCAAAGCATATGAATATGACTAATAGTGTCAACGTATAATATACTACTTCCTCTCTTATGTAAAAGTTTTTAACTTTCTCATTTTATATGTACCATAAAATATTTTGATTTGGCCTAAATGGACACAATTGACCTTATTTTTTTTAAATCTAGCCGAACACATACCATCATCTTCTACACCCTATCCATTTTGACATGTTTTGATCCCTACTTATTTTAATTATCATCATTTCACATTGATCAAACTTCTATGGCTTTCCTTCTCAAAAGTCAAAATAAAAAATATTTTACATGACGGAGAAATATGAAGAGTAGTGCTTCTATGATCCTGAAGTCCACATGTAAAGTGTAGACCTTCTCATATTTTTTCATAGCCCACACGAGGATATTTTATTTTTTAAAAATCATCTATAGTATTTATATACTAAAGTCTATAAAATGAGCGCGGACTTTAATACTACAGAAGAATTTGCCAAGTATGAAATATCAATATACAAGGTCACATTATTATGATGTAAAGTTTTATTTCAGAGATAAAAATATGCTATGTCTATTTAAAGATAAGAACTAGTATTATACTTCGTACGTAGTACGACTGTACGAGTATATATTGAGTGCTTCTTTAGTACATCTTGGATGTATATTATTTTTGTGGGACTTCTCACATAGAAAACCTTGTTTTTATTATTTTATTTAAAAAAATACTCATTTAGATAGTAAAAATACTTATTTACTTATACATAAGTTTATGGTCCACCATAGAATTTGACCCATACTCCCTCCGTCCCGTTTTAAATTGTCCGTTTTGACTTTGGGGCAAATTTAAAAAAGAGAAAAAATAGAGTTGATTCTTTGAAATTGTTATTACTTTTTAGGAGAGGTGACGATACTTGGTGCTTTATCCGTGTTATACTGTGTTCCCTACCATATTTTTTGTACAAGTTGAGCCGGGGATCTCTTGGAAACAGCCTCCATACTTCCGAGTAGGGGCAAGGTCTGCGTACAAACACCCTCCCCAGACTCTATTGTAGTGAGATTCAACTGGGTTGTTGTTGTTGTTGTGATGATAAATGAGAAGATAAAATGTAGAAGATTGACTTATTTTAGGGGTAGCTTAGGTATTTTAATCTTAAAAGTTTACGATAACAAGAAACAAGCAACTTATTGGAGAAAAAAGGAAAACATGCAATTTAAAATTGGTGAGATGGTGTATATTACTCCCTCCGTCCTATAATGATCTTCCCGGTTTGCAAAACGAAGAAAAATCCCAAGTTTTTTCAATCTATTTTATTTAAATATTGGTATAGAAATAAAAAATAAAACATACATATTTAAAAACTACACCAAAAGTTCAACAAAACAAGTGGTGACAAGAATATTTTATTTTATCATATAAGCCATGAAAAAACACAAATAAATATAAATTCCCGTGAAGTTGGAATAATGCTCTGGGAAGATCATTATAGGACGGAGGGAGTATTTGTTTATTGGGATATGCTAGGGATACACCAAATGTGTACCCCAAATGTACACCACTCCCCTTTCTACCATCCATTTTATTTTATTTTTATTTTTTATTTTTTTTGAATTTTCTTTGCTTTTTTTTGTGGTGATGAAGGGAGTAAGGATATTTGGGGTACACTTTTGGTGTTGGGGTACACTTTTGGGTACACTTTTGGTGTTGGGGTACACTTTTGGGTACACTTTTGGTGTGCCGGAGCATTTTCCTTGTTTATTTTGAGGGATTTCTAAAGAGGCCCTAAATCCTCCAAATTTTTTCTCCATCTTTAACATTCTTACTGAACTCTCCTTGGGCCACACAGGCGGCGATCGACAAAGCAAAGAGGGGAGCTTTCGCCACCATCTGCTCGTTTACACATGGTATGATCCTTACGAAGAAACAATTCAATTACAGTGAACTGATATATGTAAATACTATACGGATCTTTCTCACTATACATTTAAGTCCACAAATTATATTCGCAATCAAGTTTGAAAATTCACTACATTGAAGCGTTGCCGATAAATTGTATGGAATAGGTTTCTCTAATCAATGCAGGATTTGACATTGCGAATCACTTTCATTGCGAATTTAGTATGTGTTCTAAGTCTGAATAGTATCTGGTTTACAAGTTCAGATTTGTCCCAGAATGGGGGTTAGGAATAAAGGTAGCGCATTGCTTGGTCAAATTTTGCAGGGTGACCCTAAAGCTATCAATCTTTTTGTTGGTAAAATTACCCTCAAAGAACAACACTCGACATAAATATTGGAGGAAAATGTGAAGAAAAATAAACGATCAACACATGATATTTTTATTTGGAACTTCCTCTCAACTAGGAAAAAACCACGATCCTTTCGGATTAAACTTTTCACTATAATATCAATTGGAGTACAATCAATGCACCAATAATACAACAATTGATATTTTCTCACAACTCACAAGTTATCTCTAGTCTTGCAAGAAGCACATCCACCCCCACCCAGAGGCTTTCTCTTTCTCTACTCTTTATAGGCAAACAATGCCACTTACCACATGAAAGAAGAGGAAATCAACATGTCATTTTTTCTTGCTATTATGACTGCACACAACATCATCATTAGCCATATTTCAATCTTCTTTACTATTCAATATCACCTTAGCCCAATTATATTGTTTTCCCCCTTGTGTATGCCACTTTCATTTCACACACTTGCACATTTTATTATTTACTAGTTAGTTTAAGTTAAACTACTAAAGTGAAATAAACTCCAATATATTCAATATTTGGTAATTGGGGAGATACCCAACACTTTTTTGGGGTTATATTTAAAAATGGTACATCATCATAGAATGTGTTAGATCTTATTTTTTGTCTTGTGGGTTGGCCAACTCTTGATTGAGAAATGGAGTCAATGTTTGGGTTATTGAATTCTTATCCCAGAGAGAATTGCGGCTAGTAGGAGAAGACACATTAAAATAAAGAGAAGGCTGTCACTCTTAAATTGTCATAAAATGTGTTTATGGTGCTCTTTAAAATAGTGTACGGGTATACCAATCAATGTTCTGATGTGCTGCATAATTATATACTCTACATAATGAATATTGGAGAGTTTTGTCTAAATGCAACATTATTTGTCTTTGGTTACTTTTGTTGATTTTACTAGGTGCGTTTACAGCCAGATCCATTCCTCAATGAACTGACAAACATGTTTGAGCGAACTATGGAAAAGGGCTCTGTTTGGGTCACACTTAAGCACTGTAATATATTGTTGATATTCGTATTACATTTCGTTGCTGCATTGTTTATTGATTAAAATAATAAAGTTCTATATCATGAGTGTGCAGCTTCTGATAAGTCCAAATCCCAACGGAATAAAATGAAGACTGCTGGTGAAAAAATTGAATATAAGTGCCTCATTCGAGCAACCGATGGGAAAAAGAACATTTCAACCATGGTAAACATTGTTTGGTGCATTTTAAATCCAATTTATTTTGCTTAATTTGTGTTGGATTGCTATTCTCTAAATATTTTGCTAGTCATTGTTGTTTAAAGTAGCATGTCATGTCATGTGTTTTAATTTGCCTATACCTGCATTTTATAACTATTGTTCTTTCAGTCCTTTCACATTGTTTGGTTTTTAGAGAGATTGGTGGTGATATAAAATTTAGTGAGATTTCTGTACATAAATCAACCCGGTACAATCTCTTATAGTCTTATTCCTCAGCATGTCTTCTTTGTTTTTAAGCCTCCTTGCTGGCATTTAAATCGTAGTGGACAGTTTACTTAGGAATGCAGGTATACAGAACATAGCACTATGAGTTCACATAAACACCCACATATTTTTTGAAAATGGCTAAGATTTGATAATCCTTTCTGTTGATTAAGATGCACATGCTTATGCCTTGGCACCTTGCCTTTAAGAGTATGCCTAAATGCAGATTATGGAAGTTTTGTTGACCCATAGTTATGTACCCGAATCCGTTAGCACGTAACATTTTCTTTTCCTAATAGTGAAAGACTTTCGTTTTCGGGAACCAAGAAGCCTTTGTAACTTAACATTTATTTGTTTCCAGAGATGTTCTTGTTGCTAATTACGCACATGAATTGACTGGATAATAGGTGGGCCCAAAAGATCACCAGCGTTTTCAAGCTTCTTATGCAATTCTATTGAAGGCTCGGATGACTGCTTTGAAGAAGAGGGAGAGGAAGGACCGGAGAAAGGCTGCAGCCGGTTCAGAAAAGAAGAAACAAGAGGGCACGAAGAAGCAATCTGCTGCTACCAAGGCCTCATCTTGAACCAATTTTTTTCTTCTATCTTTTTTCATCTATGTTTTTAGGTTATGGTTTAATGTTACCCATCTCCAATGACAATATATAACTATAGTTTGGTCCTTACAAATTTGCAGAAACTGCATTAAATGCAAGATGTATTGTTATAAAATTCACATATATTTTGTTGAAGTTTTTTGGTGTTATCTTCATTGACCCTTGTATCACTCAAACCACCACCGCACCACCACCGACAACAACCGAGCGAGATTCCACAAGTGAGGTCTGGAGAGGATGAATGTACCCGCATACCTTACTCGTACTTTCAAAAGTAGAAAGGCTCTTTAGGAAAGACCTTGCCTTTGATGAGCTGATTTTGTTCTATTTAAATTTTGACTCCAAAATCAAAATCAACTTGTGGGGTGCAATTAACGGGGGTAGGGGGTGTGTTCGGGGCGGGGCGGGGTAGGAGGGTTTACCGGGGGGTTAGGGGGTAAGAACTGTCAATTTTACGAACGGGGCACCGGAGCGCCCCCGGGTCATCCCATGACATTGGAACCCAATGTCATGTGAACCCCACCCTTGTTTTTGTGTTATTATAGTCATTTTATAGAATTCATACTTGTAGACTATTAAATCCATAATTGTAGAATAGCAAATCAGTTTTATAATAATCCTTTTTTGTTAACAATTTTTTAACGAATCTTAAGTCATACTGTATTTATAAAAGAATAATTTTAGTGTTTATTCAAACGATGTAAGTATTTAATTGGAAAAAGTTGGAAGTTAATTTTTTCAACACAAATGAACATACTCTTACTTGTGGAAACATACTTAAATATGAGAAGTATGGGTTGTAAATCACACATTAAAAAATTTGTACTGATTTTATTTTATAAAAGATGTCCTGGTTTTGCATACCTAAAAATGGAACCATAAATTCAAATTTATTACTTTGCACTACAAAGAATCCTTTTACGATTATGATTCACGAAATCTCAAGTGCTTTTCTAGATTATTACGGAGTATTATTACTACTCATTAATCAATGAGATACTCCAAGATATCATTACTATTACTGCATTAGATTATTACGAGTACTAATTTCTTTTAGCACAATAATGTTATTAGTGTGAGTATATAATCCTTTCATTCTGCAATTAAGTTCACATTTTATTTTTTCGTGATACTTTAGTCACTAAAACAAAACTCCCCCCTTACAAAAAAAGAACTTCCTTGCAGTCTACAATATTTTATTCAAATTATTTTTAATTTAATTTATTTCAAAATTTTTGAAATAACAAAAATAAATAAATTATAAGTTTAAAAACTATATCAAAATTCTAAAAACTAAGAGGTGAAATGCTTCTTTTATTTTATTAATTGAGTAATAAAAATAGATAAAGATGATAGAATTTAATCACGTGAGCATTAATTATGTGAAGTGTCTTGGGTTTCTATAAAATTAATGAATTAAGTTAGTCAAAATAATTACTTTTACCACTGAGAAATATTACTCCATATATAAGAGGAGGTGAGTAGGATCGTAAATGAATTGAATTATATCGAATACCAAAGTATTCGAATTTGTATCTGGTTAATTTTTTCAAATATGAAATGAGTTCTAAATAAATATTCGATTGATATTCGAATATTTATCGAATCCTAAATGAATAATCAAATAATCATAGTTTAGATTATGAGTTGCGATTGATTTTAATTTTGAACCTACGTTATTTTTAATAGTATTTGGTACTACCTCCGTCTCATTTTATAACGCCTGTTTCGGTTTACGATGTTTGACTGAAATTATTTTCAAACCATTTTATATGACAAATGGTATAGAATTAAAAAATAAAAATTACATATTAAAAAACTACATCAAAAAATCTACAAAACTAGTAGTGACAATAATATTTTATTTTATCAAATTGCTAATGAAAATAGAGAAAGAAAGTGAATGAAGTTTGACCCTGTGAATAGTAAACATGCATTATAATTTGGGACGAAAGGAGTATATCTCAAGTAACATTAGTGCACGTGCAAGAAACAAAAAACTATGCAAGTATTTCACACAATATAACTATTCAAAATCATATATTTTAGTTTTTTTTACGATTAAATTTTATTTATTTTGCTTGCTTATTTTTTATATTCATTTAGTAATATAATATTTTCATGTCACCTTTTTTTAAAGAAATTTTTAGGAAGTATGTAGTTTTTTAAAAATATATATACTCTCACCGTCTCAACAAGATCATCATAATTAAACTTTTTTGGTCAAACTATTTAATATTTTAACCACAAATTATGAAAAACATATTTAGTTATAATGTAAGTTTTAATACACTGGGCTAATTTTAAAATATAATTTTGATTTATCAAATTTTTATACGGAGTAACATTGAGTCATTTATTTCTGTTTTTGAAAACAATTCCTCTTTAATTAATTTCATTTATTACAGAAATAATTCGATTCTTACAAAATATTTTAAAATTTTAAACCTACAATTAAATAAATTAAATTTAAAATAAAGTAAGATACTTGTAATAAAAAAGATTCAATTCACGATGAAAGAGTATGGTCTTGTTTGAAAATATCGTTTTCGATCAGTGTTAGCGTTATCGTTTTGGATATAATTTTAATGGTGCAGATTAATTTTAAAAATGCTAACACTTAAAGTTATCGTCGAATAGCCTTTTTTAAATGCCAAGGTTAATCTTTCTGATATCATAATACCACGCTTATCTCCCAAAATTTTCAAACCAAACAAAACAAAACAAAAGGAAAAGAACTCTATCACGAGTATCATCACCACCCAGGGGTGGGTGGGGAGAAGAACGTGTTCAGACTGTAAGAACCAGAGGAGGGATTCGCGCGCTCCTCCGGGGAAGAAGACAATTCACTATTCCAACTCACTAATAAATGCGCCAGAAAACCTGCAATCAATTCAGCATGAGAGCGGCACGAGTTCCTCGCGCAGCGTATTGTACTCTACTGTATCTGTATTGTATTGTATTGTATCTGTATTTGTATCGTGGCAGCACCACAAGTGACATGCACATTCACACCCCCTCTCTCTGAGAATCATCTCATCTCTCGCCTTATCTTCTCCGCCGGATTCTTCTTCCTCCTCGTTCTCGTCGACGCCTGCATTCGCCGTACTTCCCTGAGTAATCTAGGTGAGAAGCAAATGTACTCCCGAATTGCATTTCCAGCAGATTTATTAGTCTTGTTTTTAAGTTTTGTGAATGATGATTGATTGATGCAGGCCGAATTCGTAGCTTCTGTTTGGATAAAATAATTTCTCCCTTGAAGTACCTGAGAACAGCAGTTGATTTCTTGTTTGTTCAATGACTTCAGTTACCTGAATTTTAATCTTTTTTTCGTTTTAAATTAGGGTTATAAGAAGGACATTCAAGAATGGATGCATCCCGGCTTGAGGACGTCTCCAAGGAGTTCTTGGTGAACGAGCTGATGGATGTATTGGTGGAGCCTCACTTGCCAATGCGCATTCCTCCCGGACCTCCGCCTCTCAATAAGCAGGAATCCGTAGCCAAACAGGTCTTACACTTTTTTTTAGTTTATTGTTCAGTGTTTTTGGATGTTTCTTTTGGCTGTTGTTCATTTTTTTTGTAAATAATTATATTTTGCTTGCCTTATCTATTTTTGATTGACTGAATTTATTTTCAATAAATTTATTGATTGATTGATTTTATTTTCCCATTATAGTTTTCCTACTTATGATGATTGATTGAGTTTATTTTCGACGCAATTTATATGAACATTGAGGTGAAATTTAAAAACACATATAGTTTATATATTTGAAAATTACATAAGAAATTTTACAAAACAAGAAGTTAGAACGTTGTATTATTTTTTCAAATGAGTAATGAAATTAAGCAAAGTGATTGAACTTTGGCCCTCATATAACTAAGAAGAAAAAGGGTTGTGATGGAGTATTAAACTATATCAGTTAAAGCTATTCCAATATTTTCTTATAAAATTTTAAATAATTTTTAAATATGCACCATAATAGTATAAAACAAAGAAAAAATTTCAAATATATACGAATGTGAAATAAAGTCATATGACAATACAATATTATTAAAAACTCGTTAGATAAGTTTATACAATAAAATGATGTGAAATGGGAACAAATGTTAACATGATTTTTATCACTTTATTTTTCGTACGCCCAAAAATAGAGCCATTTTTGGCTTACAATGCTTGAACGAACTTATTTTCATTTGATTTTATTTAAAATTGGTGTAGAATTTAAAAAAATAAAAATTGTACGAATATATTTAAAAACTACATAGTACATCAAAAGTTATACAAAACGAGTTTTGACTATGTGATTTTCTCAAATGATCAATGAATGTGCGTAAAGGAAAAAAATATACTTTGACCCTTGGAATAGTAAAGAGGACTTTTTTTGGGGACGAAGGGAGTATTAAAGTACATGATTTTGAATTTGACCCATTTTTACTTTGTCATTTTGGATTTGGTCATCTTTAGGTTCAGTTGGCAACTTTTTTAAACCCTAGTAGTTTTGGTTTGGGTATGGGGTCCAAAGTAGGTCGGGTTAGTTTCTTTTGGTGTTTAGCATTTGGAGTTTCACATGTGTTAATTTAGTTAACTAAGAATGCACTTACACACATATGTGAATTTTGAGCCACTCGTCTTATAATTCATGAAGCGCACAACCATACATTATGTGTTCAAAGGACTTGAATTCTTCTCATCTTGTTTCATGATCATAAGAGTGGCTGCAGTTTTAAGATTGTTGCCAACTTATCACAACCATGATCTTCTTTTCCATTCTTGAATACAAATCCAAAATGCTACCAACTTCATGTAGTCTGAGTTGGACTGTTTTGATGCATTTTAGCCTTATATTGTTTTCACTCATTTTCCTCTTTTCCCCCTTTTGGATTCAGCTGCGTGCAGTTGTGTTGCTTTACAACTACTACCACCGGAAACAATATCCACAAGCAGAATATTTGGATTTTGAGGCATTTTGCAAGTTGGTTGTTACTCTAAAGCCAGTTTTAGCTTGGCATATGAATTGCAAGCCTCAGTCAGATTCTGTGGAGTTAACTGACTTTGAAAAGCAGTTTTCTATAACAGAAAGAGCAATCCAAGATGCATGCAACATATCCTTGATTCTCGATGCATCGCAAACTAATCCTGCTATAGAAGGATGGGGGATTTCAAAAGTTTCTGTTTTCTTAGTTGACCATAGCAAGGAAAAATGTTTCCTGAAGTTTGGTCTTGTCAATGATGGGGTTTGGTCTGTTCCTGAAAAAGATCTTAGTGCCCCATCCCGTGATTCAGAACACATGAATAAAAGAAAGCGAATTGGTGAAACTTCATTAACAAGTGAACCAAATACCAGTGAGTCAAGATTACAACGGCTTGCATTTTTAGCAGCTCAAGATGCAACAGGTAGCTGTGTTATTATTGCAAATTATCCTGCCAATTCCTTTTACAAAAGGTCATCTATGAATTTTATCACACGTCTTACCTGGATGTAGTATTCTAAATGGTGTAAAGCTTGACAAGATGGAACCGCCAATCCACATAAGTGGTGTTTGTTATTGTAATTATATGCTACATTTCTACGGTGATATAAAAGTAAAGGAAATGAGTACTCGGAGGTATTCAACAATTGGTATACAAAATTTAATATACTTTTCAAGTTTTTCTAAATAGTAAAAGTTATATAAATCATTAAAACTACAAATGTAAAATAGATGTACCTACTGCCTACCCATTGTGGGCCGAGTTATCAGAGTTGCAGAAGGCTGATGGACGTGTGGCCCATGCTCCTTGAAGTGCTTCTCAAGTTTGTTTGAGTAATGTTTTTAATTGCACAAAAACAGAGGCACCAAGTTGGTGCATAGAATTTGCAAATTTCTGAGTTTTCTCAAAAAAAATAATAATCTTGAGACAGGAGGGCTCTTAAGAGAGTGGTATATTAATTGAAGCACCTTTGGATTTAAGCATTATTACTTGTCAAAAAGATGCAATATCTGGACTAGAAGGATGATAACCTATTGTTTGCCTGAGCGGATTGCCTTATATTTGTAGCTTCATTTCCTTCCAAAATCATAATCCTGTTTTCTTGTAACTTTGTACTTGTGGAATATTATCTTCTGATTTGATTAATTTCCATAATGCAAGGATACCGTGCTTCATGTTGTGCAGGTCTTAAACGATCTGATCTTGTTGTTTTGGAGAAGCACATTGTGTATTCTTTAAGCAAAGCAAAGACAACTGCTTGTTTTTACATAATCCAATGCAGTAAACCACCAAAGCCAGATTTTATAATTCCTGTTAAAGACACTATCAAGAGGTTAGTATGGCCGTGGACTCAAGCACTTACTACTGAACAAACTATTGTTGTTCACAGTGTCACAACCATGCAAAGTTCCAAAACTTCAACATGACTAGTAATTATGCTGGAAATCTGGAATTAGGGGCTTGATACCTGCAAAAAGCATCATACAGATTGCATAATCAATTTACTGTGTATAGAGTCTAAGGTCTTTAATGATATTTTGCTTTTGTATATACCTCAAGTCCTTGTCATGTTCCAGTGAGTTTGAACATATCAATAGCAAGGAATTTAAAGCCCATCATACAACATAATATTAAGTTCAGTAATCCATGACACCATTGTACACATCAGGTTGCAAAATGCAAACACATAATGAATTGGCAGGAAAAGCCTTTTGAACTCAAACTTAAACATTTGCATGAACAGTTCCATTCATCATTTCTTCCTGCTTCTAGTTTACTTTTCTTTCTTCAAGAGTGAGAAATAGGTTATTAAGTTCATGCTCATAATTCCTCTCTAGCGGCAATCACACATTCTCTGCAAGACAAGAACTAGAACAACAACAACAACAACCCAGTTAAATCCCACAAGAGTAGGGTCTGGGGAGGGTGTGTGTCGCAGACCTTACCCCTACTCAAAAGTAGAGAGGCTGTTTCCAAAGAGACCTCCGGCTCAACGTCGAAAGTTGCATTGCTTGACTAACTGCTACTTCATTAATTAAAGAAGCGCAGACAATTTAGAGATCCATTTTGATTTATTCCATCACACCCCAAAGCCAAAAAATGGTGAAATTTTGGCTCCATCAGAGATGATGTGCAGAAATCACATTGCGTTTAGAGATCCACTTTGACATTCAGAGCACTGGGCAGAAATCACATTGCGTTAACATCCGCAGGGACCATCGCAAGAACTAGAACATGTACGGCAAATTTTAACTTGAATTTGGATGGAAACTACTACTCCCTCCGTCCTAAAATGTTCTTCCCACTTCCCTTTTCTTCCCGCCCTAAAACTATCTTCCCACATTCAAAAAAAGATACAAAGAGACATTTGTACCCCTTTCACCATTTACTTCCCAACCATTCCACATTTTCTTTTTCTCTCTACGTTTTCTCTCCTCTATCTTCCATGTCTTTCGAAGCCATAGATCGAATCTTGAGATCTACTTCTTCTCTCTTCTCTCTTTCTTCTCCCTAAAAAACAATTTCCGCCCCTCCTCTCAACCTACTTTCTTCTTTACACTCTCTCTTAATTTCTCTCTTCCGTCTTTTCATTTCATCTTCCTCTTCATTTTTTTTTTTGAAATGAAATAGTTTTTTCTTCCTCTGACGCGGTAGATCTTGTAGATTCAGTGTCAGATCTTGAAACGAGGCTCCCGTAAAATGCATGCGCAGATCCAGTGTCGTATATCCAAGCTCCAACAATGGTGGTCGGAGAACGGAAAGTAGGCTCCTCTTCTGGGTTGCCATACAAAAGAGTTTTTCCTCTCCATTTTCCCGATGGTGGTCCCTGGTCATGTTGGACTTAAACCCAAATCTAAAACATAAATTATTCAGTTTTACCTTTTTCATCTTCTAGAGTTAGTTGTTGGATATGATTGTATTTTTTTTCAGGGTTAACTCACAAGTGAGAGGATTTGTATTTAGATGAAATCTTCTCTTTATTGTTTTCTCTAGACTAGGATGATTGAGGGGCATTTTAGGAAAGTCAAAGAATAATTTATACTCTCTTAAAAATGGGCTCCGGTCAAACCGGGAAGATTGTTTTAGGACGGAGGGAGTATAATTTTAAAAAGGGTGTTGCTAAAGCCACACTTTAAGTGACTATATACACGTATTTCCCCTAAATTTGCTAAATCCACACTCATTAGTATAAATTTGATATGAGTGTGGATTTAGCAAAATTAGGTGAAAGTTGTGGACATATCCATTCAAGGTGTGGATTTAGCATCACCCTTTGAAAATCCTCCAAATGATAGTGAGAACCAAGTTGGGATTTTTTTAAGGCAGCATAATATTTGAAAGATTGGTGAAAGATGCCATATTATTTGTATTATATACGGATCTTTTGTTTTGATAAACTAAAACACTTCCATTTCATCAGCTTGCAGGGCCCACTTTTAGATAAGAGTTCTGGTCGTTGGTTTACTACTCCTGTTGTGGAGAATTTTCATTTGCTTCCTTATGCCACTATCTTATCAGCCTGGCATTTGCGGTACTGGTGATGTTTATTATTAACTATAACTCTATAAGTTCCTTTAGATGTCATGTCATAGCATAGCGATTGATGGTTTACTGCCTTTCCCTTTTATTTTGACATTACATGAAGCGCCTTTTTTGGATTCCAGGGATAAAACTCCAAGTGGTTTGCAAAATTCAATTTCTATATGCACTAGGGATGCAAACGAAAATACAATGTTGGAAATGGGGGATACAAGCATCAAGATGCTGGGTAGCTCAGATAACAAATGCAACAATATGGTTTCTGAAATAAATGAGAACTGTGACAACATAACTAATTATGCAAATTCTAGTAGCAAAGAGGTGGGAAATGACATT
This sequence comes from Cuscuta australis, assembly GCA_003260385.1. Taxonomy (NCBI): domain Eukaryota; kingdom Viridiplantae; phylum Streptophyta; class Magnoliopsida; order Solanales; family Convolvulaceae; genus Cuscuta; species Cuscuta australis. The sequence continues at coordinate 1,926,072 of NQVE01000098.1, read as the reverse complement.
GCATCTTTCAAAATGGGAGATACAAGCATCAAGATGCCAGATTTCTCAGATAACCACGACATCAATGCTGTTTATGAAATAAATGTGAACAACAACGATGGTGCCAATTATACAAAATCTAGTGGCGAACAGGTAGGGAATGAAAATGCAGCTCCAAAGATGGAGGATACAAGCATCATGATGGCTGATTGTTCATACAAGCACTGCAATGATGTGGTCGGTGAAATATACAAAAATTGCAACATGAGTTCCCATCAAGCAATTTCAATTGGCGAAGGGTTAAGGAATGAAATTGCACACTCAAAGACAGGGGACACTAGCATCAAGATGTTGGATTTCTCAGATAACCACTGCAACAGTATAGCTGGTGAAATAAACAAGTGCTATGACATGAGTTCCTGTTTTGAAAAATCAGGTGGCGTAGAGGTAGGGAATGAAGTTTCATCTTCCAAAATGGGAGATACAAACATCATGATAAAGGATTGCTCAGATAACCATTGCAGCAGTATGGGTTGGGAATTAACTGAGAAGCGTGACAAGAGTACCCATGAGTTGAATGACCAAACAGACGATTCAATAGATGTTGTAGTAAGTGAAATAAGTTGATAATTTGAAATGAAAGCTTTGACTTTTCATTAGTGAGTCAATAAGTGCCGAGTGGAAAGAAAAAATAATTAAGAGGATTAGCAAGGCTGCAGATTTTGGAGGCAAAGAAGCAAATTTTTTCTATATACTGTAGAGTATCAGATTGTTAAAACATGGGGTGAATTTGGAATTTAGACAGGAGGGGGGGTGGGGCTAGAATCACTTAACAATCACCAAACAATATAGGAGAAAACAAATGATTACTTCTGTTGTTAAGGGGAGATTTATTTTTTCTCTCCCTCAAAGGGTTATGATCAATGCCAATTGAGTATAATCCCCTGCTTCTATGGGAAAATTCTAGGCTATCGACCCTTCTTTTTCTTTGTTCTCTGAAGATGTTGACACCCTTTCTATTTTTCTGTTATCTACAAGTCGGCAACCATGTTTAGGAAAGCATTATTGTTCTCCCTTTGACTAGTCAAGATCAACCACACTGGACTCTGCACTTGAAATAGGCATATATAATTGATCTATGTATACATACTACTTTTCCTCTATGAATAACATTGAATGCCTACATGATTAGCAGACAGGGGCAGCTGGAAAAGAAATTATTTCAGCATCTAAGGGAAAGGCATCAGTGGAGACTGTACTTGGTGTTCTCTACAAGAAAAAGGAGGCACTGGTAATTTGTTTTCTTCTTTGACAGAACAAGGCATGCATTTGGGCATTGGCTAGTAGAACAATTTGCTACTTTTTGTTGACATCGGCCAATCTTTTCAGATTGCAGCCTAAACATATCCTTTTCAAATAAAGGGGGAAAAACCAAAATGATATAAATTATTGTGTCAAAAGAACTTTTTAAAGTTGCAATGATGTCTATCTTTTGCATTCAATTAAAATGAGCCGAGTTTGAAATTTGCTTTTGCAACCGAAACATATTTTTGTGTATAGGCCTTAATCCATAGACCATATTACCATACCTAGATTCCAATGCTAGTATCATTGAAGGTTGAGGTATATTTGGTAAGCATACTCCTTTCGATTTTATGCATTACCATCAAAGGTCTAACACCTCAATTTAAATACAAAGCATATGCTCAATATAGAAACAGAAAAGCAACTTTAGGGCATCCAATTTTAAATTCTAATGGATTTTTAAATTTCTCAAGCTTTGATAACTACAATTAAATTAACAAGAGGTCTAATAAGTTTGTTCATGCTTTTAACTATGCCTTTTTCAAATCCATCTCATCCTTATGTATATATATACTCTTTTATGTGGTTAATTTTTTTAATATATAAATTTTTGTTGTGTTGTTCTTGTTGGCAGTGTAATAAGAAGCGTCGTATAGAAGAGAAGCTAGCATTGTATGAGAAAAGCATCCATGAAGTTTTAGATGGTATGATTTCTATGGTTTCCATTAGCTGCCTTCTGTTCAAATTCATTTTTTGCTTATATATGATTTCACGCACCTCAGATTTGTTTCAATATTTTATTGTGATATTATTTCTAATGGCAGCCTTATTTCATTAAAAAAATGTTTTTCATCTAAATTTATTTAAAATACTTCATTTTACTTGTGGAAGAACATGGTTCCTATAAGTGTTGCACATATGTCTTGTGAAATGAGAGGCTTTTCTGTCTGAAGCTAGAAAAATCCTATTGTGTAGCTTGAATATAATTTAGAAGTTTAATAATTTCTTTTGCCCGCACACTATCCTTGCATTTTTTGATGGTAAATTTGCATGGCAAAGAGATTAGGATGTTATTATGACTATTTGCTAATTTTCATTCTAAAAATTCCATTCGATAAGTAACTTTGTCAATCATCCAAACATTCGGGATTTCAAATCCTCAACCAGCAAATAGTTTTCTACAATGGCCTCCATCTTCTTATATTCGAATTTCTCTACCATTCAAATTACTGGTAGGTATCCCCTAAAAGTCTATCAAGCTCCTGTGTTCGCGAGGCATGATTTGCATCAATGGGCTAATGAAGTGGGGAGCATCGCAATGGGTGTATAAGTCATTTGGAATGTGAATTCTAGTGGTTCAAATGATAATGTAATAAACACTATGATGAATGACGAGAGTAAAAGACACTTGGTCTTTTTTGAGAGTTTTCCTTCCCCGTAATTTTTTCTCAATTCGTTCTTGCTAATTTTCTTAGTAAAATTTGCACTAAATAGGACTAAAACATAATGACTTTCCCAATGTAAGACTTAAACTTTTTAATTCCCTAAATAGGACTTAATAATGACCTAGTGGGAGGAATAATGTCCAGTAATGATGGACATTTACTTGAATAATGACTACTTGATAATGACCAAAAGTCCTACATTGGGAAATAAAAACATATGGTCCTATATTGGGAAAGTCATTATGTTTTAGTCCTATTTAGGTAAATTTCTCATTTTCTTAAACAAAGGAATTCCCTTCTATATAGATTAGAGTTACTAGATTCAAGCCTCTATAAGTAAAATAAAGTAAGTTTCAAATTGACAACAAAAGACAATAATCACTTCCCATTGTTTGCTACCTTGTTGGGTCTTGAACCATGAATTGTGCGCCACACGGGACACTTCCCTTACAACACTCTTTTGGAACACGCCGTCAACCCCTTACATGAGTACATGGCATCAATCTTGAATCCGAAAGTGTGCTCACTGGATTAAATTTCATGCACAATGATATGAATGTCAAGTTGTTTCCATTGTGCTAAGTCATCAAGTGAAGTAAGGCAATTCGTTGGATCAAGTCAAAGACACAAGCGCGAAGTGACCTTAAATGAAAGTTGTGAAAAATCTGAACCCTATTTGGTTGTGCAAGTGAATATACTGAATTACCATTTGTCCACCCGATTTTCTTTGCTTGTGAAAGTGGGAAATTCCCCTTAAAGCATTTTCAAGGGAAGGGAGTTTGGTGACTTTGGTCTACATCGAGTCGATACATTTGATGAGGGTGTTATTCATGCTTAAAAGTTTATTGAATCCATGAGTTCCACTATTACTTGTGGGATAGGATGCAAGGTTTTGTGCAATGGTGTAGAGGGTGCAAATTGTTGGTCTTTTCTTGACATGTCAATGTGAACGCACATCAACAACTACACACGAGCCGTAACCTCAAGTCAAGAGGGTTCTCTATGGAGACTATAAAATCTCTCCATGTTATACACTGAAAGCTCATTTTCCACTCTTTCTTGTCAAGATTTGTCAATGAATACAAATTCTCATGTTCTCGACACACAGATGCATCAACCGATGGATGAATTGGTGAGCTTGGTTATGAGTGGATATGGAATTTGGAACATGGATAGATGTGGAATGCATGATGGCGTAATGAACACAATAATGAATATGGAAGAAAAATGCATTTCACGATTTTATGGGGGCTCCCTTTGATTTGTCTTTGAATCGCTTTTGCTTATTTTATTAAACAAGGAAATTGCATTTATATCTATAGGGGTCACAACTCACAAGGCTTGGAAAACCGTCAAGAGTAAATGATCGACCGATAAATGACCCATTATTAGTGAACATCTCAATTGAAATACACTAAAGCCCAATATGGCAATCAATGATAATTGGAATAAAAATAACCCCGTGAATGTTACTCTTTTTGTCTTGGTCTATGAACCGTGTGCCAATTGTGGCATTATCATGAGATGCATCATCAATATCTTTTATGGATCAAGCTTGAGTTTAAGAACTGTATGAGGTGGAGTGTTACGGCTTGTTGCATCAAAAGCAAACTATGCATGCATCCTTTAGCGAATGCACTATATGTGTTGACCTTATTTGGTCATGAATGTGCATATGGACCGAATGGCCATTTGTCCACGTGAGATTCTTCGCTCGTGAAAGTTAGATAGTTCGATATGGTGTAATATGCCTTATGTGGTGGATTATGAGTAGGACAATGTTTGGAAGTGACGCGTAATCAAGGCGTGTTTAAGGAAAAGGAGTTTGATCTCCAATGAACCATATATTTGACTAAGCTATCATTCTCATTTAAGAGTGACTCAACGAAATCCCCGAATTCAACTACGAAGTATTAATTACAGTGGAGGATGCAATGTTTGCATGTAGGTATAAAGAGCGTGAATCACACGAGGAGGTTTGATGTCAACACCCATCTATAAAACCAAATTGTTCTGTTCTTGGGGCATGGTTTGTGCCAATGTACGAATAAAGGTGGAAGTGAAATTTGGAATGTAAATGTTGGTCGAAATACTCTTGATGTATTGTATACGATAATGAATAATGACTAGCACCAACTTTATATCATTAAAATCAGATCAGATTAGATTAGATCTAATTAGATTAGACGAGACAAAAAAAGCTTTAAATATATTTACAATCAGATCGGATCCAATCACATCAGACAAGATCAGATCAAATCAGATCACACAAGATCTTCACAAAATCAAATCAGATTTAATCAGATCAAGCGTATGGGATGCATCTCAAGTCTAGTAATACGAAACACTTAAGTTTCAAGTAAATGTCTAGAGTTTGTTTTCATTATAAATTCGTAAAAAAGTAGTGACAAACTTTTATGCTGGACTCCCACTACTTTTTAAAGAAGGAATTTATATCGGATTGTTATAATCATGGCCTTTTTACTTGCATTGAACAATATCACCAAAACAATGATGAGTTGGGATGGTTATAATCATGCTCCTTCGCAGAATTGATATTTTAGAATGATATGCATATCATGGACCATGATTGGGAACACGGTATTGATATATACAAATAAAATGCAGTTGGTGATTCTCGGAGTTCTTGATGTTTCTTTATATCATTCTTGCTTATTTTATTAAACAAAGAAAACCCCTTTTTTTAATGAATGTTTCAACTAGAAGGCCATAAGGGCATTCAGCACAAAACATCACCCCTTTGCTTTATGCATGAATTTATAGTTTTAGGTAATTTTACGCAATGAAGTGAGTCAAGTGACACTATTGTAGTAATGCCACCAATTCCAGCTGGTTGGAATTAAGGTGTTGATGAAGAAGAAATAAATCCCCTTTATATTGATATGGATAACAATATTTAATCCATTTTTAAAAGGAAAGGAACAAAATGTGTATCTTCCAGAATTAGCAAAACATCTCAAATGAAATAAACTGAAGTCCAAATTGGAAACCAGTGATTGGAATAAATGAATTACCATGAATTGTTTTGCCTTGTTTGAATTCATTGAATTGTGCACCACCTGTATAACTGTGCTTGATTGCATTGCACGTGCACCATTTGTAGTACTGTGCTTGAATGCATTACATGGTCATTGTATCAGTTGCAACAACTTGAATTTGAAGGGATAGTGGTTCAAGGGTGAGGGTAGCCGGGAGCCCGGGACTTTAAAAAATGTTTAACTTACCCTTCCAAAGTGTGTGGATTTGGAAGGGAGGAAAAATTATTACTTACTTCCAATTTGTACATTTTAACATTTTGTTTACCTATGAACAAATCCACCACAGTTTTGTTTTCACACCACATCATGTATTATTTATGTTCAATTCTTTATGTGAATTTCATGATATACCTATATACAGTGGCGGATGCACTCTAATGAAGTTGGGGGCATATGCCCTCTACTAATTTTTTTGTAACAAGGTAAAAAAAATTAAAACTTTATGTATATATGCCCCCAACAAAAATTATTTTGACATCATCTAATTAGGCCAAATTTAATTTTTTTTTGTTTAAATTTTAAAGTAAAGTGTATTTTATTGCATATAATTAATTATTTGTGAATTAAAATTCCACATTACCTATTAAAAATGTTTACATTCAATAAATGTTTGAAATAAAAGTATTTGTCATTTCATAAAATTTTGTAGGGGTATTTGAATAGTGTATGTGAAAAGACAGAGGAGAGAAGATAAACAAGAACAATAGGAGAGAGATGATGAAAAGTAAGAGCAGTATGTCATTTGGTAAGCTCATGTTTACCAAAAAGGGAATGTGAAACAAGTAATTAAAAACTTCCTTAAAATGAAAGTAGAGCAACCTATAAGGCTATAATATACATAGGGAGTATATTGTACTTGTGTATAAAATTTGTTCTATTACTAAACATGAACTATTAAACGAATCAAAACGTGATTTTAACCATGAACTTTTAAACAAATAAAATTGTTATATAACTATACGTGAACAAATAATTAAAAAGCTCCTTAAAATAAGTCTCATTTTAAACCATGAACACGATAAAAAGTAAACTTGTGTATCTAGTCCTCCCTCATATTTTTTCCTTAACCAAACAACATAACATTTGAATCCCCCTCTCATATATACTCCATCCATCCACAAAAGCTTTCTCACTTTCCTTTTTCATTCGTCTCAAAATAATTTTCCCACTTTTTCTCTTTCCCTTTTTGAAAAGGAATATGTGGTCCAAAATCCTCTTTTCTAAACAAATTCTATTCATTCTCTTTTCACTTTTCAATATCTTTTCAATACTTTCCTTAATCTCATTGGAATCAAACAGAGGAAACTAGTTTGGGATGGAGGGAGTATAATTAAAAAGTAGTATCAAAATCTCATCCCTCCCGTCCACCGCAGAAACATAGTCTTGCAAAGACTCCCGTTAAGTCAAATTTGTTGTTCTCAGTGGAGGAAAATAGTGCTAGGGGAGGCGTTTTAGCCTTATTTTGGACATTATTCCCATGTGTATGTGATAATTTAGTGGAGTTTGACAGGATATATATGTTTTTAATTGCCTCATATACCATAGCTCTTAAGGATAAAAATTGATTGTGGTACCTAATAGGGTAATCAGGCGGGCAATCATTAGATAATATTTTAGTTACATAAATAAACCACCCTTCATTGTGGTTGTATTCCTAGTGAACTCCTAAACACCTACCTAGTTTGGAAGCTGCACCGTGTTTGCCATAAATGTATCTATCCATCTAGTTTCATATCTGTGTGCCTATATGTCCTTTTTTTTGTAGGTAGGGAAGATGATTTGACACTAGAGGTAAAAACAGTTGATAAGTTTTGTGATGAAATATGCTCAATGGGAACTCGCATCCAAGAAGTACAAGATCAACATTTTGTAGACTTGGGTTCTCCTCAAGGTGTGAATAGCAAGATAAATGAAGGTGTTGCTCACTCGCTTCAAGATGCAAGCCAGGTAAGTTTCTGTATGAGGTGTACAAATCATTTTATATTTTTTGTGTTTTGCTCATTACAAATATTACTCCGTCGGTCTGTGCCAATTTGTTTTGCCTATTTTAACTCGACATGGTTGCTATGCAAGTGAAAACTGTGTAGTTTAAATTTATTTAGAGGCAAGAAAAACTATACGAATCATATATTGCTTTCTCCAAGTGTCAATGGGTTTAATAAATTGGGATGGAACAAAAAGAAAAACATGTTAGAACGAATTGGGATGGAGGGATTAACAGATTGGTGTTGTCATATGGCTTGCCTGGAGGAGAGTATCTACCATATAGTCTTGGTGTAGCAAGGGCTACCCAAAAATCAAACTTGGGGTAGGCTGAAAAAAGTATCCATTTGTTTAAATTCTTGAAGTACAATATTCTCATAGAAAAAAAGTGTTTGACCAAACTTGGGTGGGCTTCAGCCATATTTAAAACGGTTTCATTTATTCTAAGGGATCGTTTGATAGAGTTGAATGAAACTAAACTGAATTGAATGTTATTGAATGTTGTGTAATTTGGAACTAAGCTGAAATTTAGTCCAACTGAGACACCCTAAGAATTTTCTTGAAGTAAAGGGGCTACTGGAACTCTAATGTGGAATTGGATCACAATGTCGCATTTTTAGGATGTGAACCCCTATTTGTGTAAATGATCCCTATCATGGAAGACAAACATCCATGAAACCTTTCCTTGTGTGAAAGTTTCTCATGAAGTAAATGACCCCTTTCATGGAAGCTTGTCTTCTATCTGTCTAGCCCTATTTCGAACTAGTCATGATGCAGCACCAACCATTTTAAATGTATACTTAATTTTCTGCGGTAGATTCTGGTAGATTCTTACTTTCAAACTTTATTTGTTTTCTGTAACCTGTGGTTTATGGAGGAAACAAAGAAATAGTAGAGACTAGAGAGATATGGTAGATTTTGTGTTGTTTGGTAGGAGAGAAATGGGGAGGAAGTGGGTAGATTTTATTTTTAGTCGACCCAAAAGATAATTGGAGAGGGGGAGGGATCTTGGGTAAGGAGGGAGATATGTTGGTGGTCCAACAACTTGACCACCCCAACCTCCTCAAGAAATAGGTAGAAATTGGGAGCCAATTCAGTTCTTTTCAATTTCTTCTCACATTAGGAGGAGTGGTGTAAGGTCACTAAGGTGGTTCTTTCACTCCTACTTTGAATTTTGTTTTATCTCCCAATTGCTTCCCTAAACCAAACAAGAGAAGTATTCATATCTCTTCTTCCTCCTCCGCCCTCATCTTTCTTAGTTTCCCATTTCTACTACCAAACAAAGGCGTAATGTTTGTTTTAAACCCTAATTCCAAATATAAATATATCTTAAAAGGAAAAATGTAAGCATTTATGACACTATCCGTTCTTGCATTTCCTGATAGTTTGATGGTGCTCGAGCATCTTAACGTGCAGTCGCGGATCCCTCAAGTTTAAATGTTTGTGATTTTTTTGGTAATAGAAACCCAATGGCAAAAAAAAAAAGAAAGAAGAAACCCTATGACAATATTTTACAACTGTATGGACGATGAACTGCTCATTCATATTGATTGTTTATACATGCATTGAAAAATACCAGTCTTAATCTTGTCATAGTAAAAGCCATGCATTATTTTATGTTGATAGGAGCTGGATGCTGTATGTTCTGCAAATGGCTGGGGGCATCCCACATTTGAGTGTTCCTCAACTTACGGTGAGACATTTTTTCATGTGATTGAACTTCTCTAGGCAAATTGTGCTTCATGTTTCATTGCCATGCCAAGACATTCAATTTGGTGCATTATCATTTTTCTGAGTTCAAACTATGTTTCCCTGTTTCCCCTGAGATCAACATTAGGACAGTTTTAAGAAACATACTTCTCAAAACTAGGGTTCCAACTCTTTCAAGTTATTAATGATCTTCTGAGACATTGCCAAATGCCTTTTATGATGCTCATAATAAAAAAACTTGTGTTAGAATCTCATGGCAAGGTGGTGCCAAGGGTAATACCCCAAAAGTTGAAAGGAATTCTTTTTGAAGAAAATATTTTTGAAACGTATTACTTTCAACTTTTGACATTTTGACTCGCACACGAGACCTCCTTAAAATAGTACTTTCTTCATCTCAATTTATAAGTCTCCACTTTCCTTGTTAGCTTCTCCTACACTTACACATAATTTTCTCTTTTAAACATATAATCAATTAGTTTCCTTAATATCCATGTAAAAAGTTATCTGGACCTATATGCTGCTGTTAAACGCCACCCATCTCCCTTATATTCATACATGTGGCAGTGTTCTCATGTAAAGGTGTATAAATAGACAAATTTTACTCTGATGAAGAAATAGTAACCTTCTTTATTTTCAAATAGATTGAGCTTCGGTTTGTTACTCTAGATCATTAGCTTGATTTGTTTTCTTAATGTGTATGTAAAAAGTAATCGAGATCTGTGTTACAGATGCATTTTGGGGAAGAAGCTACACCCGTAAAAGGAAGGAGAAATGACAGAAGGAATAATAAGATCACCAATTAACTTACTACCCCGGAGTATTATTATTTTTAAAATGTTCTGAATACTGGTGTTGGGAATAATTATTGGAATTGTCGCTTATTTTAGGATTCCTTATTAGAATGGATGATGTATTCCTATTTTATACATTGCTTTTCATTTAATATTATCAAACAATTTAGAGACTTCTTGTCATATGTAATACTGGGAGTTCCAAAGCTCTCAACAACTGCTTTGACCTCTTTTGGTTTCTTGTTGTCTTTTAAACCCTTAAATCGCCACCATAGTTTTGGCACGACAAGAACCGGTCTTCTACAGTTCTACTCCAGTCCAAAACTCCTCGTCTGTGTATTGTCTTCAATCCAAATCTAGGGCCCATGACAACCTATATAATCTATCTGTCTATGTTTAAATGTGAATGTGTGTGTGTGTGTGTCTATATAGATGACTTTTACACTGATGAAGAAATAGTAACCTTTGCTTGTGTGTCTGAGCATCTTGGAAACAACCTCCCTACACACACCCTCCTTAGACCTTACTTTTTTTGTGGGATTTTACTGTGTTTGTTGTTATTTACACTGATGAAGAAATAGTAACGTTCTTTCAAAGAGATTCGGGTTGTTACGATAAATTATCACCTCGTGTGGCATTTTTTATTAAACTTTTTACAGTTGCATGTGAAATAACAGTGCATTCTCTCACCCAGGCAAACACATTGTTCATTTCATCCACTTTCATGCCTTGTTTACTGGTGCTGGACTGAATTAATACATGGACACAACATTTCTACTATATAGGTGGTTTTTGTATAAAAGTGACGGTGCAAGGGGCGAGCTTTGAATGCGCTTGCAATGGCGACAAATACTCCGATTCCTTTGAGGCACGGGATTCAGCTGCCGCTAGGATGGTTTCCAGGCTGGGCACCATGACCGACATGATCTTCGAGAGCTTTGGCTTTTGAACCCTTTTATTGTATTTGTATTACTGAACATTGGTTTGGTTTCTGTCTGATTCAAACTGACTGACTGACTGTTCATTGAAGCACCTGCAAATGATCTTTTGATGTTCTTTGTTTTGTTCATTCACAAATTGCATCTTCAAGTCGGCAGAGTGTTTGTGCAATTTTTAATTGTATTCTTAAGGCATTGTTAGTAACATGCCAGTGTTCACTATGGAGCAAATGATTCGTTATGTTTGGTTCAAAGAATTTGAATCGAAAAAGAAAAAGAAATGAGAAAAGAAACAACTTCTCTTGCTTGGTTAAGGATGAGAAGATGAAAAAAGTAGAAGGAAAAGAAAACGAGAGAAGGAAAATAATTTTTCTTCAGTTTTGGCGAAGGAAAAGATTTTTTTTTTTCTTTTCAAATTCCACCAACCAAACATAGGGTTCTCTTTCTAGGAAGTGTTTGTGAGGGTGTTCTTTTCAACTTTTACAAGGCTTTACTTTTCAGATTTTAATCTAAATATGATTTTTTTCCTCATTAAAATGAGTGACCTTTTACTTTTCATATATATATATATATATATATATATATATATATATATATATATATATATATATATATATATATATATGTATGTATGTATGTATGTATATGTATGTATATGTATGTGTGTGTGTGTGTGTGTGTGTGTTTGTGTGTGTGTGTGTGTGTGTGTGTGTATATATATATATATGAGGAGTTATCCTTTTAAAAAAAATTGCGGTCCCATTGCTATGGAGCTAGAAACACTATTTAGAAGTTTCATGTTGGTGCTTGACTCATGGGGTTTTCTTCTGTGGACTAGGCCCAAAATCCTTGGGCTTAGGAGTACATTATTCTAGTAAAGTCCGTATTTGTTTTTTTTTTTGCTAAACCGTATTTGTTAACATTTCTGTAAAAAATAATTGTAAAAAAGATTACATACAAAGGAGTTTGTTAACTGTAAAGAAAAATGCTAGGGGTACACCAAATAGTGTACCCCATTTGTCCCCCACCCTCTCAATCACCACAAAAAAAGGCAAGAAATTAAAAACAAATTAAATAAATAAAAATAAAATCAAATTGAGTAGTGGAGAAAGGGGTGGGGGATAAATGGGGTACACCAAAGGTGTACCCCTAGCATTGCTCAAATAAAATAGGATGAGCCTCCAGATCTTCCTCCAATTCGGTTTGATAGCTTACTTGCAAAGTCTCCTAGTATAAATGTATAATTACCTCTCAGTGCATTAGTCAGGAATCGAACTCGGGTATTACTTCATTGACACCTTTTTGCCATGACAAATGCGCAACACTGGCATCCAGAATCAATTTAAAATAAAATAAGATGTGGATAAATAAAGATAAAATTTACTTAATTAGTACTAAAACATAGTGATTTTCTCAATTAATATCATATATTTTTATTTTTCAATGTAGTATCACTCTTCAATGTCCACTAATCGTTGTTCTAGTAAATATTCACTGTCACTGGATATTGTTCAAACTAAAATTCCATTATCAATCGTCATTGTTCCCGCTACTAGACATTATTCAAGTACTATTTATTAAATAAAAATTTAAATGCTACATTGGAAAAAGATATACTACCTTCGTCCCTAAATATTCACAACATTTGCTTTTTCAGCAGTCGCGGGAACTTTTGTTTATCTCGACGTTTTCATTGGTTATTTGATAAAATAAAATATTCTTGACACTTCTTATTCCGAAGAACTTTTCATGTAGTTTTTTTATATGTAAATTTTATTTTTTATTTCTATACCAATATGTAAATAAAATGAATTGAAAAAACTTGATATTTTGCCTCGGAAATACAAATGTGGCAAATAATTTAGGACGGAGGGAGTATGTTTTAGTGCTATTTTGTACAAATTCAACTAAAAGTAATACATCCCGTTTTTGTTGAAGGGAAAAGATATATGTTTTAGTGCTATTTAGTACAAATTCAACTAAAAGTAATACCGCTCACGGGTCATCCCATGACATTGTTGGGCAATGTCATGGGAACCTTGGTGTTTATTAAAATATTGTAGAACTTTTGATATTCAAGCCCAAGACCTAGACCCGATCACAAGCTCGGGTATCCGACCTGCCTGTAAAAGCCTGCCCGCAAAATAGCGAGCTTGGGCTTGACATTTTAGGGTATGGGTCGGGCTTAGGCCTTATAAATGGTGGTCCGAATATTTTAGGATCAGGCTCGGATTTTATGCTCAAGCCCCATGGGCCGGAACAAGCCGAATAAATTAAAATATTTATTATTAGTATAATTATAATAAACGGGACGACTCCTATGACATTGTCCGGTAATGTCATGGGATGACCAAAGAATGCTCCGGAGTCCCGTTCGTAAAATTGAACATTCTTACTTCCGGTAAATCCCACCCCACTCCGACCTGATCATACTCCCACCACCTTCAATTGCAGGTGTGTGCCCTGAAGTTCGAACTTGGCCGCTTAGAATTCAATTGTTAGACCATCTATGCGCGCGACACGGCCTAAAAATATTCATAAGATAACATCTCAACATGGATTGAAACTCAACAAGGAACACGCCCACATTGATCGGGTCTAGATGTAATCAAATTAGAGCAATGCTAGGGGTACACCTTTGGTGTACCCCATTTATCCATCACCCTTTTCTCCACTACTCAATTTGATTTTATTTTTATTTATTTAATTTGTTTTTAATTTCTTGCCTTTTTTTGTGGTGATGGAGGGGGTGGGGGACAAATGAGGTACACTATTTGGTGTACCCCTAGCATTTTTCATTTTATTTTAGAAAAATGATAGGGGTACACCAATGGACAATGGTGTACTCCATTTATCCCTCACCCCCTCCATTACCACAAAAATGGATAAGAATTTTTTTAAAAAAATTAAATAAATAAAAAGTAGATAAAAATGGATGGTGAAGAAGGAGGTGAGGGACAAATGGGTACGAATGCCCACCCAAACCCGAAAAGAAGTGCCTTTGGCAAAACCCCGCCAGTATTTTTTGGGGTGAGAGTGGAAAGTTTTCAAATTTCTCCCCGGCACGGATTACAGTAGCGGTTCGTCCTTTTCACAGTGCGCTAACTCCGACGCATGCGAGATTCTCAGCAATTTCCGGTGCTTGCATGCCGCAGCGATTCGCTCAAGAACCGACTTCAGCTCACCCGGAATCGGCAGGTAATGTTTCGTCGCTTTTACGCGATTTTGATTCGAAATCATCAGACTCCGATTTTCACATCTACCGGTTAATTGCAGCTGCTCTGACATCTTCTTCGAAGGCGATGATGGAAGATATGTGCTCTGCGGAGGAAGTGGTCCAGGCCTTGCTCGACCATTTCGTCGAGCCTTTCTTACCCAGCTTCCATACTGGACAAGCTCCCACTCCTTCCCAGCATCAGGCCGTTGCCAGACAGGCAAATTCTCCTTCCGTTTTTACTTAGGTTTTGGAAATTATTTCTATATTATTCAATGAATTGCTGGGGTTTCCTCTGAAGTTGAGTTTCTCTTTGCCAAACTCCATTAGAGCTTGAATTTAAGCTACATTTGTTACTTTACTCTGCTGTAATTGGAATGGTATAAAGGCTTTATAAATCCCGGTTCTTTGGATAATTACTTATGTTGTTATATGCTACATTTCAAAAAGGATTTAATGTACTGCTCATTATATATATGACAGATGCATGCTGTGGTGTTGCTCTACAACTATTTTCATAGGAAGCAATATCGTGAACATGCATTCCTTGACTTCATGTCGTTTTGTAAGTTGGCGATTGTATTGAAACCAAGCTTGATGGCTTACATGAAACTTATGGATCAAGTGGATTGTTCTATGATGGATGATTTCGAGAGTAAACTTTCACAAACAGAAGAGGCTATTTTCAATGCATGCAACATATCCTCAGCCCTGGATGCATCAAAAAATGTCCCAGTTACAGGTGATTGGCCAGTGTCTAAAGTTGCTGTCTTCTTAGTGAACTCAGGGAAGGAAAAGTGCATGCTATTGGATACCAATGGGGTTATATCTGTGATTGAGAAAGATCTGGAGGTTTCTTCTGATTCCAGTGTTGGTGCACATGATCCTCTGGAGTTGAAATGTGGAAGAAAACAGAAAGGAGCTGCAGAAGTATTATTGAATGACACTGAAAATAATAATGCTGACGCTAGGCTTTTGGATTGGGCTTTTTTTGCTGTTGAAAGTGTGGCAGGTATTTTGGAAATAACTATATGTCTATCAGTTCTCAATTTATTGAAACTTGCATTTGATGAGTCACAACTCAACAAGTAATTGCTTTGGTTTCTGAAAGTCATGTTATGAACAGGCACTCCCTAAGCTATGCATATCCTTAAATATTTGTTAGTTTTTTTTCTGTCCAATTTCCTGGTATGTATCTTTCCTTTCCTAGGTGGCATGATATTTCACCTGAGCTTTCACGAGTGAAAATCATAAAATTGACACACGAATTATTTTGAAAGCATCTTGCCCAGTACTACTGTTCATTATGTTACAGAGATAGTGAAGAAATCTAGTATCAAAATTCAAGTGTCGGAATGCCTCTTATCAATTTGATTTTTGTGTGAAACAGCCATCAACAGAAGTGATCTAGTGGTTCTAGAGAGCCATATTGTATATTCTTTAAATAAACCAAAGACTGCTGCTCGCTTATATCTAATGCAAAGCACTCAATGTAACAATGATGACATTCAAGTTCATATCAAGGATATCATTCAAAGGTTTGTTCATGATCCCACTTTTGAATGTTCTTGAACACTTTGAATATAACGGGGAAGCATATTGGGGCAAATTTATCAACGAGTGCTGGAAAATTATAGTAATAAACTCATTTGTCCCGGGACTGTTTATCCTAATATGCATTACATGAAAAGAATGCAAAATTTCATTTAGTTATTGACACCTTCAGCCTATTGGCTGTTTATATACTTTGTTGCCCTGTCTGACCAGCACTACTTTATGTAATGGGAATATTGGTTTCATTATACCCATCCTTGTTGGATTATATTCATTCCCTTCTCCAAGATGACAACATTGTTTCCAGCTGCAATTTTGGACACTACCTAAATCGAATAATGTCATCCTTATATGCATTTTCTCTGATTTTATAAGAACATGAATCATTCATGTAGCATGGGGAACTCTTCTGCATCATTAGGGATGTAGTAAGGGAAGTGCACCTAACATAATATGAAGACACTTTCATTAGTGCTTAGTCATTATTGCTTGTGAAAACATTCTGATGGGAATTATTCCCCCATTTTATGTGATTTTAAGTTGACTTTCAATTTTGTTATTAAGCTTTCATCAACAAAGTATACTAAAAATGAGTTAAAATGAAATATATTTGATTGACTTTTCTTTAAAAAGCTTGCAAGGTCCCCTGGTCAAGAGGAGCTTGCATGGATGGATGGTAACCCCGCAAGTCAAGTATTTCCATATGCTACCTTACATGGAAGCTTTGTCTGACTGGGTCTCTAGGTAGAAATGGCATCTTTAACAGCTGCTTTTATATAAATTCAACATACTCTCGCGTAACACCATTCCTAGACTTACATGTGCTCCATTAAAGGGGTCGGGTGCTTGTGTCTCATCACCACTGGGTTCCTTAGAGATTTGTTTCTGCTTTGTTAAAACACGCACACTTTGTTGGTAAACTCTTATAAGTTTATGACCTGGGTTTGGCCCAAATAGTTCAAATTTAGGTAAACTCTAGATTTGAACAATATTGGTGTTCCTTATGAAGCACAATCAGCATCCTCTTTGGTGTTAGCATGACTAGACTGAGCATATTTGCAAAAGAATTAGACAATGAAGCATAAGAACTAATATTCAAGTCATTTCCTTTTTTTAGAAGTATTTTCAATTTGCAAAAAATTTTCTACAATTTGGAAACAAGAGGGCAATTTTCTTTAAACTATTTCTCCAATAAAAAACCTGCATATTTTGCTCAGTTCAATTTCCTTATTTGGTGCTTCAATAAATTTTTGGTACAGGGAAGTGCCATCAAATGGTTTGCTCAATCAAAAGTTGGATTTGATTCTTCTCCCTTCAACCAATGATCAAACGGTGGTGAAAATTTGTGGAAAGTTGATTCCTCAAGTTGGTGGTAACTCCAACCGTGATGACGTTGGAGAGAAATCACTTTCCGTCAATCCTGAAAGCAGAAGTAACAAATTAGCAAGAAAGAATGATAGTAGGGAATTTCAAACTGTTAATATCTCTGAGCAAGTTGATGGACCTGTGCAAATGGATGTGCATGACCCACATGCAGTTTTCTCCAAGAAAGAAAGCGAAAGCCAAAACAGTCAAAGTGGTGTTAAAGTTTATCATCGATCGAAGAAAAACTCACCTTTAAAAGAGGATCATAGATGTGCCTTATCAGCTGATTTTGTTACTGAGGTAGGTCTTCTAAGGTTTTGCTTGACTATATCTTTGGGCTTTAGTTTGCCATATATTTAAGGCTGTGGTTTATTAGTCCTCACTGACCAAGTAATCCATTGTCAAGTCCTTAAGTTATTCAAGTATTTCATTAGCACTCTGTTTTTTTCTAAAATTTGAGGCCAATGTGTGTTGAGTGTGAATGTGTGATGCATGCTTACTCCTACTAATCCACTTAAATATCTTGGCATTATTTCTTGAAATGCTCTAGTAGTTCTATATCATGTATGGGCAAATTTGATGCTACCTGGTTGAGTTGTGCTGATTTTTGTGCTCAATAATCGAGATGCCTTTTGACATCACATCCCTATCAGAGAAGCTTGTACAGCTTGATCAAATGGTCAAGCAGGTTGTTTGGCCCCACCCAACAGAAACTCTGTAGCATTGACCAATCCTTGTCTATGTATATCTTGTTTATCTTCTTCGGTTACTTTTTTATGCTGATGGACTTTTGTATCTTCATTTAAAGCTTTGTAGAGAACTTCAATTCTTTTTACAGTTCTCATGTCGCAAGTTTTGAGACGAATTTGATTCATTGAGTAGATCAAATACAGTTTGAGATTATTGTTGATAAAAGATACCCTTTTCAGACCAAGATATTCGATGACTTTTTAAAATGTCTGTATATTCACGTTGACAGGAAGTTGCAGCTAAACATGCATCGAAACCTATTGATGGTGGATGTAATAATGACATGCTTGGTGCTACAAAGTACATCAGCAACCACTCACCTGTTTTCTGTAGTATGCAAGGAAGCAGACTTACAATGGATAGTCCTTTACCACAAACTGAACATCATGGGAGGGTAGGCCTTACCATAACCCCTGGAAAGCCACCGCCTCAAGCTGCTTCGAGTCTACTTTACCGACTTAGGCAGAAGCTGGTACTTGCTTTCTGATTGAACTGCTTAGTGCTTCTTATTTCTTGTGTTGTCTGGGCTTAGTAGTTGAACCTTAATGAACCTGTCTTTTGTACATCAGCTTGTGGATGCATGTCGGATGACAGTGCATGATTTTTATGTATATTTTGACATGCTACCTCTTCCCCAAAACAGTTCCATTTGTCCAACATGCAGCTTTAAAATTTATGTAAACTAAATGAAAAAACATGAATCCTTGTTTTATGAATACTCTATTTGTTGGTTCACATAAATTTATGACATGTAACTTGTCCAACTCTTGAAAAAATAGTTTTGTTTGATCAAATAAGACTTTTTGGGGGATACATAAATATTTGAAGCTCTATTATTTTGGACGGAGGGAGTAATTAATTAGATTTGAAGAAAATAAACACCAGTTTCAACATGGGAGTCTCTATGTACTCTAATAACTACTCCGTATATTGCTGTATCTGGTATAATTGTATTTTCTAGCTTCCCATGTTTCCCATTAAAAATTGCATTTCACTGTGCTAGATATGCTAGTTAGTAGTTACCACTGCCATTGTAATAATTACTTTGACTTCTGTTTTTACTCAGTATGAGCAACTAGAGTGGGTGGAAGCTGAAATCTTGCAGTGTGATAAGGATATTCAAGCTGCCTTAAATGGTGTGATCTCTTCTTTAGTATCATTTCTCTTTGCTTCGATGGCCGTTGCACTAAGGCCACCTAAATTATAGACATTTGAATTCTGGACTGTTTTTTTACAATAAGTAATAACCGTGTCTGTTTGCATTGTTTGTTTTGGGGTGAGCTGGGTGGGGTGAGGTAAGGAGGAGGGGGGGGGGGGGGGGGGAGTATAGCAGTCCTTTTAAGTGAAATAAAGAGTTATTTTTTAGTTATGTTCATTCTTTGATCAGTATGTGTATTGGTCTTTTTTTTGGGTAAAATGTAATTGTGTAAATATAGATTATGAGAACCCAAAGGGAGATATACACGTATGAAGTATATAAGGGGTATGCCCCAAAAGAAGTGTCAAACAACCACCATAGGCTACAAGAAAAAAGCCCGATTGAAGAAACAGTAACCACCAGAAAGCCAAAACAAGAAGGCAAAACTAAAAAAGTGGGCAAAAAAGAGGGGTAGAGTCAGTACAAAACTTTGCAAGTCATAAGGCTCGTCAAAACAAATAGCATTGCTGAATCTTTGTGATTAGATATCTTGTGTTCATAAAAGCAAGTCTTGATGCCTTCCCAATTAGTCCCCTTCACTGTTGCTCTTTATGTAAGACTCTCTTCACCTTGCCAAGTGTACTGAGCTGCGAATTAAGCCCCAACCAGCTTCTATCCTTAGCCTAGACCTCCTAGGTGATAGAGCAGGAGAAATAAAGATGAGCTATAGATTCCAACTCCACACTGCATAACAGGCATGTCTATCAATGATAGGGTTAACTGCGACAATTTCCCTTCTTCTCTTGTATTCATTCCCTTTCCACATGCAGGGTATATCTTCAAGATAGATGGATCTGTCTATTAAGATACAGTTTAGATACATCCTGTGTGTGTGTGTGTGTGTATACATATATGTAAGCTGGGTTAGCTGGTTGACAGACTACTAATAAACTGAATGTGCAGAAACTGGATGAACTGTGTCATCAGTAGAAGTGGGCATTACCAGCACATCGAGTCCTTCGCAGGTACTATATAAATGACTTTACAATGTTCTTTAAAAAAATCTGGCAGGCGGGTATAGACTGGGCTGAGATTTGTAGAACCGGGGTGATAGTAAAGTTAGCATGTTTAGTGTTGTGATCAAGTGGGATTTGTCCATTTTTAATGGAGATAAAAGTGTCATTTTTGACACTGTTGTAGCTTTGCATAATAATGGTGGACAAGATCAAAATGACAAATTAAACTTCCTTCGCGTCTTATTTTTTATGAAGCTTTGGGAAGCAAATGCAACAATTATCGAACAAAAACAACCCTTTTGTTATATAGGGATAAGGCTGCATACGTTTTGACCCCTAAATTACACTTGTTGTTCTCTTGTGATCAAGTAAAAAATGCACCGTAACAGCAGTGCACAGTACCTATTCATGTGATCATTGTCTGTTTTGCCCCTTTGCAGATGGGTTTGCTGCCAATGCCATTGTTAAAGGTCCGGGATATATATGCCAAAAATAATTACTACTTTGCAGTAGTTAGCTTTGTACCCTTGTTAAATAGAGCTTTGAATGCCTAAGACATGCTGTAAAATTTCTGCAATATGCCTACCAAAAGTGCACTTCTTTACCTATCTTACCAATGGCATGATACACTATAAGTATATGATTTGGATGTTTAGAGGGTGTTTGGCAGTGCGCTGCTTTTAACAATTTAACTTCTGCTTTGAGTGGAAGTGATTTTACTCTGTTTGGCATGTTAGCTTCTGCTTTTCACCAACATTATTTTGTACATGGAACACCGTTTCGGAGAAGCATGTATGAGGTGCTTTTGCTTTCAGCTTTTGTAAAAATCATTTTATCAATAAGTTAATCATTCCCAAACACTCTCTTAGTATTTTCCATGGAATCACTTTTCGGTGGAAATCTAAATCCCACCATCTCCACGAAAGGTTTTCGCTTTGATTTCATGAAGATTATTAAAAGTATTGAATCCTAAAAAATTAGTTATGATTTGTTTAAATGAAAAGCTGTATTTTGGACTACACATTCTCTTTCTACAAAGGAAAAGATAAAAAGTACTCCCTCCGTCCTAAAACTTTTTTCCCGTTGCGCAAAACGAAGAAAAATCTCAAGTTTTTTCAATCTATTTTATTTAAATATTGGTATAGAAATAAAAAATAAAACATACATATTTAAAAACTATATCAAAAGTTCAACAAAACAAGTGGTGACAAGAATATTTTATTTTATCATATAGGCCATGAAAAAACACAAATAAATATAAATTCCCGTGAAGTTAGAATAGTGCTTTGGGAAGAAAGTTTTAGGACGGAGGGAGTATGAAAATTATTTTTAGAATGGACGAAAAGAAGTAGAAAATTGAAGTAATGTGTGTGGGGGATAGAGAGAGTATAAAAGAATGTCATTGAGAGCGCAAATTGTGGGTAGGAAATTGAAAAGAGTTAATAAATAAAAATATTCGATAAGAAGTTAAAACAGTGTTGTTGAGAGCGAAAATTATACGGTATAGCCGGCTGTATTGTTATTCCGATACAGCTAGCAATTAGATCGAAGGAAGGAGAGGAGCACCGACAAAGAGGAAGCAGACAATCGTTCGAAGGTAAAACCCTAATGCGAGGAGGTTGCTGCGACCGACAGTTGAAGGTGGTGGCGACTGCAAGATATGTGATGAACTCATCGATGGTGGAGATATGCGATGAAAATGATGATTGTTGTGGATTATATTTTTTCAAATCTGAAGAGAATGAACGATACGTTATTTGAGAATGAACACTTTCTTATTTGAGAATAAATGCGACTTTGTTTCAGAAAAAACATTACGTTATTTGTAAATAAATATGATAATTATATTGAACAAATGAGTAAAAATGAGTATTACGTTATTTCAAAATGAGTACTACGTCATTTCAAATAAACACTTTTGTTTTGTTCGAAAATGGATAGTACTTTACTTCAAAATTAATACCACTCAAGTCTACCTTATTTACTGCCGATCGTACCATATACGGATTCGACTCTGTTGAGAGTAGGCCTTTGTAAATATTGAATGGGGAACTATTAATTGGTTTTAACTTTGGGCAATGCTAGAGGTATACCAAGCCAACACAAACACACACAGATACAAAATGTTTATCATGTATAGACATTTTGTGTTTATGTATGTATTGGCTTGATGTACATATGGAGTATCCATGTTGGTGTACCCTAAATTAATTATTTAACTTTTATTAACACAAAATCCGGAACAAAATTTTTGAGATACAAAAAAGGAGTAGGTAAAAGCCCAGATATATAGCAATTTTAACTATAGCCCTAGAATACGCACACGGCCCGGCCCGGCCCGGCCCAGAAACTAACTTAGATTCCAGGGCTCTAATTTCTCACCTCCAGCGACGCCGATACCTGCGCGCTTGACGGCGTCGAAAAGCGGCGCCACCATCTTACGGTGGTGGACGGGCCTGGCGAGTTCTTCCCGGTGATCGATCTCAACGAGGGAGACGCGGGCTTCCTTGAGGCGGTGGCCGAGCTTCTCGCCGACTCTGGCGGCGATCTTGGAATCCCACAAGTTGTGGGCCCTGGGGAAGCGGTCCAGCTTGGCTCGGTTCTGGGCCGCGAACTCCGTCTCGGCCGATGAAGCCATGGCGAGGATGGAGGCCGTCTCGGGGTGGGTCACCTGAGCTGTGATTTTGCGGCAGGAGAGAACTAGCCGGAGTAGGTGGCGCTGTGGCGTTGATGCGGCGGCCATTTCTTCTTCTTCTTCACACCAAATTAGAAAGCGTATTATATTTAGGTATGCATAATATACTCCATCTATACACAAATAAACTTTACGTTCACTATTAACAGGGTCAAACTTTATTAACTTTGTTGGCCTATTTTTGTCACCCATTTGATAAAATAATATAGTCATGTCATCTTTAGTTTTGTAGATCTTTTGATATAGTTTTTTTAATATGTAATTTTTATTTTTAAATTATACACCATTTTTCATATAAAATGATTTGAAAATAACTTCAGTCAAACATCGTAACGCGCAACGTAAAATTTATTTGTGGACGGAGGGAGTACATATTATACTCACGTATCCATATAATTTCAAAAATACATTAAAATATACGTTTATTTGATAGTATACGTATAGTACGTATGAATTAAATATTTTATTATAAATTTTTTTCTACGTTCCAAAAAATATTTAAATAAAATACGAGTGATACTTTATATCGGTTATACATACAATACTCAACCGATTTGAAAAAATATATACTATCTACATTCTACAAAACGTTTTACACTTTTTTGTCAAGTTTAAAAAAACACTTCACTTTTTCCCTTTTTGTCTGTCTCAAAAATTTATTTTCTTTTTAGAAAGGAATGTGTAACTTACAACTCTTATTTGTTTTTTTCTAAATATATTCAAACTATAAAGTTTTTTTTATTTTAACATTCTTTAAACTACGTACGTGAAAGTCAAATAAGAATATCATTCCTAATGAAGGGAGTATATATTTTTTCAAATAAATATTTTAAATAAATAGAGATTCTAATTTGAAAAAATCTATTGTAAATATTTCATTGAAAAGATTTTTGTATTTTGTTTATTTACCCTAATATAAATTGATGACTATCAATCGATAAATATGTGTAAATTTCACGATATTTTAAGAATAGAAAATGTTTAAGACGCGCACGTATCTGTATCCATTTGCCAGTTTAATATTGATAGTAAGTTGTATTTTATAAAATTCTAACGTATTATACACGAGCATACATATTTATGTATTATACGTTAAGTCGTATATTAGTAACTATATCTTCAAGTTTTAAAAGTTGATAAATAGTCATTCAAGTATTCAACAACCTTTAAATCCACTTTTCAAGCTTCAAAAGTTTATAAGTAAAAGTATTCATAAACCATCCAAATATAATCCTTTTTACAGTACACATTAAAAGGTAAATAGAGTACTGGCTCCATATACATAACTTCTGACCTGTAATAAGTGTCAGATGCAACTAGCTCCACATATATAACTCCCGCCTCAGTGTCAGATGCAACTTCCGACCTGCAATGGGTGCCTGGCGTTGGCCTCGTCCTTCGAGCAGCACAATGGGTTTTTCTCTCCAATTGTAAATGCTGGAGATAATTTTACTTTCAAGAGTTGAATTTGTATAGAAAAGAACATAAAACTTTGATTGGAATTATGGAAACCCATTAATTCCCTATACATAAAAAACAATCACCAACGTATAGGTATAAGGGCCTCGTATTATGTATATAGAAGTAGTGATCCGTTTATCTTTTAGAGCAACTCCAGCGCATGGTTTAAAAAATTATCAGCTAAATGTTAAAGTAGATGATTAACAGTGTTATAGCAATTGATTTTTATTCTCACACTCCAATGGGATCATGCATATTTCTATATTTTATTGGTTGTTTTAGTTTTCATTTCTCTCTCCTCAAACGTGTTTCCATTTCCTTGATTGCAATTGGGCCCCATTACACTGAATCACCTATTGTATCCCATTATTTTATAATTTTTTAATAATAGAAGACCAACAGTGAACTTCTATTTATAAAAGATGGAGTCTGACAAATAGCTTGCCCTCCAAATTATGGATTACCCGTTGGAGCACATAAAGGGCTTCAAAAAGCTACAGTGTCAGTTATTAAATATTTTTTAGCTGTTTTAAATGATGCATTGGAGATGCTCTTAACGTGTATCATGAAAAGGATTGCATTTCGAGGGTTGATGAATACTTGAAGAAATACTTGTGGACTTTTGAAACCGCATGTGAGGGGTTATGAATACTTGAAAGACTATTTATGGAATTTTAAAACTTGAAGGACCAATCGTCCACAGCTAATAAAGTTGAAGTACCAATAATAGATTTTAACCCACAAAATGGGTCAAGAAATGCAACTTTTTTAAAATTTGATTTTCAAATTTTTAAGATAAATATTTAGGCTCCGTTTGGTACACGGAATTCAAACTATGGAATTGAAATTGAGGATAACAATTTCATTCTCCAAAAGGTGAAATCGCTTACCCCGGGCGCCCCTCACCCCCGACCCGACGGGAATGTGAGAGGAGGTAAATCACGGTGACCCAAGCAACAACACTTAGCTAGACCATATCCTAGTGCGCACCAGAGACTCCCCCCATTTTTCAGAGGTGGTCGCCCCCACAAAGGATAACAATTTCAATTTTGCTATTTGGTAGCACAAAAATATGTTAATTTAGAATCGATATTACCCAAAATGAACTGGAATTGGAAAATACAATTCCATTCAAATGAATTTTATGGAATTTCAACTCCAAATTCAATTTCAATTCCGTATATTAAGCGGACACTTAATCTTCTTTGTGTCATTGTTTTAGACTTTTAGATGTTATTATTGAGTGTTGTCAATCTCCTAGGAACATGATAATGTTTACCAATATCACTAGAGGTAATGATATCAACCATGATAGTTTGAAAATTGTAATGTCAATTACTACCATGCCTATCAACATTCTTTGTCTTAAATGGCTTCATTTAAAATAAGGGGGAGTAAGAAAATAGAGTGTACACCAAGCAAAAGGCCAATTAGCTCCGGTGCTCCTTGTGGTTTGAAAAATTGACACCAATACCTCATCTGTTTTCAAAACTTTTTTCTAAATTTCCTGGCTTATAAAAAGTTGTACTCACACCCTCTCTGATCATTTTTCGACCATTTTCTGGCAAAGATGGGGCATTGGCATATAATTTCTAAACCATATGGGGTATTCGTGCTCATTTCTTATTTTTCGTTTATTATTTGTGTTTTCCCTTTTTCTAAATATTTTCTATCTCTTTTTCCTTTTCCTAGAATTGTTTTAAAATTATTTTCAATTTTTTATAATGTTTTAAAAATTTTAAAATTCTTTGTGTTTGAAAAGTTCAAAAAGAAAACCCAGAATATAAAAATAAAAATAGATCTACTTTTGTACCATTTTGTATACACGATATAGCTCAAAACTCTTCATTTCTAAAATGGCACCACTTTTGTTGCTAGTGTCTATGAGAGGAAATCAACCTCATCATCTCGTCTACTCTTGTGCTTGTCTTTCTTGTGCTCTCGTCTATGTCTTCCACCTTTGTTCTCCCTTCACCAATCCTATAACAAAAATGGAGATGGGGTAGAAAACTAAACGGTAAAGAAATATACACAAATTGTTAAATGACACTAGAACAAATATTATACCAACCCTTCTTCAACATTTTAAGGAAAAACCCACGAGAGGTGTGATGAAAGAAGTGATGGGGCACTTTCAAATCACTTCAAAAATGGTACAAAGGTCGTGGACATTACTAAACAAAAAATATGGAAGAAGAATGGGGTAGAAGAAAGTTGCATTGCATATCTGAGTCGATTAAGTTCTGACATTATCTAATTATAATTATAATAATTAAAGTTGTTTCTGAACTAATCTGATCTGATTCAAATAAAAATAAGTAAAAATGATAAAATGAAAAAAAACATTGTAAAGAAAAAGGTTTTAGTCCCATTTGTGTAGCAAACTTGAATCCCAAAGGCAACTTGCACACCAAAAACTACACCATGTTTTGTAAGGATACACAATGACACAAAATATCAATGTGATACCAATATTTTTTTTGGTGGATACCTTGCACAATTATTCTCCAATTCACATTAACCAACACGCCCAAATCATATTACAAACGCCAATTCCAAATTTTAAACAAAACGAATCTTGATAACTAAATTACGAGAATACTAAACTCCCCAAGTTTGACATTATAAGTTTGACGCAAGTACTAAATATATGCACAAACAATGATTGTTTGTCCATCACAAACAACGATTGCAAGTATATATTTGTAAAACACTTGGCGATGCTTCAAACTCTTATTGTCAAACTTGATTAGTTTCCAACACAACTCATCATATTAAGCTTAAAGCACCCCACTTTTGACACAAATAAGATGGTGTCAAGTGTCAAAGTTGGAATACACTTAACATTTTTTCCACTAATATTAAGGGGCAAATTGAGAAAAACATAACTTTTGACACCACTTTTACACCAAAAAACACACTCACAACATAGAATCAACCCACTTTGCATTGGTGTTTGGCTTTGGTGTCAAAAGTGTAGTTTTCAAGTCTTTTCGAAAGCTAGAACATTTGAACACAAAGGTTTAATTTTTGGGTTCAAATGTTTGGGGGGTTAAAAAGGGGCATTTTCTTTTTCCAATAATTACAGTAAAAATCTTGCCGATCATCTTCATCATCAGAAGCTGTAATCCGGTTTAGTTACAGTAGATATCCTCTGCGATCCCGCTCCCTTCTCTTCGCCGATATCTTCACCTCCTCCTCCTCCTTCTTCTTCCCAGGCGAAAGCGGGATGGATGAGAATGTAGTTCAACAGACGGGTCCCTCTCAGGGCGTTGGTCAACGGCAGGTGCCCCTCCGGCACATCATCGCCGAGCTCCCAACTGAACTCGTCGGGAAAGGAGCGGTAATTGTACTGGACCACCTCCGTCTCCAGCTTCTTCATCCACCCGATCTTCATGAACAGCTCCGTGAAGTCTCCGTCCACTCTGTCCCAGATCTTCTTCTGGACGCTGTAACCGAACCGGCCGTCGCTGTATTCGCGCCACAGGGAGTCGATCCGGCGCAGATCCGGCGCGGGGATGAACTGGACTTCCGAGAAGAACACGTACCCGCGCTCCTGCGCGGCGTCTCCGGCGAGCGCGATGAGGAGGCGGCGCGTCTCCTCGTCGGCCTGCCGGAAGTTCCGCGCGGACAAGTGGCGCTCGAGGAGATCGAAGGAGGCGGCGGCGGATTGCGCGGTGGGGGCGACCGCCGTGGGGGCGGCGGAGAGGATCGAGAATTTGTAGACCCCGAGGGAAACGGCGACGGTGGTGCAGGCGGGGGTGGGGGTTTTTTGAGGAAGAAGGAGGAGGACGGGGAGGAGGTGAAGTCGAAGTGGCTGCGGCGTAACGTACGGCGGTGGCCGCCGCCGTGAGGGGGGCTGTGAATGGAGGGCAATGAATTGGTAGTAGCCATATCCCTTAAGGTTGGGGGATTTTGGGAGAGAAGAAGAAATGGGGGAGAATTTGAAAGGTTGGAAAAGGGAGAAGAAGAAGATAAGAATCTAGAGAAAGCGCGTGGTTGGATAAAAGATGGGTCAGTGTCATCCACAGACACTCTCTAGTCACACTGGCGCTGTTTAAACGGGGGGGACCTATGCTATGAACATGTTTTTGGGGTATGTTTGTTTTGGAAACATGTACACTCAATATTTATGTGCTCCCTGTTAAATTGAGGTCCTTGCAATATTGTTACTCAAATACTCTAACTTGTAAACTAATCATTTAAGGTTGGGTGGCGAGGCAGGTGACGCCTTGCCACCTGGGCCTTAATCGGTTAGTTTTTACATTTGCCCCGCATGGCATCACCATTCTTCCACGGTTTGAGAGCCATGCGCGAGCTAGCTCTTTCTTTTCTTTTCTTTTTTTGTAAAAAAAAAACTGAAGAAATTAGGAAAGTTGGAAAAAATTGGAAGAAGTTGAAAAAAACTGAAAGGAGTTGGAAAAACTAGAACGAGTTAGAAAAGGTAGAAGAGTTGGAAGAAACTCGAAAGAGTTAATTTTTAAAAAAAAAGTTTAAAAAATAAAAAATGTAAAAATAATTATTTTATTTTATAAATTTCATATTTTATTTAAACAATGGATGCTCTACTTTTTAAAATTTTAAATTCTTTTTATTTTCTTTTATGCCATTATTTTTTTATCCAATATCGTATTCTAATTTTTGTGACTCACACTCTTTGTTTCCTTTTGAAAATCAATATCAATAATATATTTTTTTCAGTTTTTCAATTGTATGTCGCTTATTCATGTAACAACAATGAGAAGATAAATTAAGCAATAATTTTTAATAATAATAGTTGAAAGCAAAAGTGAACTTCAATAATATAACGATGTCTCAATCAATCAAAAATAATCTGACACCTTGTTTTATATATTAAAATAATTAAAAAAATGACTCAAGACTAACAATGTTAATTTTGAATTAGAAATTATTAATTTAAAATGATTTAAAATGTTGTTTAATTATGCAAAAAAATGCAACAAGTAACGGAGAATTAGTTAAGGAGTGTATCATGTGTATAAAATATATACATATTACGGAGTAAAATTTATTGTTTTTGTTGATTCTATCCAACTTTCATCTCACATAATAATATCATGTTGCATTATTATTATAAATCAATAAAGTAAAGAAAAAAAATTAAATAATAAAAAATAAGTCTTTTTTACTTTTTTTACGATTATTTTTTTGAAGAACAAATAATTAAGAATTTTACATATTAAGTATTAGACCGGACTTGGACCCTCCTATTTGAGGAGATTTCCCCCCACGACACCGTGTGTCCTAACGTGACTACCCGGTCCCCAAATGTTCCTATTTTTTCAGAAGATCGCGTTAGTCTGGACCAATTTTTAAAAAAGACTAGACCGACGCCTTCCTAAATAGTACCAATTTTTTGAAGAGGCCGTTCTGGTCTGACTAGTTTGGTCCTTTTGCTCATTTCTACTTTACGGGAACAATTAGCGAGAGGTAGAGATCATGAAGAGGTAGAGTCGATGATGGGGCAAGGTTTCGGAACCCTAACTCCCAGACTGATTCTGGTGGTGGACCGACGGTGTACCACGAGGAGCATACACAAGGAGAGCGACAATGAATAGTGAATGTTTTACTTTGAATTATAAATCTGAATTATTTTTTAAGACATTGTTGGAAGACACTGAATAGAGTTGAACAACTGAAAGAGTTGGAAATAACCGAAAGAAGTTTGAAAAAATTAGAAGAAGTTGAAAGAAACTCAAAAAAATTAAAAAAAAATTGAAAGTTAAGAGTTAACGCTTAAAAAAACAGAGCTTACATCTATTATTTATGAAAAAAAGATAAGTAAAATAATTTTTAAAAATTAGAATATATCAAAAAATGTAAAAAATAATGACTTGTCACTACTGCATCATATGTCACTCAATCGCTTGCCACCTAATCTTAGGTTGTCGAGCCCAATTAATTTAAGGAAAATGCTCGGGATACACCAAAGGTGTAACCCAAATGTCTCTCACCCCTTTCTTGACCACAAAAATTGACAAGTAAATTCTAAATAAATAAATAAAAATCAAATAAAAATAGATAGTGAAGAAGCACGTGGTGTACATTTTGGGTACGGGGGTGTACCCCTAGCATCTCCCTTAAAATCTGCAGGCTGGCTTTTTGGGATTTTTGAACATAACTATGAGTAATATGTGGTCGTGTTTTGAACTTATTGTTTAAATTCTCTGTATTCAAATTCGATATCAAATCGCCTTTATAGCTCAGTGGTAGAGCGTCAGTCTTGTAAACTGGAGGTCCGTAGTTCGATCCTGCGTGGAGGCATTTTCTAAATTTTTTTTCTTCATTTTTTTAGTAAAACTAAGAGACATGCGAGTAGGGTCGTAAACTAAATGAGTCGATGCAAATACCCGATATTTGTATTTTTTTAATTTTTTTAGATTCAAATCCAAATATGAAACGAATAAAAATAAGATTTGTATTTTATTAATACTTGAAGATCGACTTAACAAATCATATACAAATATTTTTATAATATAATCATACTCTGTAATTTAATTATGTGATGGACCAACATGGATTTTTAATAATTTAACTTACAATATTTCTTATATTATATCTAAAATATTAATAGATTTGCGTCTTATAAAAATAATACGTAGTATGTTATAAAAGATAACTATTAAATTCATATGCTTTAGATTTTTGTATTACGTTAATTTGACGAAATATTAGTAATTTAAATGTACTCTATACTAATATGTATATGAGTTTGCTCGACTATTGGTTTTGAAAACATGGCCTATGTAATCTATATATGTATTTGTTTAATATTCGAATTAAAAGTAGTATTTGAATTATGCGAATTCGAAACTTTTCTTAAACTTTTTAAACTTAGACTATAATTAGCTCTCACCAATACTATCCTCCACATTTAGTTTCCTTGATTTGTGAATCTCATGTTTCTCCAAATGATTTTTTTCTCTGTCTCAAAATAATCGTCTCGTTTCAACTCGAACAATGTGAAAAATAACAAAATCAAGTACCTGATTTATATTCTGTTTCTCCAAATAAGCCAAAGGTTGGACTGGTGTTTGGGAATAAATTGTTCCAAACAAGTTTAGGTTTAGTAACTCATTGAAATCATTCTGCTACTTTAAGAGCATGGATACCTCATTAAGTCTTCATTTCTTGTTCTCCTTTCACCCTAAATTTGATTGATATTTTGGTGCAATGTTTTGTTTGAACTAAAATAATTTGACTTATTTGAACACTTCTGTTAGTTCTGTCCAATTTAAATGATATTATTACGAGAAAAGAATATATATATATATATATATCTCTAATATAATAAGTACAACTCTTCTAAATAAAATGATCCAAAGTTGCATTTTGGCCAACAAAATTCATGCAAAATGAAACAGGTCTTATTTTTATTGTTATTATTGCCCCTGCTATGCTAGAAGTTGTGCTGCAAGAACAAGTGTTCTTGAGGGGAGGCTGGGCCGATCTCTTCTTCCAAGCTCATCAAGTTACCCTCGCCCCCTCCGGTCCCCGTCCCGCCACCGTTATTCTTCCCCTCGACGTCTCCGTCGGAGATCGAGGACTTCCTCCGCTGCGAAGACGCCACGGACGGGAAGGTGATCCACGAAGGCGCCCTGAATTCGGACCTCATCGGGTCCTCCGTTGGCTCTCCCCCGCCCGTCTCCGACCGTTGGGAAGACCTCTGCGAGGCCTTCTTGTGCATCCTGCTGCTCCCGAGCACCACCTCGGTGGGCAGGATGGGCTGCCCATTGCTGGGGCTGCCCATCAGGAGAGCGAGCGCCCGCTCTAGGGACGTCGTCACTCTGTCCATCGACGGTCTCTCCTTCCCCCTCATCCTCACGCATTTGCTTGCCACGTTCGCGATCCTCCTCAGGGCCTCGATATTGGGCGGGAGTTTCAGGACGGGGTCGAGGATGGCCTCTACATCCCCCGCCTTTATCAACGGGACCGCCCATTCGACGATGTTCCCCTCCTCGTACTGCATGTCGATCGCCTTCCTCCCGCTCAAGATCTCCAGAAGCAGAACTCCAAAGCTGTAGACATCGGACTTGGTGGTGAGGTAGTGGAGCCTGTAGTACTCGGGGTCGAGGTACCCCAAGGTGCCCGCGGGCAGCTCGGCCAACGGGGAGCTACTGCTCGTGGGCCCCAACAAGGAGAGCCCGAAGTCTGCAACCCTTGCATTGTGCTCTTCATCTATAAGAATGTTGGACGACTTGATGTCGCGGTGGATCACAGGCGGGCAAGCGTAACCGTGGAGGTACTCAATCCCACGGGCAGCTTGGACCGCTATCGTGACCCGCCTCACCCAATCCATCTGCTCCTTCTCCGCCCTGCTTTTGCAGTGCAGGTGCTGGTGCAAGGAGCCATTGGCCATATATTCATACACCAAAAGCCTCTCCCCGCCTTCCTCGCAGTACCCGAGGAGGTTGAGGAGATGCGCGTGGTTCAGCCTCGACAACAAGTCGAGCTCCGTGTGAAATTCTTTCGAGTTCTTCTTCATGTCCGGGGACACGACTGCCCTCTTAACGGCAACCACCGTCCCGTCGCCCAGCACCCCTTTGAAGACACACGAGAAACTCCCCTTTCCGACTTGCGACTCCTCCCGGAAACCGCCTGTCGCTCTCTCCAACTCCTCGTAGCTGAACATCTGAGCCCTCCTGATCTTTAGATCCTCCGGGAGAACTTTCCCCCTCTCCTTCTGGAATGTGCAATTTCTTTTCTTGACGGTCGACCGCTCGCCGGAACAAGTGCAGCTCCGTAGCCGGTAACGGACGTACATGACAGAGGTGAGGGAAACTATGCTGACCAAAAACACGGCGAAAGCAACTCCGGCGAGAATGACCGGCAACTGGAGGGGCCAGAGCTTGTTGGAATAGTTCTCCCCCTCGGAGCAGTGGGAGGAGCAGTCGGAGGAAATGCAGGAAGAGCAGTTGTAGGCGCACTGGCGGTCAGATGTCGGGGAGCAGCCGTCGTATTCGTACATCTCAACAGGGCATCCAGCAGAACAGGGGAGGCAAATCCCGTTTTCCGGCGACTTACAGGGGGAGATTCCACTTCCGTTGTTGAACCCGTAGAAACCTGGCCCACAGGGGCGGGGCCGGCAGATTCCGGGAGAAACCGCCATGGGGAGTGAACTGGGGAACCCAACTCCCCAGCAAACCGGCTGCAGGGACGACTCTGCGATGATTCCGCAAGTGAAGTAATCTCCGGCGGCGATCTCGTACAGCTTCACGCCGCCGGGAGGCGGGGTCGACTTCTCCACCCGATACCCCCAGCAGACAATCCCGCGATCAACCCTCCGAATCCCACAAGCGTGGAACCTCCCGCCGACCACCGTCAGGAAAGGTTGCCTGGGTTCCAGCCGGGAAACAGTGATGGCCTCTCGGAGATCCAAGCTTCTCCCCCAACAAACAACCCGAGAATCCGACCCGTCAAGAATCCCGCAAACATGGTACCCGCCGGCGGCGATCTTCCGAAACCTCGTACCCGTCGGAATCAAGCTGATAACCCGGCTGCTAGTCTCGTCCCCCCAGCAGAACACGCTCCGGTTCTGGGAAAACAACCCGCAGGTAAACTCCGACCCGGAAGAAATCGACCCGATCGGGCCATCAAACTGGAAGCTTCTCGTCATATTATACCCCCAGCAGTCAACAAAAGAAACATTCCGGTACCTCCTCCCCTGCAATGGCTTCCTGAGCCCACAAAAATGGTGATCTCCAGCGCTGATCTCCAGATACTCATTCCTCTGGTCCATGGGCTGCGGGACCCCCATCTGGACGAAATTGCTGTTCCCCCAACAATACGGCTGGCCGGAGTCCATCAGAAGCCCACACACGAAGTCGTTGCCGCCGGTAATGGCGAGAAAAGCGGAGTGGGAAGGAGTGGCGTAGATGACGGCGGAATTGGAACCGTAACAGGTGACAGTGTGGGATCCGTCGGGCTTGAGGCCGCAGAAAACGGGGCCGTACTCCCCGTACGAGACAGCGATTGTGGACATTGACCCCAGCCCGGACGAAACCCTAAACCAGATTACAAAGAACCCGAGAAAAACCAGAGCTTTATCTAGAGACTGACGCCGCCATCTCGCCGGAATAATGATGCCCATTACCGGAAAGTTTTCAACGTCTTTCAAATATATATATATATATATATATATATATATATATATATATATATATATATATATATATATATATATATATATATATATATATATATATCAATCAAACGAGACTTACTCAAATAAGGCAAAAGAGATCCAAAAATGATAATCATCAGAGCCAGAAAGACAATAAATATGATGAATCATAAAAAAAAAAAGAACACAACCCATGCTCCAAGATCACATCTTTATCGATCAAGAACCCATTACATATATGTATCAGAACTGGAAGAAAAGGGGTTGCTCTTCTGGGGCGGCCATTCTTTCATTCCATTGGTGTCTGGGTTTTTTGTTCTTCAGAGAATCAGAGTGATTGTAATCGCATTGGAGATCGAGGCGTTGAAAAGAAGAAGCCCTTCACTCGAGATCTTGATTAGGGAAAGAAGATGATGGACATGGGCATAGCTAGCGGCAGGGGAGATGGAGGCGAAGAACTTTGAGAGAGAGAGAGAGAGAGAGAGAGAGAGAGAGAGAGAGAGAGCATTTAGTGCAAATGGAAGAAATGCAGGTTTCTACAGAAGAGCAACGGGTGGGTGGAAGCAATAAATGGGGAATTAAATGGGAAAACGATCTTTGTTTTACTCATTTCTGGATTTGTGCACACATGTATGTCCACATTTCCTCTCCATTCTCCCATGCAATTTCAATGTACTTCTTCTTCTCCTTTGTCCTTTTCACTCCTCTTTTATTTGCTTCTGTTGATTTTTTTAATGTAATTTGAATCATACTATAGCTCATACTAGTTCTATTGGTCTCATTTAATCACTATTTAATAATATGAATTAATGTCATAATATGAAAGTGTTTAAACTTTTGTAAAAGAAGTAATGGATATAAAGATATTATAATTTGTTTAAACTTTTAAAAACCATCCGTATAGATAAATGACTCCACCCATTAAACTATTTTTAAATATCAGTTCTATTATACTCCCTCTCTCTTATACTTGGTATTAAATTTCTTAGTTTGAATTTTGTGGTCAAATTTTTTGAATTTTGATCACATCTTACGAAAAAATACATTAAATTTTAATACACGTTTAATACCAATAGATTCATTATTTTGAAATAATTTACTTTTATAATATATACTTCGTATTAATATATAAATACAAAAACTAATAACCAAAATGTTGCATCGGATCGGAGATAGTAAAAAATCAAATGCGAAGTTAATTTTAGGCGGATGGAGTAATAAATAACTAATATAATTACTAATTTTAATTGTTTTCAAGAGTTGGTTTTTTCTCTATAACTACATATTTACTTGTACACTATTCTTCATTCTTACTTCGTACTCGGTATTTTACTAATTCTCAAATAAATATTTATATTAAATTATTGTAAACTTTAATCTCTAATTTGATTTTTATATACGAAGCATATAAATTCATATAATTTCTAAATTTTAAGTTTAATACCTTTGTAATAATTTTACTCATCACACACACACATAGATATAATTTTTATTTTAATACCTTTGTAATAATTTTACTCATCAAAAAATCGGTGCAGTTCATGTGACATTGAGTCGATGATGTATGATCAACCAGGCCTCCTATGGTGCTTCTTTAAAAAAATTGATGGTTCCTAATCAATTCCCACCAACCCCCCCCCCCTCGTAACGCCAATTTGCTACAGTAGTGCCTCATATCGCAAATTTGCGATAATGGTGCCTCATATCACAAATTTGCTACAACGACCATTTAACAAATCGACAATACAATGAATAAATCACCCTAAATAAGAGCAAGATATAAAGCAAGTACCAAAAATTGGGTTACATGTTTTTATTCTAACAATTTGAGTAGACATTATGTTAATGCGACATTATGTGTGGATATTTCATAATACTTTCTGGTAATATATATAATCATAATTGACACTGTAATTATATTTTAACTGCTATTTCTAGAACAAAAACATGAATTTCTTATTTTGATATATTTTTAATAGTTTACTCCTAATTTAATCTTTTTTCCATTATGATTTAGAAGGGGGTCTAGGGGGTGCAGGATGATTTAGGTGGAAGAGTGGTAGGGCTAGAGGAACAATTAAATTTTCAAAGATAGCACCATAGGATGCCCGAGTCAACTAATGACATTCAAAACAAAAGTCACAAGATTCAGGCTATTAAAAATACTCCTAATTTAGTAGTATTTTTTTTCCATTATGATTTCGAAGGGAGCCTAGGGGTGCAGGATGATTTAGGGGGGAGAGTGGTAAGGTTAGGGACAATCAAATTTTCAAACATAACATCATAGGAGGCCCGAGTCAACTAATGACATTCAAAACAAAAGTTGATGAAATAAGAGATGTAGATGCTCTTAGAAAGAGTAGCCCATCAGCTATCCTTGAGTCCCTCACTTAGTTTTGGACACGTTTTCAGTTCAGAATCTAAACTGAGGATGCGTTTTGTTCAACTTATTTTTCTGCTTATTACTTATTTTTTTTAAACCAGATCAGATCTAATCAGTTTAGATCATAGTAGATCAAATCCAATCAGATGAGATCTAAATAAAATTAATATTGACATTATTAGTATTACTATTATTGTAGTTATTATTATTACTACTATTATTACTTTTATTATTAATATTATTATTTCTATTACAATTACTATTATTATTACTAATATTTCTATTATCATTACTATTACTATTATTATTACTATTATAATAATAATTTTAATTTTAATTTAAATTGAATTTATATCAGATAAGATCTAATCAGATCACATTAGACTAAATCAGATCTGAACCGCTCAAAAAAATTAGACCAAATCAAATCTTCAAAAATTCAGATCAAATGAGACAAACAGAACGGAACTTGATTTTGGAACGGGACGAGAAATGAAGATGTGGGAATGAAGGTGGGGTACCATACCAAAATGAGGGAGGGAGCCGGTTCTGGTTACCAACATTTAGGTACTCGAAGAGCCTGTTCGGTACCAATTCAAAAATGTTTATTCTTTTTTCTTTTTTCTGGGACTGCATTGGCTGCTAACTATTGTTGAACAATTATATAGCAATTTCAAACCGCTATATGTGGCAAGGGCAAGGGTACGTGAATAATTCCCTCCAAATCCTTTAACTTGCATGATACGGAGTGGAAATTATGTGCTCAACAAATACTTGCTCCATTTCATATTAACTGTTCATTATGAATTTTTTAAATACATTGAAAAGTGAATGAATGCATACATAAACTATGCTTATTCATTTATTTTTCAATATATTTAGAAAGTGTTAATAGATTATCATTCATTCATTTGTTATAACCCAATATAACTCTAAACTCTATTCGGGTATGAGAGGTCAGCATGTCCACAGTTTTATTCCTATAAAAACATAAAGATTGTTTCTGTTCTATCCTAGATGCATCGCTGCATTTACTATCCAAAACTTCATCAAAACTAAATAACAAGGTAAAATTAATGTGCCACTTTGATTTAGTCCATTATGCACTCGAAATTAAAACATTGTCAATAATGACTATTTTAGACAATTCTTCATTTTTTTATTGAATATTAAGAGTAGACATTTAATTCTGGACGAACGAAATCAAGAAAGCGTACAAATG
Organism: Cuscuta australis; assembly: GCA_003260385.1. NCBI lineage: Eukaryota > Viridiplantae > Streptophyta > Magnoliopsida > Solanales > Convolvulaceae > Cuscuta > Cuscuta australis. Next base: position 1,887,920 of record NQVE01000098.1, on the reverse strand, counting down.
AATCTTGACAGAGGGAGTTTATGACTTCTACTGCAACCAATGCCTGATCAATCTATTGCAAATTTGAAGAGAAAAATTATATGTGGAGAAGGGAACAAATTTGGGGGGGAAATGGGCAATAACAAGTGGGGTTCATTTATCACATGTCCATTGATTCAAGGGGATGAAAAGCTATTCTCAAAACATGACAAAGAAGGATGCAGAGTTGCAAGGAGTTGGGGGTGGGGGGTGGACCAATACCTGACTTGATATTTTTGTTTTTATAAATGAAGTGAAGAATGGAAACAAACCTGCAAGATAAATATATGAGTTAGCAAATCATCATACTGAAGCAAATCATGGCAGAGGTGAGGTTTGTAATAATGAAACTTACCTATACATATGTGGGTGTATTTGCTGCAGCATCAATGTGTGAGGCCTTTTAAACATCAGTCATGCATCACTGTCAAGTGCCAACAAATTAATACTCCTCCTTAAGTCACTCTTAAGTGTTCTCTTTTGCTTCTCCCACTTCTTATTTCTGCACGAGTTGTTTGTGTATTTCATACTTCCATCTTATTTACTCATGATAATAGACAGCTTGAGAGAGAAATAGAACTCATGCATACATAGACTTTTTTCACATTGAAATGTTGGGTTAGGACAGGTTAAGAAATTGAAAGAACATTGGCAAAACATTTCAAGTACAGCATATCAAATGAAATTTCCAAAATTCAAACACAGAAGATATATAGGCACTATCCCATAGACCAGCGAGGGTCAGAGAAACATAAAAGTTCCTTTTACAAACAGGTTAACGTGGCAAAAGTGCAAAACCATATAAGAACCTTGATCTTCTAACCGTTTCTGTATCTAGAAAAAGGAAAGATAAAAAGTTCAAACCTTAGAGGAAAGCCGTGTGGATCTTCTAGGAAAATTTTGAAGCCGGTTAGCACTTCTTAAATCTCTTCTACTGTTACAGCTATAATCCTTGTCAGATTCATCAATACTTCTCTTTCTCCTTTGTTTTCCATTAGATGCGAACTCTAGCCCCTTGAACAATGCACTGGAAAATACAAACACAAATAAAAGTAAACCACTTCAACATTCGGTGGTCATACGCATTGCAAAAACATATTGATTTGCTAGTAGAAATTACTCGGTATAGTCTCTCCCTTTCAGATGTATGCCATTTACATTTGAGCAGCAATATATGATGTCATTTCCCTGTAGCAAGTCCAGAAAAAAGAACAAAAATTTAATGTCATCACAACCAAGTAGAAAGAAATATTATACTCTAGCATCAACCAAATAATATATCACTACCCCTCCTGAAGAATCCCTGTGGTACAATCATGTACATACTAACAGGAGGATGCATGGGCTTCTGAAGAAATTGAAAATTCTGAAAACTTTACCACTGTGGCATCATTCACCAAAGTGACGTCATGAAGCACCATGGGCTTGTCATTCTGACTCATTCCCTCTTCTGCCTCAAATGTTATTACATCTTCACTCGAGAGTTGTTTATTTCCCAGGTTCTGAATCTCTTGACAAAAACTTCGAAAATTTTGTTTCTGCAAACTTTTAAAAATGTTTGCCTCATCTTCCCATCTCTTAAACCAATCTGATATGGACGAGTTCAAATCAACAACCAGGTTGATTCCTTTTTCCGATGTGGCCGAAAACTCAAAAGAAGCGGGTACTGACTTGACCCCAGATACAAACGTGCTTCCAAGACTTGATTGTGGAGAATGAACTTTGACTTTTGTATTGTTGTCCAATGAGTCCATGCCTTCAAAAGTTTCAGCACGTGCTGCCTGCATTAGCACAAATGAATAAGTAATCAAAAACTATTCCAATGCACAAATGAATAAGCAACCAGTAAGCTAAATCTCTAAAGACTACTCCAATGCACAATCATAGGGGAGCAAAACTGATACTTTGAATATCAAACTCACTCCAGTGTCTTGATGGATCTTGAATCTAGGGGTAGGACGAAAATAAGGCAATGGAACAGTAGAATAAGAAATCGGGGTTCGAGCTCGAGCATGCCCTCCACTACATTTATACATTTACATTTCCATATGCGTAAACTTAACTACGCCACTGATACAAGGCATCTATGGGGTGTTGGGCTCAATAGGCCAAATTATCGCCTCAATTCACCCATCAATATAGTTTTAACACATTTGTTGTTGGATTATCTCATGAAAATCATCCAGCAGTGGATCGTCACCGAATTGGGGGTGCACTATGGGGGGGCTGGGGGTGGGGAAAATCATCCGGGTAAATGGACCCAGGATTATAATGTGACACTCATTGCTACAGCTAGAGTCAAAATAACCTAGCAGATTAGGAACAGCCAGTTTCAATACATAAAATGATCACCAAAACGATGAGGAAGATATGATTCAGAAGGCTTTACCTAGGGCATGTAAGTGCAGATCGCAGAGACGTGATAACATCTAAGCTTCGGCGGTTTAGGGCAAACTTCACAGGTGAGAGAGATGAGGTGAGAATTCGGATCCGGCGGCGGATCGGAGCACAACCGCACAACAGCCTACTAGAATGCGAAGTGCTGAGAGCTTGATCAGATCCGCCCGTTTCCAGAGCGGGAAAACTCTTTTTAGAATTAGGAACCGCCGCCTAATCGCCGTCGAAACACTGTAAAGATAATTTCACATATTTCACTTTCCTATTTTTTCCTCTAAGGGTTCCATAAAATTTCTTTCTTTAACCAAATTTTACTCGCACAGTCACACACTTTCCATTTTTAAACCAATACTACTTGTGTCCGAAAAAATTGTAGCATTTGACTGTTTATTTATTCTTTAACTGTTCATTGATTATTATTACTTGATAAGATAAAATATTTTTGTTATCATTAATCTTGTAAATTTTTTGGCGTACATTTTAAATATGTAAATTTTATTTTTTATTTCTATCGATCCTTCTTTTGACAACAATATTTATTTTCATATTATGACAACAATGAGTCAATGACCCATAGTGCTTCTTTTGAAAAATTTATGGTTTCTACACACTAACTCTCCTCCTAAACCCACCACTCCTCCTTGCCCCTACCCCAAATTGCCGATTGGCTACATTTTTACTATAGCCAATCAGCGGTTTAGGGTGGGGAGTGCTAGGGTGGGGGCATGGAGTTAGGATAGGAACATCAATTTTTTGAACGAAGTGTCGTAGGTCTTGTTGTCATACTATGACATCAAGGTTTGTTGTCAAAAGAATCCAACAGTATTTTTATATTAATCTTTAAATAAAATGAATTGAAAAAACTCAAAAATTTACTTTGTTTAGCGTGATATTGTAATCTTTTTGGATCAGATGGACTTTGTGACTACCAATAATTCTTTCTCCTCTAAATAAGTTCTAATCATATCCTTTTCTAATTCTCTACAAGATTCTTAAACACCGTAAAATCAAAGTGTCAAAAAAAAATATGGGATAAGAATAATTTCAACAAACTTGTTCATTTGATTTTTGAAGCTAACATTTTCGATTATCTTTCGAATGATATCTTTTAATAGTACAAATTAAGTTTAAAAGGGGAGTAAAATTAAACATTACTATTAAGTAATCATTTGATAGATGATATCCTAAAATTTAGCACAAAAATTATTATTCATATCAAACAGACACTAACGTTATCTTTGAATTAATAAAATTTGGAGGGAAAAAATTTAAACAGTTTTTTTTTTCATTTATTTTCACCAAAATAGGAGAAATTTTGTTTTTCCCTCTCTTAATACATTGTGCCTCCTTATTTTCTTTTTCCTTCAAACTTTTTTTTTGCAAACCTAACACAGTGGAAATACTTTAAGATTGGAAACTACTCTTTCGCTTAGAATGGTTTACTTTTACACTTTCTCTTTTCTAAGACGCCCAATATCAATTGATCATTTACCATCCATGGCTCATTTGCAGAATTTTCTATAATATTAGCATGAGAGAGAGTAATCTTACACCATTTTATTGATGAAAAATTATTACACCAATTCAATTGGAAATCCTACAATGCTACAATTATAAAATTGGTAGTTCATACTCCTCTAACCCTCCGATAAACTCCCAACCCAGCCCGTCCTTAATGCACCCTCGTACCCATCCAATTGCACCATCCAAAATTTATTGTCAAACTTTTTACTCAAAATTTGGATGGTGCAATTAGAGAAATGCGTTAGGGACAAGCCAGGCTGTGGAGATTTATCGGGGAGTTAATTGGTACTATAAGATTACCTTCCTCTACTAACACATGTTGACGGATAGAACAAATAAGCCATGATAGAGATTATGGGTTAGACAATGGGTTCGAATTTACCACATATACCAAACACTAATTTCATAGGAACATGGTAATAAAATTGCACACATTTTCATTGTATGTTTTTATCCTATCCCCATGGCATGTCCAAATTGATTAGCGTCCATTTGAAACTCAAAAAACATTACAAAACCCTCAGGCGTAACATGAAATAAGTACGGTTTTTTGTAGACCTGGCAAAAAGTGACCCGACCTGTTTTTGACCCGAAACCCGACCTGAAAACACTGGGTTTTGAACAAAGGTTTTGATGACCGAACCCGAAGTTGACCGAACCCGAAATGACCCGCTAAAAAAGGGTCAAACCCGACCGAACCCGAACCCGACCTGACCGACCCGCTAAAGTAAGAATTTTTCAAAATTGTACACTTTTTTACTCGTTTTTAGTGTATAAATTTATATTTTCAGACAAAATTTTAATGATATTGCATAATTATCTTACTTTTTCCCCAAAACATAAGCATTTTTAAATTCCTTATATAGATTTTTATATCTAAATACTACTTTAGAGTTTACAATAAAATAATTTTATAGATTTAATACTTTTTTTTGATATTTTAAATTTATTAATGTGAATTTAAAAATTTAAATAACCAAAGTCATAACCCGTTGGGTCGACCCGAACCCGATGACACTGGGTTATGAACATAGAATTCTCAACCTGAACCCGAATTGACCCGAACCCGAAATAACCCGAAGTTGAAGTGACCGAACCCGAACCCGACCTGACCGACCGATTTGCCAGCTCTAGTTTTTTGTGTCCAAAGTCCAAACCATATTTTGTTGTTCGTTTCCAGTTTTCGCCACATGCACCGAGCCTATATTAGTCAAAAACAAATATACGAAAAACATATGCATATAAAGCCCTCCTTCAAGTTGGCTATTATTATTCAAGAGTTGTTTGGTCTGTGTGTCCAATCCTGCGAGCGACTCTACTGGGAGGATTTCATCAAAAAACAGTAAATGCAGACTGAATGGTGGACGAAACCCGGGAGGCAAGGGTCTGAGTGGCAAATGCTTGAAGCTGCTTCTTCGCATCTGCAAAGGGAAATCGATCAAAAGCTTCAGGTATTAGACAGTTAGAGAATAATGTTCGATGCTTTGCAGAAGAGAAAGAGTGATCTAATAATACTTCTGGATGCTAAATTTTGCCATAGTAATAAGATCATACTCGTCTCTATCAGGTGGTTAAACTACACAAAGATGTAGCAATATATCCAACATAGTTTTTATTTAAAAAAACAAACATGTTGGGATGCTTCCCAATGTTGCCGAAAATGGGAAGGGCGGGTTTATGACATTGCAGAAATAGGACATAGATGAAAAGGTCTATTAGACTTAAATTTGTCTCCCTATATGAGATACCCACTGCTGCTGCACCTTATTTCTTGTGCATTGACCCTATGTTTGGTTTGAGGAATGTGAGGGAAAAGAAAAGAAAATGAGATGGAAAACACTTTTTCTTGTTTTGGTTAGAGAGGAAAAGAAAAGTAGATGGAAAACAAAATGAGAGGAGATAATTGACTAAAAAAGGAAAACAACTTTCCTTCCATTTTGTAAGAAAAATGCGAGATAACTCTCTTTCTTTCCTTCCAAATTCCACAAACCAAACATAGCATAAGTAGCAAAAAAGGAAACACGCAGAGTGAGATCATTCATTTGCATCTCAGAACTCATACACAGATTATTTTACACGGAATGGAAGAAATCAGCAGAAGTGATGGGTATTCGCAACTTATCTGGTTTCAGTATTGCTAATTAATGCACAAGATGATAAGGTTGTTAATGCTACTGTGGTTATCTCATACAGTGCTCGACTGACAAATACAACAACAACAAACCATGTGCCTGTGTGTATTTCAAATTTTCAATATGCCCAATAGTCCAGCACAAATGAAGTAAAACAAATGACCTCATGGGCGAGAGAGTAACAATGGTAACTGTGTTGATTGTCGGCGAACAAGTTATGAACAACAAAAACTTTACCCCAATGCCTCAATGGCTCCTGCCCATTACAGGGTAAGGTGGGGTCGGATGTACACAGTCTGACCCCTATGTATAAAACATAGAGCGGCTGTTTCCAGATGACCATGATGAGCGTCGAAAGTTGCATTGACTAACTGCTACTTCACAATTGCAAGAAGCGCAGACAGTTTAAAGAGTCAATTTTCTTTATTTCATCATTACCCCAAAGCCAAAAAAATAGTGAATCTTTGGCTCCACATGAGAATGGAAAATTATAAATAGTGAACAAGTTATAAACAATGTAAGAAAATTATAAATCAGGCCTTCTACTCTCTTTTTATCATGAAGATAGTGTTTGAAACAATGATGTGCCTGGGTGTGCATAAACATGCAAATATGCAATCAGACAGAGTATTTAGGTAGGTCACAAAGAAGAGATTTTTTCTACCGACCTTTGTGGCATCTTGTAAACCCAACAATATTTGCAATGCTGAGTGTCAAGCACACTCCAATAATAAGGAGATAGTCAGCTTGGAACCTAATAAGCGAGAATATTGCGAGGAAGATCCAAGCAACCGCCTAATCACACCCCATGTAAAATATCAGATGTAGTATTACATATAGATAAATGCTCCGTAGAACAACATGAAGCAGTAATGACAAATCTTAAAGATGCTATTGAGTTCCATCACTATTAGCACATTAATCCCAATTGCGAACTAGTTTGGGTCGACGGCATCAGTTTATAGTGCCGATTAATTGTATAAAACTAAGTAAATCTAAATTCATGCAAAAAACATAGTACCAATGTTTTAAGCTGGATGCCACAGCCTTCATAAGAAGGAATAATGAAGTTTAGAACAAGGCACACTGAACATATGCTATACTTTCAGCCTTCACACCATGTTTGGTTAAAATAATTTGAAAGGGAAAAGAAAAGAAAATGAGAGGGAAAATAGCTTTTCTTGTTTGGTTAGAGAGGAAAAAAGAAAAGAAAAGTAGGACAAGAAGAGAAGGAAAAATGTACTAAGAGAAGGGAAAACCTAATTCCTTCCATTTTGGTGAGGGAAATGAGAGAAAAGTCAGAAAACTATTTTCTTTCCTTTTCTTTCCAAATTCATTGAACCAAACATGACCTTAAGGATTTCAGTACACATAAATATGGAGTATATTATCTGTGTTCCTCAAAAGTTTAGCACTAAAACTGGATTACATAAATACATGATAGCATTGTTTGAGGAAATCATTTTGTGGTCATTGGTGTTTCAAAACGTTTTTCAAAGTAACTGACATTGTAATTTGGTTCAAACCCATAACTGCCAGGTTGACCATATTATATCACAAGTCTAAAACAATAGGGATTTAAACTTCCAAAATAAATATTTCAGACACCCTATAAATAAAGCATACACAAGAATTTTCTAAATCGCCTCTCCCTTGATCGGTGTTTTATAGAAATTTAGGACGGTTCTGATTTTGAATAAAAAACAAAACATTATAGCGTATTTTCAGTTTCCAAACACAGATAACCCTACTGCAACATGGCCTGATGGCAAAAAAAATATTGTATGCCACACATTTTTTACTTACTGTAAGGTATAGGGTCCACCAGAAAAGCCAAGAATCCTTCTTATTCAAGCGAGCCAATGACTGCACATGAAATGATAGAACAAATGATACGCATGTTCAATGAAATGGTAAAATAACTTCAACAATTATCATTTATCAGAACGAGATTTTAGAAAAAGACACTGTATCAGACTATCAATTGCTAACAGATGCACAAAGCAACTGCAAGGGATTGCTGCCCACCTCTTGGTCGAGGGACTCAAATTTCCACACACTTTCACCCGCATCGTTAATTTCATTCCACCATCTCAAACCCACCAAAATACGCCCACTCACATTCTTAACAACCCAAAAATCAAGAGCAGCTAGCAGAACAGTGACCACGAATATGATGACAAAACTGTCAACAAATAGAGCTGAAAGTATGTAAAACGCCAACGCTGCAGCCTGAGAAATGAATCCAGGAAAAAGCGTTAGCATTTAAATTTCAATTTGGTCCTAAAAATAAAAGGAGCTATATGCACTTGACCTTGAAGACCACGTGAAAGAAACATATATTGGGGTGTGCATAGTTCTCCCCTGCAGGCTGAGCATAGAAAGTAAGAAAATTGTAGTAAGAGTTGATACTCTACAAATATTCTGTATTTCTAAGTCCATAGGTTTTTGAGAAAAAAAATATAAAGGGGCAGCAGTCAAGTTGTAGATCACGAGGTTGCATTGGTGACATTAATACACTACGCACACAAAGGAAATGCGCAGATCCAAATTTGAATTTACAACAGATGCCAAGTTATTAAAAGTTTAAAACTATAGCAAGTATGGCCCTATCCACTAATATGACTTTTTCCCATCCTCTTGATCTATTCTAGTATAACTTTTACAGAGTACAGTGACTGAGCAATAAATCATGACTATGTTGCAATAAGAATCTCCTTGACTAAGATGATCAGTAAACCAACCACAGTCAATTCACTGTTTGTTCCAATAATTTGTTTCCTCATCTACTAACAGCACCAACATGGTCATCGGTCATTTCGCTCTACACTGTAATCAGAAATAACATTGTATGAACCAAATTTATACATGTCTGGATGTTCTCAGCAGTATTTAAACTAGAATTATATGATGGAAAAGTTCATTATGGTGAAAGGCTAATTAGCAATTTTTCATCACCATGCCTACATGATTAGTCTTCCACATCGAATTTGATTTACTCGTAAAACACCACGATGACATATATTGCCAGCCTCCTGAAACAGTCTGAGCTGCCTAACTTGCCCTCGTTCTAAATATAGCATTTACCATCTTAATTTGTGCACTTCTCACATATCATCAACTATGCTCCTCTCGCACACACAGAATCACACCAAGTTTTAAATTCATAAAACTATCAATTTATCAAAACACCTGAAAATCATATCAATCTTGACATCTACATGAATTGTCCAATGTCCCCACATACAAAGAAAACTAAGCAGTGATGTCAAAGGTTTAAAAAATATATAAAATTACCTAAACACTTAAGTACAGTCTCAAAAACGTTTTGATGCATGTTAGTGTGATTAGATGGGCCAAAACAGTCCAGTCTTGAGGTAGTACTCTTTGTTCTTGAACAAGACAAGTCCATCTTTGTTGGACTGATGCAGCCAATTAAAATGGTAGACTAATATTTCATTCCATCCAATGTAGTCCAATCCCCATGGGATACTAAACCTGGGACATAACTATAATGGGCAAAATTAAGCCAAGACTATCTCTAACACCAGCTACCAAGAAGGGGTAAGATCCGTGTACACACACCCTCCTCAAACCCTATTTTTTGTAGAATTTTACTAGAACTGTTGTTGCTGCACTGATTCATGAAAGAACATGGGGGCAGGGTATACTTCACATTCTTACTTTATACAGTAAATTCCAAAATCCACAAGTAAATAAAATAATGTATCAATGCTTACATAAACTCTTATTTTTTTGATAAACGAAATTAGTCACAGTCACTCACTATTCACTAACATAGATCCCTTGTTCCAACTCTTTCCCTAACTTCATCATTCTTATCAAGTCTTCTTGCAGAAAAAACACCTTATAAAGTCATAAACTATTGTAGTAGTTAATTTGTTTAAAATCAAGCATTCCTAATCCGTCGATTCCAGTAGCTCTACCGGGAGTAAGTTTCAAACATCACCTCACATCCTACTCTTTTCTAAATCCAGTAAATCTGTAGCAATTTTTCAAAATACGATCAATTCAACTAAAGAGGGTTGTTCTTCGTTATATCATCTATTCATGGCACATGTTGCAAATTTAGTGAATACTATGACAAATTTTAAGATTCATGTACAGATACACAATTGCACGATTTGCATCGACAGATCTATCCAAACAGAATCCCGAGCAAGTCATGGCCGGAAAATTTAAGCGTCATTGTAGAAGAAAACAATATAACATTCAGCTAAGAAGCGAATAAATAATCATTAAAAAAACAAAGACCTTACAGGATTCAGATCCATTTCTGGAGAACTCAAATGCAGGAATTTTCAGGATTGCCTTAGCGGTGTGATCTGCTTCCCCTCTTCGCCTCCACCCGCGACTTTCTTTCTTCTTTTACTCAGTATTTGCCATTTGGTGCCGAGGCGTGAAAGGCTGCTTTCAATCTGTGCGCTTATTATGAGTATTCTTTTTAGACTAATTGAATCCTCTATACATTTCTTAGTAACAAAATGTTCATTTTTAAGTAAGAGTATTAGCAATGGCAAGACAAAAATGAAATGTCACACAATGACATGGATTATTTTAATTAATAAAAATAATTCAGTCATCGTGTGACAAATGAGTGGAGTATCGTAACATACAGTGGCAAGTCATTGTTTTGGTCTATTTTTGTATTTTTCAATAATTCTTAATTATAAAAAATTATTTTACACGTCTTTGATTGTATTATTTTACTCCGTGAAAATAATAACAACCATTTTCACATAAATCAAAACATGTAACGAGCTATTACATTAAACATGTAAACTGTTAATAAATAAATTTGAAATTAATATTGTTTTTACAATATGATTTAAAATGAGATAAATAAAAATGTTGAAATATGTGCAGTGGTTTGTTATTCCAGAATGAAGCGAGGAAAACAGATTTTAGGGTGAATTTTTAACTTGAGTTTTAAAAATAAAGCAAAGAAAATATACTCCGTGTAATTGCTGGGAAAACTTATGTGGCATTGCTTTAATGTGCTAAAAGGTAAAGAATAAACTTTATTTGACAATCAAAAGAAAAAAATCACTGGAACATAAAGAATAAGCAAAAACGGAATTGGTGACGCCAGAACAGAGATTCACAAACCTGGTGACTGCCGATTGGTGACGCCGACGCCGGAACGGAGATGGTGAATGCGAGCTCTTGGCGTGAATGGCAGGCCCGCCCAATCATTATAGAAGGCCCTGTACAAATGAGCAACTTAAGCCCCTGAGTCTTGAGATAAAAAGAAACAATTCAACAAAAAAAATTGAACCATTTAAGATGCAAAAATCACCTATCAAATCAATTTAACACACTTAGATAAATATTCAAACAATGCTAAATTAAAATATTGGTGCAAAAAACACAATTGAGATATTTTGATTTGCCTTTAAGTTCAAAACTATTTACAAATTAGAAATGCTATAGTGACAAACAAAGAATCTACACAAATCACAAACTTAGTATATTATTATGATCTCACTAGTCAATATGAACAAGATGCACTCAAATAATTAAAAATATATAAAATTAAAATCACAAAAAGCACATTTATAAATTTTGTGAACTCTTTGTTTGTAACTAACATTTCTTTTCACAAATGAAATTGTAATGTCTACAAAGTAAAAGCTGAAAAAGGGAACAAAAAATAGTTTTTAACGCCTAAAAAATATAGTGCCAAATAAATACTGAGTAATCTAAAACTGAAATTGTAATTTCTTATTTTTTTTCTTTGTTCAATCCAGGGAAAACATATTCTTTCAAAAATTAATTTTTAGAACAGTAAAACAATGAAACAAATCAAAATAGGTTAAAAAGAGTTGCAATGAAAATCAATTAGAGTAATTAATGGTTGATCATTGACAAAAAAAGAATAAAAATCTAAAAGTATAAGTCATGCAATTGAGGAGTGCCATTGACAAAAAATAAATTGAATTAGGAAAAAAAACTAAAGCATAAAAATCAAGAACTCACCACTCCAGAGGAGAAGCTGAGGAACTTTGTGTTCGACTAGGGGGAGCCGCGGAGGAAACGATGAGGCGGAACACTGAATAGTCCTTTCTTATTAATTATTGAGCTTGAGTAATAGAATAAATCTAGTATTGGGCTAAAGATAAAATTAAAAATGGGCCCTTATATTTCGGAGGCCCTGTGCAAGTGAACCTAATGCACTTGCTTATGGGCGGGCCCGGTGAATGGTGAGGACCGAGAACTCTAGAAGACGAGAACGACGGCTGGGAATCTGGGATTTGGGACTTTTTGCCCAGTGCCGACTTGGGAGACGGGTTGGGAATTAGGTAGGGAGAAGGGCTGGGAATTGGGTTTTTTTAAGTGGGCTATAACAAACATATTTGGTCTGGGCTTACATATATAATATAGTATTTAATAAACATATTATGGGCTCGGTTATTCGGTCGGTTTCGGTTAACATCGCCCAAAACCGAAACCGATAACCGAATTAACCGAAATTAAAACCGAAAATCGAAATCGAATTTGAAATTGCGGTCGGTTCGGTTAAAGTGTGTCGGTTAATCGGTCGGTTCGGTTAAATTGCTCAGCTTCTACCACTATATTTGTACTAAGCCTTCCACTACTTTTAATTAAAAAAAAATCTAACATTCCGGAACTGTATTGGACCCGAAACCGGCCGGTTCTAGTACCTCACCTCCCCCGAGCAGGTACCGCTGTAGCAGAACCGGATCCTGAAAGGGGCCGGCCTACCCGTAGTGGGTTCTATTGGGGGCAACAAAAAGAAAGGAGATAAAGAGTGGGGCCGGAGCAGTGTGTGCGTGCCTTATCCACATTACAAAGCCACACATTCAAAGTCAAAAACTCACTGTCTCAGAAACCTACAGAGCATTACGCAAACAAAAATGGTGAGACTGGTGCCCAATAATCTTCTTGCACAACCCAAACACCTCCCTTCTTTGCCCTCCATCTATTCATCATCATCTTCTTCTCGCTCTGACTTCTTCAATGGCGCCCAGTTACCTGCAACTGCCCAGGTGAGAATCAAAAGGCTTGTCTCTGCTATGGAAATTTCAGCAGTTCTAACCATGACCCATATTATTATTATTATTATTAAAATTCATTAATCATTGAAATTTAAGTAACCTGGTACTGGTTAATTAGCAGTTCTGGGGGGCATTTGATGATTTTGATCTTGTTTTTGTGCTTTGTGTTCATATGCTACTCTCAATTTAAGGCCTAAATATTCAGAATTTGGGTGCTGGGCGATTACAAACTCACATAATAACTGAAATTTTCAAAATTCAATAGAGAAAATGAACTGGATTTGCCAATTATTCAACAATGTCTGCAGTCTTCCTTGACAAAATTCAATCTTTCACCTTAGATTCACCATATTCCATGTTCTTTTACTAAAAGAAGAAGTGTACGAAACATGTCATTTATTAGGATTAGATGATGAATGCTTTTTGTCATGGACCTAAGGTCACAGTGTCACACAAGAACATTCTCACTGCATATCCTTATAACAATGTATTGCCTATATGTGTGTCCTTGCTTAGGGCCTTAGGCGGTCATGTTCTTGTTACATGTGGAAATGGATTAATGCGATTCATTTATCGTTTTTCGTGTGAATGTAGTATAAGAAGAAGGTGGCAGTATGTGAACCAAATGGGGGACTGCAGATTTCTGCAAGTGCCAAAAAGGTCCTTATAATGGGGGGCACCAGATTCATAGGTGTCTTTTTGTCAAGGCTTCTTGTCAAAGAAGGGCACCAGGTTCATATATTTATGGCAACTGGTTTTTGGGTTTTGGTTGGAAAATCTATTATTGTGCCCTTGATGTTAAGCACTGTATAGGTCACTCTTTTCACTAGAGGAAAAGCCCCAATTGCACGCCAATTTCCGGGAGAATCAGATGGTGACTTTGCTGATTTCTGTTCCAAGGTTGTCTGCCAATTTCACCCATTCATTGTCACTACAAAGAGCCATACTTGTTTACTGCTTCACTTTGATCTTATTCTAAGAAGTTTATCATATGTTAACATTTAAACAAACAGATATTACACTTGAAGGGAGATAGAACGGATTATGATTTTGTTAGGAGAAGTATATCTGCTGAAGATTTCGATGTTGTGTACGACATAAATGGTATGTATGTGTGTATGAATGATGGTTAAACAACATCCTTTTGTCTTTAGCATTGCAAGTTCAAATCATATTTTTCATCTTTTCTTTTTGCACTTGGAGATGATACTTTTTTTAAAAATAACACTAATAATTTCAGGGCGTGAAGCAGTTGAAGTAGAACCCATATTGGATGCATTGCCTAATCTTGAACAGTAAGCTCGAAGCTTGGGGGGTGTGGGGGACGAGGAGGAAATGTGGAGGCGGGAGAAACGAGGGAGGGAAAATGGGAGGAAGAGTTTGCTGTTTTCTCTCCTTTTCCTTACATCCTCCTTTTCTTTTCCTTTCTAATCAAACACCCAAATGGTTTTCCCTTACTATTTTCTCTTCTGAATCCATGAACCAAACATTTTCTTACACTATGTTTGGTTAAAGGAAATTGGAAGGAAAAACATAATTCTCTTATTTTTCTCACCAAAATGAGAGGAATTTAGTTTTCCCTCCTCGTAGTATATTTTGCCTTCTCATCATTTTATTCCCCTTCCAGTTTCTCTTTCTTTTCCTTTCTAACCAAACAAGAAAAACTCTTTTCCTTTACTATTTTTGCTTCTTTTCCCTTCTGAATCCATGAATCAAACATAGTGTTAGGATTGGAGGGAAGTATTCCTTTTGAGTTTTACTTTTCTCGTGCTGAATCCTTAGGTACATATACTGCTCCTCTGCTGGTGTTTATCTCAAAACTGATTATTTGCCCCACCACGAAGTTAGTATGTACATTCACTTCATCTATATTTTTGTTCTTCAGCTTTGATTTACAATCTAAATGCATCTGAGTGAATGTCTTGACACACTATTTTTAAACATACAACAAAAACCAAACTTGGGTTGCTGCTGCTATTGACAGACAGATGAAGTTGATGAAAAGAGCAGGCACAAAGGGAAGCTGGAGACAGAGAGGCTATTGCAATCACGAAGCAGCCTTAGTTGGACTGCCGTAAGGCCGGTCTATATATATGGGCCCTTGAACTACAATCCAGTCGAAGATTGGTTTTTTCACAGGCTCAAAGCAGGCCGCGCTATCCCAATTCCCAACTCCGGGATGCAAGTGACCCAACTTGGTCATGTCAAGGTTAGTCAACCAAATGGCATTCGTTAGTTTAACACAAGAATTTTGGGATTTGAACCAGTATTGTATGCAGGATCTTGCAAGAGCCTTTGTTCAGGTTCTTGGCAATGAAAAAGCAAAGAGACAAGTGATTAACATATCTGGAGAGAAATATGTCACCTTTGACGGATTTGCAAGGGCATGCGCGAGGGTAAGTGTTCATCATCATCTTCTTCTTCTTCGTGTCTATCTGAAAGGCATTGGGAAATAGAGAAATGACTGAAGAAGTGTATGTATATATGTGTGTAACTTTGTGTTTTTAACAGGCTGGTGGGTTCCCGGAACCTGAGATTGTTCACTACAACCCCAAGAAGTTTGATTTTGGTAAAAAGAAAGCATTCCCATTTCGTGACCAGGTACCCGTTTGGCAGACATTTTCATTTTCACCTTACAAGATCTTCATTGTTCCTGCTTGGGAGCGAGCCCCAGACTTTAAAAAATCTTTTTTTTTGTTTTCTTGGAATACATGAACACTATATTATGTTGTGTTTGGAAATTGTAGCATTTCTTTGCGTCGATTGAGAAGGCAAAGCAGTTGCTGGGGTGGAAACCGGAATTCGGGCTGGAGGAAGGTCTTAGGGACTCCTACAACAAGGACTTTGGCCTCGGCACCTTCCGGAAAACAGCTGATTTCTCAACGGATGATTTGATTCTTGGGAACTTTTCCTAAAATCCTCCTTTTCATTGTGCACATTATTCCTGGAAATGAAAATGAAATGGTTCTGCAGCACAAGCATAGATTTATTAAAAGAAGAGCTAAATGAATTTTTATTGCCAACATATATTTAAAAAAATAAACAAATACTCTGAAAACTTAAAAAATAATTGCAATGTGTGGGTCCATTATCTCCTCCCCATTTTTTTCTCCCAAAAAACCTCACCACCATAAAGATATCACATTTCTGCAATGGCCAACCATTGTCTTGAGTGATTTCCTTCTCCAATATCTCTTCAACATATATCTGTCTCAAACAAATTTCTCCTCAACTTGCACCCAAAATAGCTTAGGCCTTCACTCCCCCCCCCCCTCCTCCTCCTCTTGGTTTCACGTACAACCCGTGAATTTACCATCTTAGCCTCGTCCAAACATCCATCGCCCTCTGTGCAATGGACATGGACGAGCTCAGAAGAGTTTTCCAAATGTTCGACCAGAACAGCGACGGGCGGATCACCAAAAAGGAGCTGAATGATTCGTTGCAGAAGATGAGAATCTTCATGCCAGAAGAGGACCTCGCCAAAATGATTGAAAAAATTGACGCGAATGGGGACGGGTGCGTGGACATAGACGAGTTTGGGGCAATGTACCAGTCAATCATGGACGAGAGGGACGAGGCAGACGGGGATATGAGGAAGGCATTCGACGTGTTTGACCAGAACGGTGACGGGTTCATCACCGTGGACGAGCTGAAGTCGGTTTTGGCATCGCTGGGACTCAAGCAAGGGCGCACGGTCGAGGACTGCAAGAAGATGATTGTGACGGTGGATGCCGACGGCGATGGAATGGTGAATTTCACTGAGTTTAAGCAGATGATGAGAGGGGGTGGGTTTGCTGCTTTGACATGAAAAAGAAGAAAAAAAAACACACACACACACACATATGATATTGTAAATATCATCATATACTAACTAGCACGGACATTTTTGTTGACAATATATTTTACTTGTAAGTTGTAAATATGATATTTTTGACTGGCTTGGTCTCATGAAGCGAATCCAAGAACCATGACATTTTTTGAATAGGTGGATTTGAAGGAATTTTTTTTGATGGAAATATGGTATAAATAGATGTCTAAAAATCAATTCTTTCAGTTTTCCTTCCTTTTTCTTTCTCCTCTCAGGGAAATGCCTTACCCTTTTCACTTCACTTTTTACTTTTATTTTATAACATTTATTTTAATTTATATAATTAAACTAAAATAACAAAAATTACTTCAAACATTTAAAGTTATACTACCTCCGTCCCAATTTATAACGCCTGTTTCGGTTTACGATGTTTGACTGAAATTATTTTCAAACCATTTTATATGACAAATGATATAGAATTAAAAAATAAAAGTTACATATTAAAAAACTACATCAAAAGATCTACAAAACTAGTAGTGACAATAATATTTTATTTTATCAAATTGCTAACGAAAATAGAGAAAGAAAGTGAATAAAGTTTGATCCTGTGAATAGTAAACAAGCATTATAATTTGGGACGGAGGGAGTACATTTTAATCAAATTAAAAGTAATAATAAAATTGAACATCTCTGCATATATACTTTTTAACCAATGTATGGAAGAGTTGCCCCGTAGGCCTCGAGCAAACACACTTTTTGAGAATAAATTTGTGATCACATTCCCATAAAGTGTTATTAAGTACAACTAACTTCATGATCAATTCAAGATTTTTGTTGAATTAAGCTTTATTTAACCGAGTAGTATTCTTACATTTTGGTCTTCCCATTAAATCTGGAGTAACATAATACAACCCAAACCGAATGGTCTATAACATCAGAAACTTTGTCTTGGTCTTCGTCGTTGAAGAGGATGTTGTTTACTCTTTGGACATTTTGGGAACGCCACTTTATCCCCCCCCCCCCCCCCCCCAAATCCTCTAACTGAACATCTCATATCACAACGAGAACCGTCGCACCGCAATTCAGGCTAATATATTGATCCAATCAAATTTTATCTCGTAATTGATTTGTTTGATTGCATTTCTTGAATTCAACTTATTACATGCGAGGATCTCTTCATAACTCGATAGTATAACGAATCGCATACGAAACGCTTTCAGATCAAAGTTATTTCGGGGTATACGAAATACTTCAATCGGATAAGACGTTAATCCACAACAAGCACTCGAAATCTATCCCTCAATCCATACCACGAGACTCTATTTTATAGAGTCGAAAATTTTCATGATCGGACATGAACGTTCGTGTACATTCGCACGGGGAAGAAGAAAGGCGCGACTTTGAACAAAAGGTCTCTTGCGGTTTTAGGGTCTATTTCGACGTTATCCACTTGTTCGAGTCCTTTACCGTTTTGGACTCCGATCACGAAAATCTTGAGGATTTTCATAAAGAAACAACGTCCGAAATAAAAAATTTCCAAGCCTACCCCGGCCAGGGGCTCTGCCCCTTGGACCCCACTACCCGGGGGCTGCCGCCTCCGGACCCCTAGAGTGAATTTGTAATATCGTTGAACGATTGCGCACTCCGCGCCTCCTAACTCGTTTTACAACGTATATTTAAATTCTTGTCCGATCTAAGTAAATCCAATTACACAAAATAAACCGATGACACTAAAATCACCAACATAGAACACAAATTGATATGTCAGAATTATCTACAACATGACGGTTTATTGGATCGTTGAACAGTCTAGAAAATGAAGAAGGCGATAAGGAAGAGAGATTATTGAGACTGTCGTAGTCAATAATCAACCTCACCTGACTGTTATTATAGAAGCAAATTGTTACTTTACTGACACTTCCCATTCTGTTGTTGCGTAACTTATTTTTTGAAATGCTAACTGATAAATAGGTACCAAGAAATTTATTGTGATAAGAACGTTACTATCATGATTTGCAATTTTGAGGATCCTGAACAAAATATTGGCTGAATTTTCTTCCCAATTGGCTATTGCAGCATAATCACTGTGATAGAGTCATTGGGAGAGTTGTGCTGCAAATTGTAGAGGACGGCTACACAACACATCAAGGTAATGCCATATTTTTCTTTCCCTTTCAATTTCTTGTCTTTAATTTAAGATTCTTTGATTTTATTAATTTTGGGCCCCAAATTGGAACCAAGGTTGGAGACACCCGAGATTTTGAACATGCCGGGACCCAGTCACTCACTCGGGTCTAAATCTTGACCAGGTGAGCAGTTTGGTTTTTTCTTGATTCTTCCCTGACTTTGCCCAAGTGAAAAGTGTTCTGGAAAAGATATCGAAGATCTCGGTAGGCATGATGTTCCCAGTCTGATCGGGCTTTTTTTCTGTTGGAACCGATGTGCGACCGATGCTCCCTAGACCTGGCAAAAAATGAGCCAACCTGTTTGTGACCCGAAACCCGACCTGAAAATAATGGGTTTTGAACAGAGGTTTTGATGACCGAACCCGAAGTTGACCGAACCCGAAATGACCCGCTAAAAATGGCTCAAACCCGACCGAACCCGAACCCGACCTGACCGACCCGCTAAAGTAAGAATTTTTCAAAATCATACACTCTACTACTCGTTTTTAGTGTATAAATTTATATTTTTAGATAAAATTTTAAATATATTGCATGATTATCTTACTTTTCCCAAAACTTCAGCATTTCTAAATTCCTTATATTGATTTATATATCTAAAAAAATACTTCAGAATTTAAAATAAAATAATCTAATAAATTTAATATTTTTTTGATATTTTAAATTTATTAAATTGAAAATGCAAGTGTTAATGTGAATTTAAAAATTTAAAAAACCAAAGTCATAACACGTTGGGTCGACCCGAACCCGATGACACTGGGTCATGAACATGCAGTTCTCAACCCGAACCCGAATTGACCCGAACCCAAAATAACCCGAACTCGAAGTGACCGAACCCGAACCCGACCTGACCAACCGATTTTCCAGCTCTAGGTGTTCCCAATTTGATTAAGCTCGGACTTATTGGAAAATATGTGCAAGACCGTGTAAGACCAGTGTACCAGTTCGACTGGGTCACATATTTTCATCTTTTTTGTTTATACTGCACAAGACCTGTGTGAGACAAGTGCCCACGGTCTTTCAATTATGTGCAAGATCGGTGTGAGAATAGCGTACCAGGCCAGACCTGTGTCACATATTTCTATTATTTTGTTATTTATATAGAGCAAGACCGTTGTGATAACAAGCATACGAGGTCCGAGCCTGTGTCTTAGTTTGTCCACCCGGGCTGCGTCCAAACTATACGGGTGACTTTCGCGTGATGTAGGTCTGGATAGGTCCGATGAAAGGATTGCTTAATGAAGTAGATATTGCCGGATTTTGATGTGTCTTCGACTTATCCGGTCTGACCGGTCAACATGTTCACCTTGCTAGTTCCCATCCTCTAACCCGATCAGGTTGTTTTTTATGCTCTTCCCTTTCCCGCAAGGCCCGAGCCATGTTCTGGAGACATCTACACTCTTTCGTACCGTGTGAATTCATCTTGTGGTAGGTACAATACCTTTCTGTCGGGACCATTCTTGACCTTCCTTTTCTAGAGTTTTGACTTCATAGCACTTCTCACCTCGGAACTCATTTGTGACCGAGTCACCATGAGGCCAGGGATCGTTCGAACCAGCGTGGTTGCCTCCATCACACTTTATCCCGGGCTTATGTTTTAAATGGGCTAACTCAGTTTCTTTCTTGGCCTGATACTGTTCCTCTGCTTCAACATATTCCCATGCAATGTTGTAGGCCTCCTGATAGGTACCGGGATGTCTCTGCAAAATTAAAATTATATATATAGCTCCCTAGCCAGAGGCCATTTAGCAAGAGTGACAACATGGTCTTGTCGTCTATATCTTCCACCTGGTTGACTTCTTCCCTCCACTTCGTCAAGAATTGGGTGAGGTTCTACGACTCCCTCTGTCCGGGAGTGCTCAGGTATGTAAACTTCTTTCTCTTCGTGTAGTTATCTTGAAACTTGGCTTTGAGTTTGTCGGTAGCCCTTCAAAAGAATCAATTCTGACTGGAGGGAGCTTGTTAAACCATTCAGCCGCTCGCTCACGTAGCAACTGGAAAAAGGAGGCATTTTTTCTCGCTGGTACATCCCATTGTGGCACTATGGTGGAAGGAGTTGAGGTGTATCTAAGGATCTTCCTTGCCCATGAACTCAGGCATCCCATCTTTGCCTTCCGGAGAAAAGGCGTTAGATGGACTCTCGTGGCGAACGGTGAGTCCGCCAATTGATGTTTATCTTTGTCGCTCTTCCCTTCCACTTTCCTAGCCTCTCCAGCCTTTCCAACATAGTCTTCACCTTGTGGGGGATTCCCCAGTCTACCGTGTGCCAGTTTGCATGGTTGGCTTTCTGCTCTCCCTTCCCTGCGGGACACTCGGGACCGGGTGGGTTCCCTCCTGTTATTGACCGGGAGGGCTGGGAACGGACAAGCTCGACCTTCTTTCCCTTGCCCAACGAGTCAAAGTTACTGACATAGGTTGCCCTAAGTCCAGCCTTGACTTGGCCAATTTCCTCTCACGTTCATCTCTCTCTCCCATCCTGTTAAAGGCAGAGTACCTAGATGTTGTAAACATTGGTGCCCTACCTTTCTTCTTCTTGTGAGCACGGGTAATATCCAATGTTTCATCATCACTCTCGATCGAGATGCAGTGATCATCTAGAGAGCTCTGAGGATGGCGTGATGGTCCAGCAACATTCATGACCCCAACCAAGTTGACCAGGGGCACCGTATTGACCACTTGGGGCTGGAAAGGTGATGGTTACAGCACCAACGTCTGGATGGGTGCAGTCGGCATGGGAACCGGATGTGGTAGTGATCTTGCGCCTGCTATTGTAAATGGAAACATACCCGGGAGGAAAGACATTCCTCCGACCTGCTGGCACATGGCCATCACCTGGCCAAAGCCATGGATGGCCTGCATGTTGGTCGGGTCGTTTACGAACTGCACCATGCTCGGCGGGAACGTCACCCTTGGACCAGCCGAAGGTATGAGGAATGGTACCATATGCCCGGGAGATGGTATAACAATAGGGGAAGCCATGACTTGGCTGACACCCAACGACATTACAACCGTATTGATGGGTATATCCTTATACCCGACCCGGATAACCAGAAGGGACATGTCAATATATGACCGGTCACTTTTATCAATCACCAAATGAGGTTAACTCTTAGATTG
This sequence comes from Cuscuta australis, assembly GCA_003260385.1. NCBI lineage: Eukaryota > Viridiplantae > Streptophyta > Magnoliopsida > Solanales > Convolvulaceae > Cuscuta > Cuscuta australis. Next base: position 1,865,701 of record NQVE01000098.1, on the reverse strand, counting down.
GGACGGGTCAAAAGTTGACTGGTCACTTCTTCTAAAAAAGTGACCGGTCACATTTTGGGCGATAGCCAAAATGTCGCCTAATGTTACAAAGGACATTCTAGAAGACCAGAGACGGGTTGAGCGCAAAGAATGACCGGGTAACCTTTAAGAGAAGGTGACCGCTCATGTCACTTTACTTTGCAAACATTGGTCCAGTATCTCAGGCATGGTGAACCACGTCAAAGATCGAGGGACCACCCCGCCGTTCGTCCATCATGAGGCAAACAGTAAAAGGAATATTTGTCATTTTGCAGGGCTGATTGGATTGAGAATATCCATTTATAGTCTTTGATTGAACAGTACATGTCTTGGCTTATAGTTGCTAAATTCATTAATTGAATAGTAGATTGATTATGTACAGTGACCTTCTTCCGGGTTTCCTATTTTGTCCATGGATGAACAGGGGAAGGTCACAAATCCTCCTCTATAAATATGATGATATTGGATTGAGGAGGGGATCCAATTTTTCTCTCACTAAAGTTCACTCTTGAGATAGAGTAAGAAATATAATTCGGACTGAGGAGATTTACCCGGTCTAGGTCATACTTTGTGTTCTTGTTGTGTGTTTTATATTACGGGTCGAGTGTGTCCAGGTCAAACCCGGTTAACCCACCCAGCTATATTTACACCATCACGTATAAGGGGTTTCAAGAGTGGTGACCGGTACGACCACTGCTTCAGTGGTTACCCAAAATGTCTACCAACAAACAAAATGCCGTTGTTAGCTCTGTTCAAGAACGGGTAACCACTGAAGCAGTGGTCGTACCGGTCACCACTCTTGAAACCCCTTATACGTGATGGTGTAAATATAGCTGGGTGGGTTAACCGGGTTTGACCTGGACACACTCGACCCGTAATATAAAACACACAACAAGAACACAAAGTATGACCTAGACCGGGTAAATGGTGTTTTTGTGAGTAGGCTTTCTAGATGAAGAAAAAAACCTAAACGATCCCATGTCTCGGCCCAAAAAATGATGGTGTAAATTATCACCGGGGCAAACTACTCTAGACCGGGTCTAAAATGATTTGGTGAATTTAGGAATTAAAGTGCTACAAAAAAATTAACTGGGAGAACTGTAGGTGAAAACACCTGTAATCTAATTGTAATTAGGTATTGGAGTAGTACATGGAGCTATTACAATCTCAACTCTAGAGAGATAAAGTTCAGATCCCTTCTATTGAGGGTTACAAGGCTATTCATAGTGGAGCCTATGGGACAAGACAAAGAATGCCGATGTCGACCCACATTCCTAGATGGTGCGAGGTGACTTTCCTTATCATGTAGCGCTTGTCCTACTCATTTGTCGGCTTGTGCTGATAACACCTTTCTTGGCGCGTAGTGCTTGTACAAGAATATCTGAATCTTCTCCACGATCTTTAGTCGCTACCGTCCAACCAAGCTTGGATTATTCTTACCAACACATGTACGCCCAAGCTGACCACCCAGTACGAGTCCCGAAAACATGGTCGAGTGATTTTCTGAAGGAACATTTGATCACTCGAGGATCCCCATGCAGTGTCATACTAGTTGACCGGGTGCCCAATAGTCACCCGAGTGGTCTTGGTTAAACCCCACCCGGGCAAGGCACAGATCTACCCAAACAATCCTGCTGCACAGTACCTGGAACTTGCCCGGGTGGTCCTGGCATGGCCTGAATAGATTACACCCATCAAATAGTATACATGATGATATTTTAAGAGTACAAGAGGCAACAATTTTAACAATTATACTCTCAGCGTCATATAAAAAATTATTTATTTTGTCTTCACGAAAACTTAAAAAAGTATGAAAAAGATAAGAATATTAAAAAAAATAAGTGGTTAAATTCTTTTTAAAATGGAATGAAATATATTGGATTGTGTGTGTGTGTGTGTGTGTAAAGAGAAAGATAAAGAGTGATTTTTTTTGAAATATTTACAAATAGAATATTATGTTCGCATTTTCCAATAATTGGTTATTGTTAATGTCTTAATGATTTTCTTTTTTTACATTTTCAGTATATTACTCATTTTTTTAGTTTCACAAACATAAATCTACAATAATAATGATAATAATAATAATAATACTCCTTCCGTCCCAAAAAAGAATTACACTGTTCACTATTCAAAAATCACAAAAAATTTTGTTTATTTGTGTGTTTTGATTGATTATTTGATAAAATAAAATATTCTTGTCACCTTTTGTTTTGTCAAACTTTTGACATAGTTTTTAAATATCTAAGTTTTATTTATATATTTCTATACCAATCTTTTAATAAATTGAAATGAAAAAAGTTAACATTTTGCTTTGTTTTGCGTAAAGTGTAAAACATTTGGGGGACGGAGGCCGTAAACACTTCTTATAAACACTAACCTGTCCATTTCAACCATATTCTCCACAATAAAAGAGCCCCATTCTCTGCATTGCCACCATACATTTTTAAACTGCTCTTTGTGCTGCAACAATAACAGAAGGAATGAAAAGTAAATAAAATATACATTATTCAGAACACTGGAAGGTGTCCTAAGAGCATATGAAGGTGAAAATGGTCCAATGATAAGTGATAATTCAGTGAATAAAGTGGAGCAGGACTTACTTTCATATTGGACTAGATCAGCATATGAGATTAGTCCAACCTTGGAGTTCACATTCATGCCCTTTTCCTCCTCTAAAAAATTCATAGCTGCTGCAAGTCCCTTATTTTATGGCCTGCTTATAATGTGGTGGGGCTGAGGGAGAATAAAAAATTGGTTCAAATTCAATAAATAAATTTTAGATATGTGTCTGAACTCATTATATTTATGAACTATATATCATATGAAAATTTAAGAGAGAGCATGCTCTTTACACTTTACTCCACTCATTCCCTATGGCTATACTTGACACTCGAAAAATGGTGCCCAAAAATAAAAAACTGATTTTTGGGGACAGATTTTACAAAGGAAAACATGATAGAATGTTATATTTGATTAAACTTGTTAAGCTTTTACATGTATGTACAATATTGTCTTTATACAATAAGAATGTGAGAGTGTTTCAATAAGCTTGCAAGTGATAGTCCTCTTCCAATATCCAACATTTAATATTTAACCTCTTTGGTTTTCAAACAATGATATCTTCTTCAGAAATGTTGTCCAAGTCCTCTTTCACTTTCATGAACCCAGACTAAACGAGTAGTTTCCATTTTTTGAATTAATAATTTGTACTTGAAAACCAAACATGGCAATTATCCAATCTAAGAGGTCGAGCTCCCGAGCTCTGTCTTTGGGGTCAAAATGAGGCTGACCAACTCGATCCGTGTGTGCTTGAAAGGGCTGGCACAGGCCCACAGCAGTTCTAACCTGGAAGAAGTATTAAAAACCATTATGTACCCCAGCCCCACCATTTTTTTCCATTTCTATTTTCTTTCCATAGCATTTTTGGGGTACCAAACAGACTCTATAAGGTAACTAGGTAAGGTAAAGATAAAAGAGGTACCGAAATTGACGAGACATATCATGAGCATAAGGTTTCCCACCCCGGATTAGCACACCCACTTTCCACATCATAGTGTATTGTTCCTCTATCCCACGTTCTTTGACCTGTTACCAAAAATTGTGACACGAACAATCGCCATTTTCAAAGTGATGGAAACGGTAGGCATCCCTAACGACAATGGCCCGATTTTCAACCTTAGACACACACTTAATCCAGTTGTGGCAGTCATTACAGACGCGAAGGTTCTTCATCACACATAGGGGAATGTGGTTTGACAAGTTCAGAAGTCCAAACGCAATGGCCAGCTTCTCGCTGTGTACAAACGCAGTGGGGTCCTTCTGCTCCATCTCCAAATCATTCCAAAGGCTGTTGTTGTCTTGTACGTAGCCCACTCCAGTCGCACGTTCATTCAGTTCCACCACAAACCTATGTATCTCACCTGCCATCGGATGCAACCTATCACCGACAAAAAATGCATGAATTTTGTTTTTCACTTCAATCCAACTTCGTCCGGGCTCTTTCTTAACACCCATGTCTTTCATTAGTTCCCTTGTGGAATTTCTGTAATCCCATCTCCCTACAACTGCATACAGGTTTGATAGAAGAACATAGGTCGCCGAAGCTTTGGGCTCCAGTTCCAAGAGGTGGTCCCCAGCAAATTCCCCGATTTCAATGTTCTTATGAACAGTGCAAGCACTCAGCAGGGTCCTCCAAACCATCGCATCAGGTGGAATTGGCATGGTCTCCACGAAATCTCTTGCACGTTGCAGTTGACCGGCCCGTCCCATGATATCAACAACACATGCATAATGCTCTGGTCTTGGTGCCAAACCGTGATCTTCACTCATGGACTTGAAGTAGCTAAGCCCCTTCTCCACCAGCCTCACGTGGCTGCAGGCTGTCAAAACACCCACAAAGGTGACATGATTCGGTGCCACCCCTGCCAGTTTCATTTCCTCAAAGAGTTGTATTGCTTCGTTTCCAAGTCCGTGTTGAGAATATCCAGTGATCATCGCATTCCACGAAACTTGATTCCTGCAATGCATTTCCATGAACTCTCTCTTAGCCTCACCAAGGCTCCCACATTTCGCATACATTGTGATCAACACATTGGAAGATTCTGTTTTGGAGTCATAACCGGTTTTTACCATTCTAGCGTGGATGTGTTTCCCTTGTTTGATATTTGCCATGTTAGCAGCTGCACTAACAGCAGACCCGTATGTATAAATATTAGCTTCCACTCCACAATGATTCATTTTTGAAAAAACTCTTAACGCTTCCTCGCAGTATCCACTCTGGGCAAACCCCGATACCAAACCATTCCATGAAATATTGTCTTTAGAATCAATCTTGTTAAACGTCATATGAGCATCATGCACTTCACCACACCTAGCATATAGGCAAACAAGTGCATTGCCAATTGATATATCAGATGTGTATCCACAGACAATTGATTGAGCATGAACTTGTCTCCCTTGATTAAGTGCTTGAATTCCAGCACATGCGGTTATTGCACTGGCAAATCCTATATTGTCTGATTGAATACGCCGGTCCTGCATTTGGCGAAAAAGCCATATTGCTTCATCAAAGAGATCGTGTTGAGTGTATCCAGCAATCATAGATGTCCAAGACACAACGTCTTCTTCGTTATCGATATTGCTGAAGATTTCCCGTGCTGCATCCAAGTTTCCATGCTTAGCATACATATCAATAAGAACACTACAAACATAAACATTTGGTTGAAATCCAGTTTTTATGACTAGGCTATGTATTTGCTCGCCTAGATCCATATCACCCACAAATGTACAAGTTCTCAAAATGCTAGGATAAGTGTATTGATTAGGTTGCAGACCCTTAGCCTGCAATTGGGAAAAAAGGCGACACGATTCAATTAAGTCCCCTTTCTGTCCATAAGCCACTAGCATGACATTCCACAAGACTATGTTTTCCATATGCGTTGTTTGGAAAAAATCACGGGCAGTTTCTGTATCTGCACATTTGACATAAAGATCGAGTATTGATCCTTCGACAATAATATCTGAACAAAGGCCTGCCTTTGTTGCATATGAGTGCAGCTGCCTTCCCTTTTGAAGATCACCACAAGACGCACAAACACTCAAGAGGCTTGAAATTGAAACACAGTCCGCCTTTATGGAATCCATTTGCATTTTACCAAACAGTATGAGTGCCCTCTCACTAAACCCTTGCATCGCAAAACCTGAAATCAGTGTGTTATAAGACACTCTGTCCCTGAAATTCATTTCAGAGAATATTTTCTCTGCAGACATTAAGCCTCCATTGCGAGAGTATAACGCTAAAAGAGCATTACGCACAAACACATCACATAAGTATCCCCACTTCAAGATTACAGAATGGAGTTGTTCTCCCAGTTCAAGAAATGATAGCTTGGTAGTGGCACTTAAAACACTAGAGAAAGCATATGGAGTTGGAATCACTCCCAACCTACGCATATCAATATAGAGAAAAATTGTATCTTTTTCGCGCCCATTCTGAGAGAATCCGGTCATCATGGCAACCCATGAAGCACTGTCCCTTGAATTCAGATCCTCAAAGACTTTTTCAGCAAAGTCGACCAAACCATTCTTAGAGTACAAATCAATCAAGAAATTGCAAACGCTGCAGCTTCCAACAAAACCATATTGCAAAACCATAGCATGTATCTGCTTAATCGCCTGCAAATTAGATGCTATCTGATGAGCACCACAAGCTCTCAGAACACTGGCAAATGTACTCATGTCTGGACGGACACCTTCATTCATCATCCGCGAAAATATGTAAAAAACCCTTACATCTTTCCTACACCCAGATATGAACTTATTCCACATAGAAACATTTGAAGTCCATGAAGGCGCGTTACGCAGAGCTGGTAATGCGCCTGCCAGATCCTCATTGCACACATACAGATAAAAAAGGCGGTTTTCGATAGTCGTATCACTGTCAAAGCCCAACTTCAAAATTCTCCCATGGAGCTTTTTAGCATCAGGGACAGATCCACTTCTAGTATAACAATCTAGTAACCTTAAACAAGAACTAAAACTAAGATTCCCATCATTTTTTTCGGTGCAAAGAGTGGGATTTAAAGAGCTATTGACTTCATTGTCTTCATCCGTGAAATCATCATGAAGAAACTGGGAAGCAGCACTTGCAGTAGTAAAAGGAGCAACCTTTAGCAACCGGAAGTGCTTCGAACAAGTGGAATGCAAAGTTTCTAGCTGCAGTTCATAAATTAATGAAAATTCAGACGAACGGAAAGAAATTATCAAATTAATAAATGCAGTAGGCTAAATCAGTACATACAGTGCATTTACCTTGAGAAGTGAACGAACGAAACCATCAAAAATCCTGCTCTGCATAATAGACAACCATAAAATTCAAGATTTCGATTATTAATAATTAATTACAGTATATAAATGGATTTCGATTATCACAATCTCTCATCAATCCCCGCCCTACCAACAGCACAATTGGCGATTTGGGTTTTAGAAGAGGTTTTGGTTGGGGAATCGATCGGGAGATATGTTGGATAAGAAGGGCGAGGATAAAATATTTCTTACTAGGGGGAGTAAGCAGTTTGATTTTTAATTTTGAAATTTATTTGATAGATCTTATGAATTGTTTTTATAATTATTTACCCTACAATTTTATTTAATTGAATTACAAAGTTTGTTAATGTTACTTAAAAAATTTATATCAAACGAATGTAATAGAGATTGGACATCATCAAAATACGGGCCGGGCTGGATTTCGAGTCACGCCGAGATGCTATATTACGAAAATTTTTTAGACTCGAGTGGGGTCCGGCCTGTAAAGTGAGCCTAAGAATGGAAGCTCAAGCCCGACCGGCATGGATATACGTGGGCTTCGGACCAACCTGGTCCGCATTACAAAAACTCATAAATAATTTTAAAAAATATTTTTATAACAAAGTAATGGATTAATATATTAGATGTTTGATATAATAAATTAATAACTATAATGAGTAAATGAAAGAACATCTAATGTATAAATTGTGCTTTATTTGATATTGCTACTACGTACGGAGTACGAAGTATTGTTGGAATATCATAATCAATGTGTGATACGTTGTAAACAGTATAAAGTAATAAAGATGTATGCATTTTATTAAATAAATTTATAATTTACTTTTTTCTCCATAGAAATATGTCGTGTGTTTATAATAAATTGAAATAGTATTGTTCTTTTTATTATTGTTATTAATGTAGTTATTGTTATTTGTTATCATTATACTAATAATAAATATTTTAATTTATTCAGGTCGGGCTAGCCCGTGGGCTTGATCATAAAATCCGTAAAATATTCGGGTCACCATTTATAAGGCTCAAGCCCCGGTCCGTATGCAAAAATGTCAAATCCAAACCTGCTATTTTACAGATGAGTTTTTGCGGGCAGGTTGGATATCCGGACCCGTGATCGGGTCTAATTGAGATAGATGTAGTATTAAATTAAGAAACGAATACGAAGGATCTGTAATCTGTATAATTCGATAAAAATAACCCCAAATATAATTTATTGTCTGAGAAAAAGATCTTCTCATTGCATTCTAAATATGTGAAATACCAGAAATATTCTCACTTTCGTTATTTATTACACATCCTTCAATATTTTACACACTTTCATTAATGGTAATTTAATAAATTTTTACTTTTTTTTAACTCTTCTTAAACTCCATGTGAAGTCCACTTTAGAAGTTCTTTCCGTGATATATGAAGTATCCCAAAAATACATTTCTCATTTAATAAAAAATAATATTTTCTCATTCTTTTTAAAGAGATTATAATGGTTTGTGTTATTTGTTTATTCTTAAAATAAATTTTGATAACATAAATTTACTTTGTCTCATATTCTATGGGAAAATAAATACATATTTAATTTGGCACGAACTAATAAGAGAAAAATATTTTATTTGAAAAATTAAGATTGTAATCTATTAAAATAACTTCACACTCATATATACAAAATTCAATTATGGTATGTTTGGAAACATGGATTTGAATTTCAAATTCAGATTTGGCTCAACTTTCATGTTTGGAAAACTTGAAAATTTTGAATTTGGATTTGAGTCAAATTCTTTTCATTCATAACAAAGCTTAATTTGAAATACATGCACCTCCCCTTGTCATTTGAAATTCAAGAATTTCCAATTTTGAAATTGAAATGCATGTTTTGAAATGAATACTAGTTGCCAAATACCATCTTAAGGAAAACACATACATCGTATATATCTATTGAGAATATGGTCCAACAATAAAAGATAATAATGTAGATTAGATCATGACAAAACTTGAACCCAAAGTAATAAAAATAAAAGGGGAATTTACCTAAATAGCACTAAAACATAATGACTTTCTCTAAATAGCACTACATATGTTTTTTTTTCAATGTAGCATTTTAGTCATTATCTATTAGTCATTATTCAAGTGAATGTTTGTCACCACTGGTCATTATGGACATTATAGAGTGCTATTTAGGGAAGAAAACAATCTAAGTGCTATTTAGAGAAATGACTTAAGTCTTAGTGCTATTTAGTGCAAATATAATAAAAAGCGCAACTTCAAAGAGCCAACTAAGAATAAGTGGAACAAGGGGATGGGCTCTTTTGACCATAGTGAGTTACCAAGGTGTTAAAGAGAGCAGTTTAGAGTAGATACATTCTCTATGAGCAAGCATCTTCGAGTATACTCCACTTAATCTTTGGGTACATCCCTCTTCACTTCAATCTTACATATTTTCATGGCATTTTATTAGGCCGGAGGGTATGTTCAATCACATAAGCTCCCAACCACACGAGAAAGAAGGGAAGCCGAATGCTACGGGTGGTTGTCAGAAAGAAGAAGCTACAATGCTAAAAGAAGGTTACGAGATGAGCGTGGGGGGTGGTGGTCCTGTCTCTCCAGTTCCTTGCACTGCTGCACGAGGGGCGATGTTGTCGCATACGGAGGGACACCACTTTATTTTGTGTCTCATTTCATGTTCTCATATCATCCGGTCTTATTATCGTACAAACTAAAATTGATATATTAATTGTTAGTTTTATAATACTTTGTATACACAACTAGTATCACACCCGTGCGTTGCACGGGTCATTTTTATGTTATTAAATTCAAATTATTTTTTCAATGATAAAAATAAGATGCAATAGAATATAGAGATTATACTATTTTAAGGTAAAAAACATCACTGCTTTACAAATTTCGAAAGACTTCTTTATAGACTACATTATTGTATAATTTGTGGGAATATTTATAGTATATTTAATTGTAATAGGCTATAGGCTATTATAATTATAATTTTAATAAGAAGGGTTAACTTTTTCAAAATTTGGTGTATAATTATTTTTACCATAATTATTTTTTTCGAAATTGGGTGTATAATTGTATAACTTACCTTTTTTAATTATTTCCAATTTTCAAAAACTTACGCTTTACATTTGTATAACTTACCTTTATTAAAAACTTACGCTTTGAATTTGTATAACTTACCTTTTTTAATGCGTTAATTATTATAAATATAATAATTATATTAACTTCCAATGGCTTACCATTTTATATTACTCACGTTAATTATTATAAAAATAATTATATTAACTTCCGATGGTTAAAAATGGTAGTTACTTATTCTTACCATAATTTCAGACGTTTCCAATCAGTAGTCAAAATAACGTTGGTTAATTATTAGCATATAATACATTGATTCTAGTTTTATAAAAAACTTACGTTCTTGAATTTTATAACTTACCTTTTTAAATTATTTCAAATTTTCAATACGTTAATTATTATATGTATAATAATTATATTAACGTCACGCTTACCATTTTATATTACTCACGTTAATTATTATAAAAATAATAGCTATATTAACTTCTCACTTACAATACATTAATTATTATAAAAATAATACTTCGTAACTATTATTATATTTATACCTTTTTTTAATAATTATAAATCCACAATTTCGGCCACTTACCATTTTAACATCACAATTATTTACTTACTTTTCGGCCATTTTATAATTATTATAAATATAATAATTATAATAATTATTACTACAATTTCGTCCACTACAATTATTAACTTACCTTTTTTTAATTAGTTCCAATTTTAAATACGTTAATTATTATTTTTATACTTTTTTTAATAATTATAGCTTCACAATTTCAGTCACTTACCATTTTAACTTCACAATTATTAACTTATCTTTTGGCCATTTTATAATTATTATAAATATAATAATTATAATAATCATTACTAAAATTTCGGCCACTACAATTATTAACTTACCTTTTTTAATTATTTCCAATTTTCAATACGTTATTTATTACATTTATACCTTTTTTAATAATTAGAACTTCACAATTTCAGCCTCTTACCATTTTAACTTCACAATTATTAACTTACCTTTCGGTCATTTTATAATTATTATAAATATAATAATTATAATAACTATTACTATAATTTCGGCCACTGCAATTATTAACTTACCTTTCGACCATTTTAACTTACCTTTCTTTAATTATTATAAATATTATAATTATAATAATTATTACTATAATTTCGGTCATTTACCATTTTAATTTCGCAATTGCTATTTGTAATTGTCATACTCTTTGGGCGGAAAAACCATATGGTGACTCAATGTCTTTTTAAATAAAGTATGGAATAATTACCAATTATAAACGGTGTCATATTATTTGTTCCTTTTTTAAAATGATTACATGTTAAAACTGGTTATTACCGTGTGATAAAAAAAGGAAGAGTATTTATTATAGCTTTTAAACCATTTTTTAGATTAATAATAATAATTATTTTTTAGATTAATAATATCACGTTTTTAAAAAGTAGTTTTTAAAAATCAAAGATAAAACTGTTCGTATTCAAAAGGAAATTGGGACTTACTTTTTTTTAATTATTTCCAATTATCTTTTTAGTGAAATTGAGTGTATAATTGTACTCTCTCCGTTTTCAAAAATACTTTCTCTTTTATTTTTTCACTTTCAACAAAACACTTCCACTTTCTATTAAAAAACCACTTTTACCCTTACTTTTTCATACCCTACCTATCACATCATATTTTTTCTCTAATAACCAATACATCACATCTTACTTTTACCCATCACATCAGGGGCAAATTTGGAAGTCAACTATAATTTTACACTTCCTTATTTTGGCTCCAAGTCAAAATAGGAACCTTTTTTGCAAACGGAGGGAGTATAACTTACCTTTATTAATTATTTCCAATTGGGTGTATAAAAATGACAGTTACGGTATTAAAATACCGTGTAATAAAAAAGAAATAAATTATGAACGCCCCTACACAAAAAAAGAGGTTAAAATAATGTACGAAATTGTACAATTAGTACACTACATACGAATTGATAAATTCAGTGTGATAAAAAAGGAACTGTATTTATAGCTTTTAAACCATTTTTTTATATTAATTTTTTAAGATTAATAATATTACCTAATAATTAATTTTTAGATTTATAATTTCACGTTTTTTAAAGGCATTGAGTGTAAAAACTAATATTAATTTTAACTTCATAATAATTAACTTGCCATTTGTAAATGTAATAACACATGGAAAATTAAGCACATGCGCAACTTTTTAATAATAATTATTATATTTTTGGCAACTTACCATTTTAAGTGAACAATTGCTATTTGTTAATGTAATAAAAATTACCATTTTAAGTGAATAATTGTCATTTTTGTAAATGTAATAACGCATGGAAAATTAAGCACATGCGTAAGTTTTTAATATTTATTATTATATCGCAACTTACCATTTTAAGTGAACAATTACCATCTATTAATGTAAAAACGCATGAGCGGGAAAAACAAAGATTGACTCCATGTCTTTTTAAATAAAGTATGGAAGTATGGATATCTAATCTAAAACAAAAAACACAATTAAAGGCTTTGTGGTTTAGCCATATGAATCTGACTGTCACTCGCGTGGAGTTGGAGTCTAAAAAATTCTAGTAATGTGGTAGATTATTAACCTAGTCTCAAATTAGATCTAGCTCGTTGTACAAGAAAAGAAATTCCGAACTCCGTATGAAAAAGAAGAAGAAAGAAAAATTTTACACTGGTGTGGACGTCTCTCGCTCACTCCATCGAGTAGCTGGATTTCTAAACCCGGTGTAGGCTAACCGGTTGATATACCCGTCGCTCTAATTGGTGAGATCTTCTCGCATTCGCTTCTAAGTTCTTGCCAAATCGAGCGATTTTTGTTTCAATTTATTTCGTTATTTTGTTTCCCCCAATTCGGAAGACATATTAGGTCAAGAGGTCGTGATTATGGGCTTTCATTTGTCATTCCACGCAGGTAAGATTGTCAGCTACATCAATAGATTGTGTTAGACAGAGAGGATTCATAGCAAAAGAAAATGGCAGGGAATTCTTTGATAAATTTTTCCGCAAATTCTACTATTTTGCACGTTGTGCCCAGTAGGCGAAACAGTCAGGTGAATTTCTTGCCATTTTTGAGATCTCCAGAAAGGCCCAAAGGTAGAGTCTTTAGCGTAAAAGCTGTGTCTGCAGATGCTGGTCATAGTCAGGAGCAGACACAAGAACAACCCGGGTTAGATTCTCACCGCAGAAGTATGTTTTCTAATGTTTTGGATGTGCCGAGGAACATTTGGAGGCAGACTCTGAGACCGCTGGGCGATTTTGGGTTCGGGAGAAGGAGCATTTGGGAAGGAGGGGTAGGGTTGTTCCTGGTTTCCGGTGCAATTTTGTTGGCACTCAGCTTGGCCTGGTTGAGAGGGTTTCAGTTGCGGTCAAAGTTCAGGAAATACTTGGCTGTTTTCGAGTTTGAGCATGCTTCTGGAATCTGTACAGGCACGCCTGTTAGGATCCGAGGGGTGAATGTTGGCAATGTTATTAGGGTTAATCCATCATTGAGAAGCATTGAAGCCGTTGTTGAGGTGTGCTAAGTACTTAAACTAGAGTGCCCGTTTGGTATGCATTTTCCGGCATATCAGCCATGATTTTAGTTGCCAAACAATAACTTATTCCATAATCTAAAAAGGTAGTGCAGTTTTTTGTGTGTGTCATTTGTTAGCTTATAAAATTTCATTCGTTGATATCAGTATTTTAACTTAATACTTCAGATAATTCTACTGAATTAGTTAATCCATCCATTTCAACCACAATTTTAGTAGAGTTGGCCATTTTAGACCTTACCAAACGGGCTCCGGATCGCTCTTTTTTTGGCTCGCATTCAGTGTGGATATCTTTATTATTTTGGACCAAAAAATAAATTTTGTAGGTTGAAGATGACAAGATAATCATACCTCGAAATTCCTTGGTTGAGGTGAACCAGTCAGGCCTTCTCATGGAAACTATGATCGATATTACTCCCAGAGACCCAATTCCAACTCCTTTAGTAGGGCCTCTCGATCAAGATTGCCTCAAAGAAGGTTTAATTGTATGTGACAGGCAAAAGATGAAGGGGCATCAAGGGGTAAGTTTAGATGCATTGGTTGGGATATTCACTCGCCTTGGTCGTGAAGCAGAAGAAATAGGTATTGCAAATACATTTTCCTTAGCTGAAAGAGTTGCCTATGCCATTGAGGAGGCTCGTCCTTTACTCGTCAAGGTATAAGGTGCATTTTTCTTTAAGTTTAATTCATTACAGTTTTTGTTCTGAAACTTAGTTCATTAATCAACCGTAAGGTATAGGGTGCATTATTCTCTAACTTCACTTCATAAGAAACTTGAGTCATTATTCTACAGTTAAACTCTTAAAGACTTCATTCTTTCATAGTTTCATATAAATGGTATGTGAATCCATTGTTTTGAACATGTTTCAACTTTCAACAACACTCTGGACAATGGATTTATTGGACTCCAATGGTATTTAAAATCCAAACACAAACACAAAGCTAGAATGGTATAGTAGTGTTTCCAAAAGGATAGCTAATTAAGAACCATTCTCAATTCTGAAACTTTGGACACTTAATTTATATTCTCTTCATCCGGATTTTGTGTTCCACTTTCCAAAATACCTCAACTCTGAGGAGTTCTGGTAAAAATAACATAAAATCCTTGAAATTAGCTTTCCTGTTAATGATGACAACAATTCAACTATGCTCTTTAGGGTTTTTCTTAATCATTCATACTTTTTTGTTTTCTAAATGTGGTAGTGGACTAGGCTATTATTAATTCAAGAAACTCCACTTTTAAACATCTGGTTTCACCTCTCAACACAGACACTCTCTTTGTCTTTTACTGATTTCCAGCATTTTCTCAGTTCTCCACATCATTTTGAATCAGTGTGTAGCTTTTAGCATGTTAGAAAATGCATAACAACAACCATACTAACCTTAACTACTTTGAGGCTGAATGCATGAAATTTAAACTGTCAATTGGTTGTCTAAAACTAAAGTTATAAATTCATGCAATATTATTCTCATATGTATGAATAAACTCATTGCAAGATATTTGCTGGAACCCGTATTTTAATATAATCTCATGTAGCGGTACCTCAGATCAAAGCCATGGCTGAAGATGTTCAACCTTTATTGACTGAAGTTCGTAGTAGTGGATTATTGGGCGAAGTAGAGAGTTTGACAAAAAACTTGACACAAGCTTCTGAAGATCTAAGGTAAAGTATAAATCATAGCTGTTGTTATATCCCCTCCTCCCACCCCACCCCACCCCAAGAACATTTTGATTTTCAAGAACGCTGTGGGTTTATGTTTAGCTAGTTCAGTTATTAACATGCCACAATTTTTCTTCTATCTTTGAGATTATGCTGGGAGTTCTTTCGAGTTTTTAAGGGCTGCATTTGTTTTTAGAATGAAATGATTTGCCATTTTAATAAGAGTTCTCCAGATTTAAAGTACGTCACAATGCTGAATGAGTAGGGAAGAAAAACGAAGAAACAGTGAGAAACCGAGTGTTCATTTAGTGGCATCTTTTTCTTCTCATCAGCCTTATTGCCCTTATCAACTAGAATTTTTATCAAACACTTATCATTCAATCCGTAAATCTATTCTTCTTTTACATTGGCATACCCCTTTTACAGATTTCTGGATTTACATTATTTGTCACTGTTGAAACTGCAGAAACGTGCATTCGTCTGTAATGACTCCTGAAAATACAGAACTAATGAGGAACTGGTTAAATACGCTGGTTTTCACTCTGAAGAACATTGAGGTATTTGCTAATGAAATTTCTTGGATTATCATGCAACCCCGGTTTTCTCATCATGAATTGGAAGTTTTTGCAGAATATAAGCTCGGATGTTTTAGGGTTCACTGGCGACGAAGCCACCAGACGGAACCTGAAAATGCTCATCAAATCACTCAGCAGGCTATTGTGAGAACCCAGAAGCTTATGCGCCACACTTGAATCTTTGAACTAATTGAATCCGAAGTTTGAACTGCATCTGCAGCATGCATCTGATTTGGACGGATGATCATCTGCTGGAGACAGAACTGTTTCGCGCAAATTGTTTAGGTACTTTGGTGATGTTTAGAAGATCAACACACAACTCTTCCTTTGTATCCCCCATTGCTTCTCTTTTAGCTAAAGCCGTGAAGATTACTCAACTCATTCTTGTGTATTCATTTTTTTTAAATTATAATCTTAAATTTCATTACAATCAAAGTGCAAATCATAAATAAATCAAAGAGCAAATCAAAGAGAGGATTGTCATCCCATATGTTTAGACTAGTCGGCCGGTCCCAATCATTCCTAACACCCACCGACGTCCATTCCTTTGTCTTTAGATAATGTTTGGGAACTAGCATTTCATTTCAATTCATGCATTTCTATTTCAAAATTTGAATTCTTGAATTTTAAATTACAATGAGAGGTATATGGGTTTTAAATTAAGCTTTGTTATGAATTAGAGGAATTTGATTCAAATCCAAATCCAGATTTTTTAAATTTCCCAAATAAGAAATTTGAGCCAAATCCGGTTTTGAAATCTAAATCTAAATTTCCAAACATGTCATTAAGGAATTTATATCTTTACTCGAACTAGTATTTTTACTCGTGCCATGCACGGGTGTAATGAAATTTTGTTATAAAAAAATCAACATATGTAGCACTCTAAGGCCTAGTTCCGTTCAACTTATTTTTTTATTTTTTCTTATTCTTATTAAAATCAGATCAGATTGAATCAGATCAGATCAGATTGAATCAGATCAGATTGAATCAGATCAGATCAGATCCAATCAGATTAGATCCAATCAGATCAGATCAGATCAGAACTTATTAAAATCAGATCCCATGAGAACTTATTATTATTATTGTTCTTAAAAATGAAAAAGAATAAACTTTAGAAACAGGTTAAATAGAAAATGAGAAAGTAATCCTTAATTATTAGACGTCGGAAAAATTAGTTTTAAAATACATTGACAATATCAATCTAATTGTACTTTTAACATATATTTTTATTGCTACTTGTAATTTGAGTTTCTAAAGTTTTGATCTTTTATAAGGATGAGATATTTTAATAAAAATACTATCTTTTCTATATATTGATTATCTAAATTTAATTATTTTTTAATGTATATATAAATTAAATATTTGTTCTAATGTATATATGAAGTAATTCTTAAAATATTAAATTAATATTCTAATTTCACAAAAAAATAATCATAAAATAAAAAATATTATTACACTATAATATGAATGATTATTCTAATATATGTATTAACTAATTTTTTTATTAAAAAATAATCATTAAATAAAAATATTGATTATATTATAATATGAATTATCATTACAATTTTCAAACGTTATTATAAAGTCAAATCAAAATTATTGATTTGAATTTTAAATCAAATCATAATTAATCAGATCAGACTAGATCAGATTAGATCAGATCCAATTAGATGAGATCAGATCAGATCAAAACTTATTAAAATCAAATCAGATCATAAAAAATAAGTTGAACGGAATGGAGCCTAAGTCACTCAATATTACGCATATAGCACTCCTTAATCTTTTATATGAATTTAGCTATTTATAGTGTCAATATCTTCCAAGCATTCCCTCTAGTTTTTTTTATATTCTACTACTTTTAATTACTTTTAATTACTCCGGAGTATTTGAATAAACATAGGTTATTCACGTAGCTACTCCTCCTCATACGTGCGACTCATACGTGTGAGAACATCATCCTACGTGGTTTACCATAGCTCTGCGAGATCCTCCACTTACGCAATTTACCCATGCATAATGCCTAAACAAGTTCGTACGTATTAAATTAAATTCCATATTTAACGCCCATGTTTGGCCAGTGTGTTTTGATTTAATAGATTATTCATGAAGATCGATATATATTCTACCGGTTTAAAATATATTTTGTTTACATAATTATATTATATCTAAAAAATATTTTTGAATCTTTATCGATATTTTGAAAAATAAAGTTTTATATGATTTTTAAAAACAATTAATCATTTCTCTTTTATTACTTTTAAATAAAATACTTATAGAATTTTTAGTGCATGTGCATTAACATCTAAAGTATAATTTTTATTTAATAAAATATATCTTATAGTTAAAAAATATTCATATCACACATATTATATCACTACTAGAAAATTAAAATAAATTTATATTTATAGAATGTTAAAAACTTAGAATGTATACGAGCCCATGCAAAGCACGTGGTTAATGCTAATACCATCAGTATAATGTTGTATCTGTTCAAACTTATCTCAATTTTTTAAACATATGTGTTCGATTCGAATACTGGATGTGGAGAATATTGAGATGACTTCTTTGCCATTACGCCAACATATTTTTGTACTTTTTAGAGAAATACTAATTTCACTACAATTTAATATTTGTTCATACTACATACTTTCTTAACTTCTACTCTATCCGTTTCTTAAAACATTTTTTCTTTCATTTTTTTCTCTTTCCCTAAAATACTTCTACTTTCTATTAAAAAACTCACTTGTACCCTATATACCACATCATCTTTTTTCACTAATAATCTACCTATCACATTTTACACATCACATTAAGATAAAATTGAAAAGTCAACCATATGTGTATGTGTGTGTGTATTCACTATGGTGAGACGTTGAGCCTAGTGCTCAAGCCCGCAACCATTCGTATCATCCCCAACATGGTCGTGTCTCGCGGGTGGCCAATCCACGAGCTGGGCGTCAAGAACGCCTTTCTTCATGGCTCTCTCACAGAAACTGTCTACACGGCACAACCATCTGGGTTTCAAGATGCCGCTCGCCCTCACTACGTCTGCAAACTGAACAAGGCGCTCTATGGTCTGAAACAAGCACCACGAACTTGGTATCAACGGTTCACCGACTTCCTTCTCTCTCTTGGCTTCTGCGGTTGTAAAAGTGGCACCTCCTTGTTTACTTATAGTCAAGGATCACAGATGGCGTTCTTACTTCTGTATGTGGATGACATCATTTTCACATCCTCCACCCAGACTCTCCTTTAGAAAATCAATCAGGGTCTGAAAGGAGAATTTGCTATAACAGATATGGGGGACCTCCACTTCTTCGTGAGGATCAATGTTTAGTGCACGACTCATGGTTTGTTTCTCACATAGACTCAGTTTCTATATGACATTCTTGAGTGTGCAGGTATGCTCTCTTGCAAACCAGTGTCTACCCTTGTTGATACACGCGGGAAGCTATCGGCCTCAGCAGGACCTTCAACGTAGGATCCTACCCTTAGTGTTCGATCGTATGGGCATTATAGTACCTCACCTTCACCCGTCCTAACATCACATATGCCATCCAAGAGCTTTGTCTCTTTCTCTGTGATCCACGCACGCCACATGTCACAACGATGAAGCGAGTCTTACGGTACCTTTATGGCACACCCTCCCACGGCATCTCCATCTCTCCCATTCCCACGGACTTTATGCGGTCTTACTCGGATGCTGATTGGGCCGGCTGTCCCGACACTCGCCGGTCCACGACTCGATGTTGCATCTTCTTCGGTGACAATCTCATCTCTTGGTCCGCCAAGCGTCAGCAAACCACGTCACGCTCAAGCGCCGAGGCAGAATACAGGGCCATAGCGAATGCTGCAGCCGAAGTTAGTTGGGTGCGCAGCTTACTCCTGGAGCTCCAGTAGCCTCTCAGTCGTTCCACACTTGTGTTTTGTGATAATCTTAGTGCTGCCTGTCTCTCTGCTAATCCACTCAAACACCAACGCACAAACAAATCGAGGTTGACATATACTTTGTTCGAGACAGGGTGGCTCTGGGAAAGATATGTGTTCTCCATGACCCTTCCTCGTTGCAGTATGCAGATATCTTTACAAAGGGTCTCCCAACCGCGGTCTTCTCAAAGTTTCAGGATAGCTTGGGAGTTCAGCAATCCCCACCAGTGTCGTTGAGAGTATGTTAAATATATAGTAGTTACCATACATGTAGAGGTTACATTAATTGTGTTTCCTAACACAACTATGATACTCCTAGTAATCTATTATATAATCCCCTGTAACATTACATTATCATTATTGGAAAATATTCAATCTTTCAGTAGGAAATGTTTATAGAAACAGAGGGAGTATTAAATTTTGTAGATGGAAAAATTGTATCTTTAATCATATATAGCACCACATATATATACCAAACTATCTTTACATAAAAGAGCAGTATAAAGAAAATACTTACGAGTACACAATAAGGAAACAAATAAAAATGATAAAGACGTGCAAGAATCAAGCTTAAGATTTTGCAAGACTAGTAGCGAAATCTTTCCTTATTACGAAAAGATCAACTCTTTTCTAATAACTTCGAAAGCAAATAGAATCAATGGAATGCTTTTGATGAGATTCGAATCTGGGTGAGCTCTTCATTCAAAATCTGTGGGGGGGGGGGGGGGGGGTAATCCTATTGCAACACAGATCAAGAACGATGTTCATGTTATTACATATTAAAAATCACTTGGTCTAGGTGTGAGTTTTCTTCCAATGATCCAGTCAAGATATTTTTTTGGGTGCTTATTTCTTAACTGAGATCTCAACACACCAATTATGTCAAAGAGAATGTTCCTCACGACATAATGTCGGTACTTAAACCCGGATAGCTCTACAATATACTGCATGCTTTTCAAATGAATCCAAACAAACATGCCTTGCGGCAAACATGACATATTCATTAACCGAAAATAAGGGAATCAAGAGTTGATACTTAAGGATAGAACGATAG